>SNQJ01S0000060.1:921851-944892 GCA_010110895.2 Picea sitchensis | reverse complement strand
ATGAGGGATTTTGGTTAAGGTACATGTTGGGTACATGGTTGAGACAAGTAGTTGATGAGTTGGCACATACATGAGGTGTATAGTTGATGATGTTGGTACATATTGATGAGTCATAGTTGATGAGTAGGTGGCACATGATTGGTACATATGTGGTACGTGGTTGGATGCACTTTTTTATGGTATAGGTTGATTATAGGTTGTTTGGTACAGGTTGGTGCATGGTTGATGCACTTGTTTATGGTACAGGTTGATTCAGGTTGAGGTAAAGTTTGATGTATGGTTGATGCATGGTTCAGGTTTATTAGTACAGGTTTACAACGGTATATCTCACAGTGATAGTGTGACACTGGTTCCATCATTCTACTTCTACTTCAGGGTGGTTGGACGAGACAAGGACAGGTGGTTGTAGCCACCTTCCGGTTGTAGTCAGAGAACATAGGGGGTTGTAGCCTCCGTCTGGTTGTAGCCAGAGAATTGGGGCATTGGAGCTTCCCTCAGGTTGTAACCTGAGAAACTGGGAGGTTGGAGCCTCCTTCCAGTTTCAGCTAGAAAACAAAGGAAGTTGGTGCTTCCAATGAATGTAATTCTTCAATACATATAAGAAAAAACATTATGTGGTTTTCTCCTGCTTTGGGTTTCCACGTTAAACATTGGTGTACTGTGTATGTGTATGATTTTTCATTTGTTCATTGCTCATTATTGGATGATAATTCTACATTGATATAACACTTGGATTATTTGGTTAAAAAGGATCATAATTTCTTTATTAATCATTTACCCCTCCCCTATCAGTAATCCAACACATGGAACCTTTCACTCATGATGCATACAAAGAAGAATACACAAAAGATAAGGACTTCATGGAGATATTTTAACAAATTGGATCTCAAGTAGTTATATCACTAGGTATGATTTAAAGAATTAGAAACTTGAAGGCCCCCTTTAAGACAAGGTAAGGTCTAAATGAATGGTTGACCAAGCCTTTTGGCATATGTAATGCACCATCTACAATTATGCAATTGATGAATGATGCACTGTGACTTTTCCTAGATTCACTTGTAATAGTGCACTTGTATGATGTATTAATTTTTAGCTTTACCTTGGAAGAGAATATCTCACATCTAATGTAGGTATTAAAGACTTTGGGGAACCATTAGTTGCTAGCAAGCCTTACAAAATGTGAGTTTTCCTAGTAATCCGCAATGTGTGCCTGATGTACTTGGGGTATGTGATTGGTAGAGGATAACTCAAGATTGATCATGTGAATATGGAGGCCCTCAAGTGGTCAAATCATGCTAGTGTCATTGAAGTAAGGAGCATTGCGAGAGCTACTAATTTTTAATCAAAGGCCCGTGACTAAATGATTCATCAACATGGAGATTAATGTGGAATGAAGAAAAATATAAAGAGAATGTTTTAATAACCAACTATGCAATACAATAGTGGTTGCATTATATTTAACAAGTCTATGCTAATAGAGACAACATTGCATAATAATATAAGAAATACCATGGAGAAACCCAAATTGGGAAAAATGCAACTTTGAAATTATCATGTTGTTATGTATTTTTTCCTAGCAATTGTTCTCTTACAATATATTAGGCTCTTTGGTCATCACTCATAGGAAATACAATTTTACAATGATAAATATATTCATTGTGTCAAATATCTTCCATGAACTAGTTAATCAACTCCTATCCAAGTCGACCCCTCCAATCTCTATACACCATGCAATTTTGGTTTCAATCCAAATGTGGTGAATGTTCAATCTCCTCCATCACACGTGCACCCATAAAACCTTTATTCCAACCTTCTCCTTCTTCCAACAACCAAACCCCCCTTTCATATATGACATCCATTTTATGCTTTCTACTTAAGGGTACGTGGAAGGCCAATAAACTTTGCAACTATTTCCCTAAGAACCAATTATAGTCCAAGGGGTGTTGACCTATCAATTCATATTATGCATAATTCAACCATTTTTTGGGTATTTTGTAACTACCACATGACACACTGTGATTGGTTGAAGAAGTCATGTGTTAGTACTTTGGGTGGCAACATCACATGTCGGCTAATTAGTAACATTCTAGTCTTGGGGTACCTACTTATATTATGTGGAGGAAAGCATGGCTCATGCTCCACAAGCCCTTTCCTTGCCTTATTCCCTTTACCTTATTACCTTAAATCTTGGTTCCCACCTAAAGGGTAGTGGTATCACTTTTTCCTAAGGCTTTGTCCCAACTTTGCATGGTGCAAAACTCCTTGCAGTCCATAGCTCCACATGCATACCTTTGCACACCCTTTAACTTAGCAAAAAGAAAGTATATTAGCCTATGTCGTTGTGTGAAGTGTGAAGCAACAAGTTCCATGTGTTTTCTATCCATATCTCTGGATGACTAATATCTCCATATACACTTTCCTCAGACATTTTTGAATATTTCCATGAAATTTTCTATAATTTATATAGGGAGGATAATATGGGGTGTCTAGGTAGGTACCTGAGGGGGATAATAAATGTAGTGTGGTCATAATAATGGAATAGGCCCACTATGTAGTTAGAGGAAATAATATAATAATAAAGCGTAGTTGGCATAGACCCCTCATAATACTCACATGTATTTATACATTTTCATGAGTAATAGACCGACTATGTAGTGATAGGAAATAATATAATAATAAAGGGTAGTTGGCATAAACCTCTGGGAATGCTCATGAGGAAGTATAAATACAACCGAGTATTTGTAGTGGTCTATGTCAACTGCCCTTTATTATTATATTATTTCATCTAACTACATAGTGGGCCTATTCCATGATTATGGCAACATAACTTTCATTTTCCCCCTTGGGTACCTTCCTAGGCACCCCATATTATCCTCACTAGGTGCATTACATTTTCCAAGAAATTAAGGCTTCAAAAAACATGTTTTAAGAACACAAATTTTAGGGTTTTTTAGCACAAAATCAATAAAACAAATAAACATAAGCATTTTGATTCTTCAAGGATCCATTTGAATCATGCCTCCCTAATGGGAGGCTTTTACTCCCTGAAATTTTATAAGGAAAGATGAGGAAACAAGTTCAAAATTTGTTTTCTATCACACCACTTAACATTCCTTAGGCTCTCTCCTTTAAGGCTAATTTTCCAAATTTAATGTTCTTGTCTTCAAGTCACCCGAGCCTTCTTCTCCAAAGATGTGTTCTCCTTCAATTCTTCAAGTGAATATGGTGTAAAAATTTCCATTGAAGACAAAACATGCTCTTCCTCTTATGCATCCAAAAAATATGGTTCAAATAATCTCAAGTTCTCCACATTTATCACTAAATATATTCCCATATAAGGATGGAAGTTTAGTTTAAAATCGTTATCATTAACTCACTCAATGATCTTAAAGACTCCAACTTCTCAATTTCCTCTTTTAGGTGTCCTTTGTTCAGATAAAATCACACTCTATCCCCAACAGAGAAGTTGTGATATGTCATATGCTAGTCATGTCTAAACTTATACTTTAGCTAACTCTTTTCAAGTTGTTACTACACTTCCAAATGAACCAATATGATCTTCTCTATTAACCTATCTTCTTTCATCTCCTCTTCTTACATTTCTTGTATGTCTTCCCTCAGTTGTCCATTAACAATATCAATAAGAGAGGGTGGAAAATAACCAAAAAAAGTCTCAAAGGGGGATTTATGGATGGGAGAATGAGTTGCCTTGTTGTAAGAGAGTTGAATATAAATCAATTTTTCATCCCATGTCTTTGGGTGTTTGTTGTTATTGTTGGAAGATTGGTTGTTGTCATTGATGTCAACCCTAGTCATGGGTTTTGGACTGCAAGATTGATGAAGGTATTTGGACATGAAGGAAAATGCACATGCAGATACAACACCCATGGATGGATATTATACATCATGTTGTTTCCGGTGGTATGCGGCACGTCACGTGGATCCTCATGGTTGAGGAGAAATGAATTTTTGAAGATGACAAAGTGAATTGAAGAAGGAAGTACATGTAGGCCCCGAAGATAATTAAAGAAAAGAATTACAAAATAAGAAAGTGTCAGGTCGGCCCTAATGTTAAAAGGAAGTGACATCAATGGTATAAATAAACATCGTTATACATTCATTTGATACAATTCAAATTTCAGAGGAAATAACAAGAAAAGAAGGCCATATTTCAAGGGAGGATGAAGTCTTTTGGTGATGTGTTCTAAGGTATGTTATTTTCAGGTCATCTTACCATTTTTGCTATAAATTTTTTTCTAGAATGATTCAGATGGTGAAATCGCTATGGTATTGAGAAGACATATCAAGGGACCACTGGTAAAAAGTTCAGTTCTTTATTTTCTACAATTATGGAGATACACTCTGTGGAAGATAGGGTTTGTGACCAGTCCTGAAGCTAGTCAATAAATAGGTGTTCCGGGTAAAAAAATTATAAATTATTCATCGAAAATCTAAATGAAGTGGGGCGAATTTCATTGGAAAGAGTACGGATTGTAGTTTCTTGTGTGCGAGTTTCAGAATTGGATGTTAATTATTGAGCGTGGGGCATTCTGTGTAAGTTCACTCTCCTGAATAGACCATAATTGAATAAAGTCTACCATTCTTTCTATAACCTCTTTTTGGGGAGGCTTCAAGGAGTGAAAATTGGAGGAGTTTCAAAGAACACATTGAGTGATATTATCTACAGGATCAGTGTCCTCCAAGAATTGAAGAATTGCAGAAATTGAAGAAGTCTCAGGAAGCATTATCAGGTTCTATGTGATGATTGGTTGATGGTGATGATTTAATGTAAATTTTTATTATCTCTCATATATTCTTGGGTGGAAGGAAGGGGAAAGGATGGAGAGTTCAACTCTCCTCTTGATATTGGAGATTGTATCTTCCTCTTGGGAGACTATCCTCACTTACATTTGGAAAATTTGCTAGCTACATACAAAGTCATTACTTCCCTTAGACAATAACTATGTGAATTATTTCTCTTATATTGTGCATGGTGTATTGTGTATGTGTACATTGTAAATCTTATACTATTGATAATTGCTCATTGGATATATTTTAATGGATTTAACTATAAGTTGAAAAAGGTTTTAAATTGTACGCCAATCTTGATTCACCCCCCCCTCTCATTATCAACAATTGGTATCAGGAGAAAGGTTGCCTTGGAACGATTTAACCACTGGAAGGAAAATCTGAGTAGAGATGGATGACTGAGCACATTTCAAATGGGATTCAAAAATTTTATGGAATAAATTATGCATATTGGAGTGATTACCTAACATCTTTGGGAGTGAACATTTGGTACTCAGTTGTAAATGGCTATGTCCCAAATAATGCTCCAACGATCAAATGAAAGAAACATAAGGTTGTAATTCAAAATCAGGACATGTTATTCTAGCAGCATTAACAACCATTGCTAGAAAGTGATAGGATGCAACAACTAAAATTATGGGACAAACTCAAGAATATCTGAGGTGATCAAAAGTTAGGATTGAGCTTCATGACATGAATTTGAAAATTTGAAGATATGAATGAAAGGAAGATATTGCAACCTATCTTGTCAGAGTTGATATAGAGTTATTAATGCTGCTCAGTTAGGTGAAGAGCTCAGTGAATCGTTGGTTGTACAAAAAAAGTGTTGAGATCAATTCTCTTGATGTAATTCTTCAAGGTCTCCGTCATTGAAGAAATTAGGGACTTGATTAAAATGACAATGGATGAATTACATGGGGACTCTGTAATATGAAATGAAACAGTCAGAGAGAAATTGTGGGACAAAACAATAGGCGACCTTCCAAATCCATAAATAAGACAAAAAACAAGGATAATGACCTTGATGAAAAAATAACAAATTTCATAAGAAGGTTCAAGAAAGGAAGTGGAAGAAACAAAGGTAAGTCTCATCTCAAAATACAGTTTAGTGTGTTGGAATGGGACATGTTGTTGGCTTGTTACTATAAAAGAAAAGTCTCAACAATAAAAGGGCTTCTACTCCAAGGATGATGGCATCTCCACCAGTTGAGAGTGATGAAGAGATAATGATGGAGAGAAGTCCTCTTGTAACCCAAGAAACCAGGATGATGATCATAAGAATTCCTAAGAAGAAGAAATCATTTTGTGAAGAAGATTGGATGAAGAAACCAACCTGGATTCCTTTTAGGGATACAAAGACAATCCAGAGAGAGAGTGATACAAAGAAGATGAGAATCTTGAAAAAGTTAAAACATGTTGAAATTGAAAATAACAAAGCTTAGAAACACAAACATAATACTAAAAAGTGGTCAGGTAGTTGTGAAGAATTACAAGCTTGAGAAAATACCATTAATAAAAACTTGAAGGAACAATTAGGAGGTTATGAGAGAGAATTGGCAATTGGATCACACACACAAAAGGGGAATACTATTGACAACAAACAAGTTAGAGAGGATTCAGAAAAAAGTAGCAGAAAATTAAGGTAGAGATCCTTAGTAGTCAAAAGATCTCAACTTGATAAGATTGTGACTGGATACAATGACAGGTTTGAGAGAGACAACAAAACAAGAAGGACAGAAAATGGTGGAAACCAACACTCTAGAACAAAGTTAAGACAACATGACAGAAAAACTAGAATTGAGAAGAATGAGACATCAGGAGAAGATCCTCTCCATAGAATTATGCAGCAATCATTATGAAGGAAAGTACAGAATAGATGAAGTGAACCCGAGATGGACCCACACCACAAAGAGATCCTTACATAGGGTATCAAAATTTCTTTCTTGGACATTTGTATACTTGTGAAATTTTGGACACAAAGGCAATCAATTCTCAAGATCAATGAAAGGAATAACTATACCAAGCTACATGAATGGTGAAAATGGTAGAAATGGAAATGTTCATAGACCTTTCAAATGAATTTTATAATCCTTTTTGACCCATTAATGGATCAAAATGTGTATGTTACAAATTGCCAATAATCTTGGTCACACAAAGCACTAGATTAGAGAGATGAAGGAAGATAATCCAATGCCAAATGCATACCAACTACTTATGAAAAAGGAAAGAAATTCCACAATTGAGGTGTCGAGATAACATTATTAAACTAAAGAATGCAAAGAAGAAGATGAATGGTTCATGGGCAGTGGGTGCTCATCTCATGTCACAGGATATCAAAGAAAATTTGTTAGCTTCAAGAAAAGGGTGGAAATGTCTTGCATTTGGAGATGACTCATCTACAAAATGCTTGGAAAGGTATAAAGCTTGATGAAAATGCTCAAGCCGGTAAAAGTCCATTGGTTGAATATTTGAAACATGAAATCTCCTTAAGGTGTCAGCAAATATGTGATCAGATACACACTCTTCGTTTGACTCGAAAATGTAAAATGTCAGAGAGAAAATAATTTCGGGGAAGATTGGTTGCGGCTGCAACAAGAAGACCGAACAACATATCCTAGACATGAAGAAGAGAGAAGATGAAGCCAAAATGATTCCAGGAAGAAAAAGTCCCAAAGACCAAAATAAGGATGGAGTATTATTAAGTGCCACATGTTTGAGAACAGCCCCCAAAGAATAAGGTTACCTTTGCCATTAAACTTAGGGAGAAATATAACCTTTGCCATTGATGTCAAAGGGAGAAATTAGGATCATGATGATGGGGAGCATGAGTGTTTCCATCAGTAATGAAAAGGGAGATTATTGGAATATTGAAGTTTGTTGTCACATTGATGTCAACCCTAGCCAGCTAGGGTTTGGACGCCAATATTGATGAAGGTATTTGGACATGAAGGAAAATGAACATGGATACAACACCCATGGATGGATAGTATACATCATGTTGTTTTACGATTGGTATGTGGCATGTCTGCGTGGATCCTCATGGTTGAGGAGGAAATGAATTTTTGAAGATGACAAAGTGAATTGAAGGAAAGAGTACATATGGAATGCAGATAATTAAATGAAATAATTACAAAATAAGAAAATTATCAGGTCTAAGCCCTAATGTTAAGAAAGTGACATAAATGGTATAAAATAAACATCATTATACATTGGTTTGATAAAAGTCAGATTTCATAGGAAATAAGAAGAAAGAAGGTTGGATTTCAGGGAGGATGAAGTCTTTTGGTGATGTGTTCTAAAGGTATGTTATTTTAAGGTCATCTTACCATTTTGCTATAAATTTTTTTCTAGAACGTGTCAGATGGTGAAATATGGTATTGTTGAAGAGACATATCAAGGTACCTCTGGTAAAGGAATTTCAGCTCTTGATTCCACTATAATTATGGAATACACTTTGTGGAAGATAGGGTTTGTGACCAGGTCTGAAGCTAGTCAATAGAGAAATAGATGTCACAGGTAAAAGAAACAATCATAAATTCTTCATAAATAATCCAAATGAAATTAGGAAAAAATTTCATTGGAAAGAGTCACGATCTGTATTTTCTTGTGTGAGTTTCAGAATCGGATGTTAATTATTGAAGGCGGGGCGTGCAGCAAAGTTCATCTCCTGAGAATGAACCAGTTGAATAAAGTCTACCATTCTTTCTATAACCTCTTTTGGGAGGCTTCAAGGAGTGAAAATTGGAGAATTCCGGAGAATACATTGAGTAATAGTATCTCTGGGATCATATTACTCCAAAATTGAATAATTGCAGAAATTGAAGAAGTCTCGAGGGAAGCATTATTGGGTTCTATGCTGATGGCTGGTTGATGAGCAGTGATTTAATGTAAGTTTTATTATCTCTCATATATTCTTGGGTGGATGGAAGGGGCAAGGATGGAGAGTTCAACTCTCTCTTGATGTTGGAGGTTTGTCTTCCTCTTGGAGGTTTATCCTTCACTTTACATTTGTTTGTAGCTACCGTTGGAAATCATTACTTCCCTTGAACAATAACTATTGATTGTTCTCATATATTGTGCATGGTGTATTGGTGTATTTGGTGTAATCATATATTGTGCATGGTGTATTGTGGTGTATTGGTGTAACTCTTATACTATTGTTCATTTCTCATTGGATATAGTTGAATGGTTTAAGTATAAGTTGAAAAAGGTTTTAAATTGTACTTGATACTGATTCGCCCCCCTCTCAGTATCAACAATTATGTCCTCTAAAAAATTGAACCCAAGTTTTTTTCACAAGTTCAATCTGTTCATCAATTTGAGGGTAAAAATAAACATAACTATTTGGCTTTGTATCTATCCTTTTCCATGATTTTGTCCAAAACTTTCCCAAAAATATAGTCTCAATCAGACACTATTGAACTTGGAAAAGTAAAATGTACCCATGCATTAACAGAGAAAAACTTAGCTACTCAACGAACTGTAATGGTCTTCTTACAATGTATAGGCACACACATCTTACTAAACTAGTCCACAATCACAAATATGTAGTCATAACCTCTCCTA
Source organism: Picea sitchensis (assembly GCA_010110895.2). Lineage (NCBI taxonomy): Eukaryota > Viridiplantae > Streptophyta > Pinopsida > Pinales > Pinaceae > Picea > Picea sitchensis. The sequence continues at coordinate 935,517 of SNQJ01S0000060.1, read as the reverse complement.
TACATTGACAAACCTCCAACAAAATCCATAGAGATACATTCCCAAGATATGCTTGGTACTAGTAATGGCACATACAACCCACATTTCATATTATCTATCTTACTAGTGCTACAATGAACACATACTTTGATAAACTTGGAAACCAATTCTTGCATATTATGCCAATGAACATATCTTTGTATATTTGCAATGGTATTCCCAACATCAAAGCGTCTAGAAATTTGATAAGTATGAGATTTCCTTATCAACTAAATTCTCCTTCCCTATGGTATACACAACTTCCCCAACTTGTAGAGTAGCCCATTTTGAAGATGATATTCATTTTTGTTTGGATCAACAACCATTTTCTCCTTTAGTTGTTGAAATGCATCTCCAAAATTAGCATCCTCCATGTAATATTCACTTAATAATTGATGCATGAAGGGATCAAGTTACATAATCACTTCCATGCCAATAATATTTTGCATGGGTGGCCTCAATAACACATCGAGCAATTCGTTTGTTACACCTTTCTTATATTTGACAAGAAGGTGGAATTGTTGCAAAAATCCATCTTCTTATTATGCCTTGTCTTTTGTAGTTTTCTTTGACTTTGCAAGTACTACAATGGCTAGTGGTTAGTGTGGATTACAATTTCCTTCCCCAATATATAATGTTTTCACTTATTGATTACATGCACCAAGAGAAAGAGCACCTTATCATAAGTATGGTAATTCAACACTACGCCCTAAAACAACTCTGAAGGTAGACAACTAATCTTCCTCTTTGCGTAAGGAATGCCCCCATGGCATACCCACTTTCATCAATTTTAATGGCACGGCCAACACTGGTGCTTAACTGATTTTTCTCTTCATTTTTTCAAAATATCTCTACTGTGGTTATCCCCAATGGAAATTCTCCCCTTTGTCCATTATGGCATACAATGTTGCAACTACTATTAAAAATGTTGAAATGAACTTCCTCGAATATTGAGCCTCTCTTGTGAAAATTCTTGCTTCTATCACGTTGGTATGGGTAGGTCATTTACCAATGGCTTCAATGTGGGTTGGATCAACCTCCAAATATCCTCTGCCAGTCACAGTCGAATGCACACAAAGGACACTTTCCAAATTCATACTTGTTGATATTAACAATCAATTATTCCTTCTTAAGTGTGTCAAGTATATGTGTTAGATGTGAGATGCACTCTTTCCAGGTAACACTAAATATCACTATTCCATCCAAATATATAATTATAAAATAATCTATAAATGGATGTAGACAATCATTCGTCAAACACATAAAACTTGCAGGTGTGTTACACTAACCAAAAGACATAACTAACCATTCATAAAAACCTTGCTTTGTCTTAAATGTTGTATATCAAGTACCTTCATCTTCAACTTTCACTTGGTGATAGCCTGATTGAGGTCCATTTCTATGAAAAACTTAAGCTTGTTGAAGTTGATCCAACAAGTCATCAATCCTTGGAAAATGACACATGTTCTAGACAATCACCTTTTTCAAATCTCGGTAGTCAAAGCACATCCTCCAACTTTCATCCTTCTTGGGAACCATGATGATAAGCGATCTGTAAGGAGAAGTATAAGGCTATATGAATTCTTACTCCAACAATTGGTGTAGTTGTATCTCTACTTCATCTAACTCTAAAATGGATCTTCTACAAAACCCAATATTAGGTAACATATATTCTAGCAACAATATAATCTTATGTTCAATATCCCTCTTAGTTGTAAACCTTTTGGGTTCTCGAAACACTTCTTTGGGACTTTATCAAGCACTATATAGTATAGCTATCTTTGTTTCTTTATCAAGAACTATAGCTATTTTGTTTTTACTATCACATCCCCCTAAGTATGCACCAATATCCACCTTACCTTTTCCTTGTTTTTTCTCTTATCTCAAAAACAACAATACAACTTCTCTTTTGTATTGATCAACATCCTATCCTAGTGCACACTTACCAACAAGAGCTCTAATTTACTCTTATGTGCACAGAAAATATATGACTTCCCATCCTTCATAAGTTTGTATTGGTTATACCTTCTTTTAAAGATGACATCCCTAACATAGAGATAAGGAATCCCTAGAATTACTCCATAGGCATCTAAAAAAATGGCATCTCTGTAATGTCCCCACTACAATCCCCATTTTAATTAATGTTTAATGTAGATATAATATGTGGCTACGACCAAGTGATGTATATGTGAATTGTATTTCTGGATTGTAATAATAAAATGTGATTCCAACTACTAAGGGGATATGGACATAGATGGGGGATACATTAATCCACAAGAGAGGGGAGGGTCTAGGATAATGTCTAAGAGAGGGGGTCCATGGGGGGAATTACCCATGTCTATTAATTCCACCCACATTCCTGAATTTTATTATCATATTGTATTAAACTCTATTTCTTGATTGAGTGTTCCCAAAGCCAATCATTGAATGCATGTAAGAGGGTGGGTGTTGGAAGTGACATCCCATAGTTTTTTGGATCATGGGGGCTAAGTCAAATCAACTAGGAAAAGTGTGTGAGTCAAGAAAGCAAGCCAAAGAGAGGAAATTCATATGGGAAACTACAATAATATTAGACAATCATTGTTTTTGCATGAACACCAAGTAGAGAGGAGAAAAAAAATCTTGGAGATGGAATAACCATGGAGGGTGAATTCTAGAGCATGTTGGAGATTTTTGGAGTTGAAGACTAAAGAGACAAGTTGTAAGGCCTGTAGAGTGAACACTTGTGTGAGTTTCGCTATAACAACAAGTGTTTGTTGTTGTTTGTTGGGAGTTTTTCCTAGCAATGAGTTCCCTTGAGTTACCAACTGAGATATTCCTGGTTACTTATTCGAGAGGGACCTTGATAAATGCATGGGACACCTGAGGGACTGATATTAATGAATGGGTACATTCCTTGGGTTGGGTAGGTCGAGAGGAAGATATCTGGTGGAAAATCAGGATAGTTGTAGGAGAATACTAGTGGGTTGTGGGATTTATGAGCTATGAGTAGACAATGAGAGATCACCCTCTTTTGTGGATTTCTATCCCTATCTCGGGGGTGACTTGTTATTGAGATTTGGAACATCAAGTCTATGGTTGGGTGGAACATCTGTCCCAAGCATATGGTTCTATAACTGATTATAAAATATAAGTGTTTTATCTTGCTTATGTTTGTATTGTGAGTTTATTGTCGTGCATTAAATTTGAAATTGAGAATGATTTATATGTTGTTGAAATGAGTTGTTAGTTGCATTTCATGTCTATTTTAGATTGATGTATATGCATTTAATAAATGGTAATAGACAATAGTTAAATCTGGTTGTATTTCATAGTTGATAAGCTACAAGAAATTAGTTAGCTGTAAAATTTAAATTTACGAGTATTCCACATTGTAATGTTCCTCGACTGGGCTAGGAGATGTTACATTATGGTATCAAAACCCTTAAGTTTAAACATCAAGCTTGTATGGGCCAAGAATGAGTGCGAATTGAGGAATTCATCATTTCATATTTTGGTGTGTGCGAAATTGGAGAAAAATGATGAAAATTAGAGAGAAATCCTCAAATTCGTGAGTAAAATATGAGTTTAAATGCCTCAGAGCGGTCAAAGAGATGATCTGGAGCATGAATCTGCAGGTTATAGAGTTTAATTTGACTTGGAATGGTCAAATTCCATGTTTTGATGGTCGCTGCAGAGTTGCAGGAAGTTTGGTGAATTGACGATCGAGATCACGTTTGATCTTGTGATCAATGACCCATATTCACTTATTAAATTTAAAAATTCATAAGGTTTTGGCCATTTGAAAGGTTGAGTACATCAACGATCGAGATCAATTTTCAACAGTTGGGAAAATGGATCAGATCGACGGTCTTTATTCATTTCCGGTCATTGAGAGGTTGGAGTAGAATCAACAACCAAGATCATTTTGAGTGAGAGATCGACATCCCATATTCACCTAGGTTTTTGTCCAAATTTCTAAGTGTTGAAGTTCACCAAGAGAAATCACTGATGACTAATGGTTAGGTCAGTCAAATTGGCGAAGAGTTTCATTCAACCAAAAGAAATATTTGATGGTCGATAACCAATGGTCAAGTGTCATCAGAGTTGGACGAAGTTGGTAGATCGATGACCATGATCATTTTTTAATGTGAGATCAGTCAACAGTCCAAATTCATCGAGATTTTAGTCGAAAATTTTGTAAGTGTTGGAGTTGGCCAAAGGAAATCGTCGACGACCGATGGTTGAATCAACCGGATTGGCAAAGTGTTTGGTCACCAATGAGAATCGTCGATGGGTTGATGGTCGAATATCATCCGATTCAATGAAGTGTTTCAATCGTGAAAGATAAATTGCCAATGGGCGATGGTTGGGCATCGATCGATTCGGTAATGTGTTCGAGTCGTGTCTAAGAGAAAATATTGATGCCCGATGAAGGAAAGAGGGTGATGATGTGTCATGCCACGTTAGTATCCATATTTCATGCCACACCATCCAATTTTACACCTCATGATGACGTGGAATGCCACATCATCCAACAAGGATGGCCGACTGTCAGGTCGGTTGAATTAAGGAAGTGTTTTCGATAGTCAACGGGGATTGTTGACAACCAATGGATCAACGGTTGGGTCGACTGATTTTATGATGTGTTACAAGTGGTTGCCAAGAGAAATGACCGATGTTCGATGGGATGATGGTTGGTAATTGGCCGAATTAGTGAGGAGTTCCATTCGCCTATGGAAATCATTGATGACAAATGTTTGGGTCAATCGATTTAGCGTCGTTTTGAAAATTAGTTGTCAAAGTAAGGGGTGATGGCTGATGGTTGGGTCGACAGTTTGGGAAAAATGTTGTGCGTGTCTAAAGGAAATTGGCGATCACCAATCATCAATGGAGCTCATATCATCGACTTAGATTTCAACCGATTTAAGATCAATGCATCCTATTTAAAGGGTTGTTATAATAATAAAACATTCCATTTTATATGAATTTTTTTGAATTTTTCACATTTTTGAAGGTCATTAACTCGCGGGGTGATTTTGAGGCCCTAAATGACATTTTTATCCAATCAAAACCCACAAGAACAGGGTGTACCTAGGTACACTGTGTCTTTGCAACTTAAATAAAATAACTCAGAGAGAGCTATCCAATGAGCTATTTAGGGTGCAAATCATAGCTCGTATGAGAAAGTTACAACCAAAACAATAAGGATAAAATTTCAACACCAAATTACTTGCATAGATCATAAATCCTTGCTCAAAAGTCTGTTTGGGGCTCAAGAGAAGTATATGGAAAGCTTGTGAACCATATAAGATATCCATGGAGCCATATTTTGGATCTGGGTATGTAAAATGTGCAAGAAAAAAAATAAGTCACCTATAGCATACAAGGGTAAAAAGGGAAAAACAATGAAAAATTCTTCAGACCATAACTTTTAGCTTGGATCTCGGATTTGAGAAAATGAATAGTCACTGGTAAGGTGTTGAGGAGCGTAAAACATATTTCTACCCAGAATTTTAAATTGGGTACTAAAAATTCTCATAAATTGACAAAAGAGATTTCTATAGTAGAAAAGGAGTGGAAATTGCAACTTGTAAATGTTGTAACTTTTCGCTAAGAACTTAGATTGAGGCATGAGTACAGCCGTTGGAACGTTGTTTCAGAGAGGAATGAATCTAAAGAATCATATTTTGATTTGGTTCATTGTGTCCTTCATAAATTTGGATAAAATAATAACATGTATTCTATATGATAAAATGTTTTATGTTATGCGTGTTCTAACAATAATTCTTACATGCACATTTCTTGCAGAATTAGAGGTACAAGAAATAAAATTTGTTTCTTATATGAGGACTAGAGTTATGAAAGATTCTCATGGATATTAAAACCATGAGGAATATATCATAGGTCTTGATGTCAATATGGATATCGTTGAGACAACGTCAAATGGAAGAAGAGGCAGGCAAGAGCCTATAACTATGAGAAGCCTGCATAGAGAAGTGCATAAATATAGGGTTGATAATTAAAGGATTATGAAGGATCAGGAAGAGATACTTCATATCTTGGATATGTTACATAAGCATGTCAAAAATGACTCTATCACCAAGCAAGAAACTATTTCTAAACAAGTTTCATCATCTAGATCCCATAGAAAAAGGGATGATCATGGGAATGATAGGCAGTCAATAAGCATGGGCAGGCGCCATAATTATTCAAGGAAATCCACTAGAATTACTTATGGAAGTTCAGGGCTAGGGAGAAACCTAAGTTTGTCTCCTGTCAAGAGGTAAAGGAGAAGGCTTGAGGTAGACATCTTGCAAGGTGAACTCAGGGAAATCAAGCCATTGACTTTCAATGGTGAGCATAAGAAAGGAGAAGAGGCCGAGGCTCGACTATTGGAAATGAAGAAATATTTCCATTTGCATGATTACTCCTAAAGGTTAGAAGATAGAATTTCCACCTACTGCTTGCAAGGAAAGGAAACCATGTGGTGGAATAAGCTTAAGCAAGACAAGCACCTTGATGAGAAGAGGATCTCATGGAGGTAGTTCAAAGAATATTTCCAAGATAAATATTTGTCTGAGCATTACTATGAAAGATTTATTTCAACTCAAGCTAGGAACCATGACGGTGGATGAATATGAGAATAGATTCTTTGAGTTGTTGAAGTATGTTGACTTCATAAAGGATGAGAAATTCAAAATCCAAAGGTTTGCAAGTGGGTTACCCTCTTTCTATAGTGACAAGATACAATATGATAACCCCAACACTTTGGAGGAAGCCATGAGGAGAGCAAAGCATATTTATGAGAAAAGCAGAGGAAAGATAGCCTTCTAAAAGGCTTGGAATGAAAAGATGAAGGGTAATAAGGATAAAAGGAAGAAAGGTTTTAAGCCACCCTTTTTCAAGAAAAACTCCCAAGAAAATTAGCAAGGTTATTCAACCCAAAATGAGCACAATATTGTAGATTCATTTGGGAAAAGGCCAATGTAGTAGCCTGTACAATGTTGGGTATGTGAGGGAAATCACTTATTTAGGGATTTCCCTCACAAAGGTGAAATAATGAGGACTGTTGACAACATTCAAGACACTGAAATAGTTGAATACATGGGCATAAAAATGCTAAGGATATATGCAACCTTGGACAACAAGTAAACAAAATGTCAATCCCCCATGATTGAAGTGGAAGGTATGATTGATAACCATCCCATAGAAATTTTAATTGAATTATGGAGCTATCCATAATTACATAAACTGTAACATCATTGAAAGATTTGAATTGCAAAGGAGTAAGCATAATAAGTCCTGGTTAGTTCAGCTAGACAAGGGGGATAAGAGGAAAATCAATGAGCTAGTTAAATTTTGTTTGATAGACATGAATGGACTTAACACAAAGGTAGATGTGAACATCATACCATCGGGTTCATATGACTGTCTAATTGGCATGGATTGGTTGGAAAAACACCATGTTGTCCTAGATTGTTACAACAAGACAATCACATGTCTTGATGAAGAAGGGAAGCAATGAAAGGTTCAAGGCATTCCAAGAGATGTAGCTTTTAGAGAGATTTCAGCTATGCAGTTGAAAAATATTTTCAGGAAGGGATGTCAGATTTTTGTAACACATATGGAAGAGGCAGCCGAAGAGAAAGTAACAAGTATTGAAGACCATCCGGTCTTAACGAATTTTGAAGATGTATTTCAGGAAATCCTGGGATAACCACCAAAGAGAAACATTGATTTCTCTATTGATTTGGTGCCAGGAGATCCCCTAGTGTCTAAGACACCATACATAATGGGCACACCAAGATTGAAAGAGTTGCAGATGCATCTTGAATAATTATTAAAGAAGGGGTAGATATGCCCAAGTGTGCCACCTTGGGGAGCCCCAATGTTGTTCATAAAGAAGAAATATGGAACCTTAAGGCTATGTATTGATTTCAAAAAGCTGAATAAGGTCACAATAAAGAACAAATATCCTTTGCCAAGGATTGATGACTTATTTGATCAGCTAAAAGGTGCAAGAATATTTTCGAAGATTAACTTGAGATCAGGCTATCATCAAGTGAGGATAAAGGAATAAGACATCAGTAAGACATCATTTAGAATAAGATATGGGCATTATGAATTCATAGTAGTGTCTTTTGGTCTATCAAATGCCCCAACTATTTTTATGTGCCTAATGAATGGAGTGTTCAGGGAGTACCTAGACAAGTTTGTAATTGTGTTCCTAAGAATGGTGTTGCATGTTCTAAGAGAGCGTAAATTGTATGCTAAACTAAGTAAGTGCATCTTTTATCAAAAGAAGATTCACTACTTGGGGCATATAATTTCAACAAAAAGGATAACAATTAATCATGAGAAGATAGAGGCCATCAGAGGATGGTCAACGCCGAATAACATCACAGATTTCAAATCATTCATGGGACTTTCCTATTATTATCGAAGATTCATTAAAGTATTTTCAAAGATTGCAATCCCAATCACTTCCTTGCAAAAGAAGGGAGTGAAATTTGAATAGACTCCCAAGTGTGAACAGTGATTTCAGTAGATGAAAGACATTTTGACAAGTGCACCAATATTGAAGATTGTAGATTTGGATGAAGATTTCTTTATGTCCACTGATACATGTAAGGAAGGGCTCGATGGAGTCCTCGGTCAAAAGGATCATGTCATATGCTATTAGTCCAAAAAATTAAAAGAGCATGAGAAGAATTATGCTACACATGACTTGGAATTAACATCAATTGTACATGCATTAAAAATGTGGAGACATTACATCATGGGGAGGAAATTCGAGCTAAGGATAGACCACCGTGGTCTGAAACATTTGTTTGGACAACTATCATTAAATGTCAGACAAATTAGATGGATGGAATTTCTGAGTAAATATGACTTTAGAACTAAGCATATAAAGGGCAAGGAAAATCAAGTGGCTGATGCACTCAACAAGAAAGCTCATAAAGTGCATATGGTAGCCATCAACATGTACATGAATGATATGAAATATAAATTTTTGCAACAACATATTTGGATTAATAGTATTTGAACATAAAAGAAAAATTATAGCAAGGAGATTTGCAACAAAAATTTAGTTTTTACGAGCTAAAAGATGGAATTCACATGTACAAAGAGAAAGTATATGTGTTGAATTTCAGTGTGTCGAAAAACGTAGTGCTAAGAGAAATGCACAATGTGCCATATGTTGGGCATTGAGGATAACATAAGACAATTACAGCTGCAAGAAGCCAATACTTTGGTCAGGAATGAAGAAAGAAGTGGCTAGTTGAATAACTATATGTATAGAGTGTCAAAAAGTGAAGACAAAGCATGGGCATCATATTGAAATATTGTAACTTCGAAGAATATTCTACCTAGGAGGGAGTGTTGGATAATATTATTATATTATATTTATTAATTAGGCCCTATTGTGCCTTTGTAAAAGTCGACCCTTTTGTGACTTGACAATTAAATGTAAATTACAAGGGTAAAGTGACAGGTCAACCTAGACCTAATTAAGGGAGGTAAAAATACTATTTATAAAGGAGGCTAGCACCTCATTTTCACACTTACTCATGTTCTCTTGAACAAGAGGAAAAAGGTACGCAAGTCTTGGAGGAATAGTTGTTGCAACTGGGGGTGACATCCAGGAGGGTTTTTGGTCCATCTCTTGGTATCTCTTGGTTAGGTGGTGCACTACTCTTTCCTAGTGAAGGAGTAGAGGATGATCTTCTGATTTGTTTTTGGTTAATATATATTGAGGAATTTTTTGATGGGTTTTCTTCCCCACGAGGGTTTCCCAGGATAATCTGTTTGTCTCTATTGTTTCTGTGATTACCTCTCTTTTAGTGATCTTATTTATGCAGCTAAAGTGATAAATCATTATAATAATAAAGAAGAACCATAGCTGCTAGGTATATAAGTAAAACATTAAAATGGTATTAGAGAAGGCCTTAAAGACACCAACTCATAGTTTATAAGAAGTGGCTAGCTTCAATGCAGCCTCTCCAAGATTCAGTTTCAGTATTGGAGCTGCTGCAAAATTAAGGTTTCTGCATAAACCCTAAGTGTGATGTTTTCCTTGTTTGAGGAGGACGTTGGAGAAAGTAACCACACCTAGGAACTCTCCCTAGGAGGGTGAATCTAGTCCCTAGATCAAAATTCTAAAATTTGAAGTTTGAAAAATTAGGGTTTCCTCATAAAACCCTGAGTTGCAGTTGCAGTGCCAGTTCCTTCATGCCAGTTGCAACACCAGTTGCAATACCCATTGTAGTGATTTTTTTTTGTGTGTGTGAAGTTTTGGGATTGATTTTAATTGTCCTAGTGCACCTTACCCTAGCAAATCTCTAGCTAACTTTAAGTTACAAGTTGAAGCACCTTTGGAGTTTTAATGGTTCGTTATTGCTTGTCACTGCTGCCGGATGGTGCCACTACTTGTCAATACTGTCAGAGGGATGTACTTACATATGTTCAAACTGTATCATTATTCTAAAGGGTATTTACAGGAGAAATGATCTTTTGTCTAAACAACAATTGTAGATCTAGAAGGATCTTAGATCCAACACATTCAAAGGAACAATGCACCCCAGGTTTGATTAATTTGATATGCCTCTATTTTTTTATGGAAATATTGTGATCTTATGAACATCTAGGTTGTATTTTGATCTATTGAAGTGATGACTATCATACTAATCATTAGTCAAAATTAAATTCAAAGTATTAGATTGATTAAAGTTGAGATTATAGAGTTTATTCTCTAAGCCAATTTTTTTGTCAAGAAAGCATATTATCTTAGTACAGAGGACAGGTTGAAGAAAATACTTGTCATCTTGTGTGAAGGAGATTCAGAATAAAAGAAACACACTCATTCTTGAGGACAATACTCCAGGTTCCAGGTTTGATTGATTAAATTGATAAGATTCAAATTTACACATATCAAGTTTGATAACTACTAAACACTATAGTTTTGATAACAATCTTTGAAAAGTTTTATTATACTTAGTATCATGTGAGCACTATTGAGATAAATTCTTACTGTAATCATTTACTAGATATAACTAAAATCTCCTCTAGGAGAAACTTATTTTTTTGTTTCCAAGTTACCATGGAGGAATGATTGATCACAACACTAGAAGAGTGTTTCTCTCATTCCTTATTATTGTATTTCTTACTTTTTACCCTTGTTTCAGGCAGGGCACAAGTGATAGCTCTGAAGGAGCTATTGTGACGATTGTTCTCACTATGGTTATTATTATTATTATTAAGAGTATTATTCTTGTATATTGTTTCTCCCTTGTTTCTCTTGTTCCAGGTAGGTCACAGGTGATAACCCTGAGGGATCTATAGTGACGTTTGCAGGAGGAAACATATTAGATGAGACATGGAGTAGACTATCCAAGTTGTATATATGGCTGTATATATCCATGTACCAAAGAAGAAGAAGAAGAAGCTACTTTTTGTAGATACATAACATCTGATATGGAGCTAGATCATGAGGATCAGAAGGCTTCAAAGATGACTGAACAAATCCCTTTGATGCAGTTAATCACTCTTCAGATCATCATGAAGAGTTAATAGAGATAGAAGGGCCTACCCAGAATCAACGTAGTAACAAGAAAGAGACCAACATGGGTCTGTGACACTTTGCAGGATTCAAAGACATATAACATTGACAAGACATATTAGAGGGAGCATGGAGACTAAGAGTAAGCCTGATCTCAGAAATGATCAAATGGGAAAAGGAGACGTCTTCCAGGATTGACAAACATATGCCATGAGTTGAGAAGACTATATCGTAGCTTCAAGAATATAGAGGAGGCTAACACCTCATTTGCACACTTACTCATGTGCTCTGCAACAAGAGGAAAAAGGCATGCAAGTCTTGAAGGAATAGTTTCTACAACTGAGGGTGACGTCAAGGAGGGTTTTGGGTCCATCTCTTGGTATCTCTTGGTTAGGTGGTGTGATACTCTTTCCTAGTGAAGGAGTAGAGGAGGATCTTCTGCTTTTGTTTTGGTCTATCTATATTGAGGAAGTTTTTGCTTGGTTTTCTTCCCCATGAGGGTTTCCCAGAATAAGCTGTGTGTATCTATTGTTTATGCGATTGCCTCTCTTTCAATGATCTTATTTATGCAACTAAAGTGCTAAATCATTATAATAATAAAGAAGAACTGTATCTAATAGTTGTATAAGTAAAACATTAACACATCCAACAACGTTGTTGCAACCATTGTCCATTCCATAATGTAAGTGGGAAACTATTACAATGAATTTTATTACAAAGTCGCCCAAAATAGTGAAGCAACATGATTCCATAATGGTGGTGTTGGTGGATAAATTAACTAAGGAAACACATTTTATCCTAGTGAATATCACACAGAAGGCATCAAATATTACAAAAAATTACATGAAGGAAGTTGGGAGGCTACATGGAGTGCCTACATGGAGTGCCTAAGGTAATAGTTTCAGACAAGGATCCAAAGTTTGTTTCCAATTTTTGGAAGGGTTTATTCAAAGAATTTGGAACAAATTTAAATCTTAGTACAACATATCACCCAGAGTCAGATGGGAAAAAACAATAATTGAGAACATTTCTCAGAATGTATGTAATGGATCAACCATCAAAGTGGGAAGATTATATCTACTTAGTGGAATTTGCTTACAATAATGGGTATCAAGCTTCATTAAAAATGAGTCTGTTTGAAGCATTGTATGGAAGAAAGTGTAACACACTAATGAGTTGGGATAACCTAGCAGACAAAGCAGTTGTTGGGGCAGATTTATTGAAGGAAATGGAAGAGCAGATGGAAAAGATTAAGCATAATTTAAAGGTTGCCTAGGATTGGTAAAAAAGTTATGCAGACACGAATAAAGTGTTTAGAGATTTCAAAGTGGACGAACATGTGTTTCTAAAAGTGAAAGAGAAAATAAGTTCTCTAAGATTAGGAAGTTTCCCAAAGTTGGCAGCAATATGTTGTGTACCTTTTGAAATCTTAGAAAAGATAGGGCCAGTTGCATACATGTTATAATTTCCTGCATCCATGAGAGTGCATAATGTATTTCATGTGTCATTATTAAATAAATATGTGCCTGAACCTAACCACATAATTGATTGGAATGTGATCCAGGTGGAGCATGGAGGGGATTTCTGACTGGAACTAGTATGAATCTTGGACCAGAAAGTCAAAGTTCTTAGGAAAAAATCCATAGGGATGGTAAAGGTTCAATGGACTTGTTACGGTCCTGAAGATGCTACATGGAAACATGAAGAAAATATGTGGGAGGAATACCAACAACTTTTTGACAGTTTTGAAGAAAACAAAATGAAAGACTCCATTTTCAACAGTTAGAGTTCTGGAACCACGTCTCATAGTCCTAGCCAACTGTGTTGGGGCCCTGATAAAAGAATGACACATTCCTTGGGTTAGTCCTGATAAAAAAATGGTACATTCCTTTGGTTATCCATGATAAATGAATGATACATTCCTCGGGATAGCCCTGATAAATGAATGGTGTATTCCTTGGGTTTGTGGGTTGAGAGGAACAAGAGATTTTGGTTGGAACTGTTGTTGGAGTTGTGAAATTACAGAATTTTATTTTCTAAGTATTGTGATGTAAATTTGTATATATACATGTATATCGACATAGTGTGCATTGAGGACGATGTACA
>SNQJ01S0000060.1:865215-921775 GCA_010110895.2 Picea sitchensis | reverse complement strand
ATATAATATGTGGCTATGGACAAGCGATGTATATGCAAATTATATTTCTGGATTTTAATAATAAAATGTGATGTTTTCTCCTAAGGGGACATGGACAAAGATGGGGGCTGAATTAATCCACAAGAGAGGGGAGGGTATTGGAGAATGTCTAAGATACAGGGTTCAAGGGGGAATTGCCCATGTTTATTAATTCCACCCACATTCTTGAATTTTATTATCATTATGTATTAAACTCTATTTCTCGATTGAGTGTTCCCAAAGCTAATCATTGAATGCATGTAAGAGGGTGGGTGTGAGAAGTTACATCCCATAGTTATTGGGATGATGGGGGTTGACTGCAATCAAATTGGAGAAGTGTGTGAGTCAAGTAAGAAATCCAAAGAGAGAAAATTTGTATGGGCAGCTACAACAGTCTTAGACAATCATTGTTTTTGAATGAACAACAAGAAGAGACGAGAAAGGAGGGCTTGGAGCCAGAACAACCATGAAGGGTGAATTCTAGAGCATTCTAGAGTTTTTTTGGAGCGTTTTGGAGATGAATACTGAAGAGCCAGGTTCAACCATGAAGAGTGAATTCTTGTGTGAGTTTCAATATAACAACAAGTGTTTGTTGTTGTTTATTGGTAGTTTTTCCTAGCAGTGATTTCCCTTGAGTTCCTAGCTGAGCGATTCCTAGTTACTTGTGCCAGAGAGACCTTGATAAACAAATGGGATGCCCGAGGGACTAACATCAGTGAAGGTGTACATTCCTTAGGTTGGGAAAATTGAGAGGAAGAAAGTTGGTGGAAAATCATGATAGTTGTAGGAGAAGACCAGTGGGTTATGGGATTTCTGAGCTGTGAATTGACAGTGAAAGACCACCCACTTTTATGAATTGCTAGCCCCAACTTGGGAGTGACTTGCTATTGATATTTGGAACAACAATTCTATGGTTAGGTGGAATGTTCATCCCAATCAATTGGTTGCACGATTGATTTAAAATATAAGTGTTTTATCTTGCTTATGTTTGTATTGTGAGTTTATTGTTGTGCATTAACTCTAAAATTGAGAATGATTTATATGTTGTTGAAATGAGATGTTAGTTTCATTTCATGTATGTTTTATATTTTTGTATATGCATATAATAAATGGTAACAAACAACAACTAAATCTGGTTGTAATTCGAAGTTGATAAGCTACAGGAAATTAGTTAGCTACAAAATTTTAATTTATGAGTAGTCAACATTGTAATGTTCCTCAACTGGGTTGGGGGACATTACAATCCGCTTCTACCTCTTCAATGAAGTTTGCACTAATAGTAAATTTAAAATTGCATTACTTTGCGACTCTCTACTCCATATCTTGTCTCATCCATCCCAATGGGTATGACCGAGGATGGTCATGCACCTCCAAACCAAGTTGCTTAACTAGTTGTGTTGAATCAAATTGGATTATGATCCAGAATAAAACAAGAAATTGCTTCAACCATCTCTTAATGTGTAATAATTCAGTCATCTCTCTGTCCCCCTTTGGGCCAATACTACTCAAATTTATCTCTCTTTGAATTAAATTGCAAGCCACCTTACTTTCATTGTTTGGGTTGTTGTCTAGGCTTTTATCTCCCTCAACAACCATCAAAGTCTTCTTCTTCTTGTGTTTCTATTTGGACTAATTAGTCCTAAACTTATGATTTGGTTTCCAACAACTCTCATCTATGTGGCCACCAACATTACAATGCTTTTTATGCTTGTTGGGATTACATATTTTTGTTGTTCTTGCCTTTACTTTTTCCCTTCTACTTTCCACCTTTTGGGTGTTCTTGCATCTCTATTTATTTTAAACCACCTCATTGTTGTTTCTTCTTATCTCCTTCAAGGTATTGTTCTTGTACACAAGCTTCATCGATGATATTAGGTTCGAAAAGAATCACTTATCTCCTAAAGCAACCATGCAAAGTTCCCAAGTACTTGATAAGCGCTTCAGGAATCGTAAGAGATATCCCTAACTAGATTGCTTTCTTTCTAGATTTAGTGGCTAATTCTTGCATTATTTGTCCTTACCTCTATTTGAGGTAATACCAACTTATATTTTGTTCCTCTTGATAACCAATAGGATGGACCTATGAATGCATAACGTTCTTAAAAACTTGCCAATATGTCACATGGTTTAGTTTCCATCTTTCTAGCAATGACATCACTTTCCCACCATGTTAAATCATCTTCTAACTTCAAATGAGAAAAATAGATTCTTTGTGATCCACTAACTTCATGCACACTAAAATAAAATTCTATACATTACAACCATTGATTCAATCTCAAGACATAATTCTCATGTGCATATGGCCTAATGTTAATCTCTACTTCTACTTTGGATGATGCTTGAGTATGGTTTCATTCCCCTATCTCCTTCTTTGGTTCCTCCATCTTAGGTACTTTCCCATCTTCATCTCCTTATTCTAAACCGAAGCTTAAATCTTGAAGGTTGTTTTTCTTCTTCTTCTTGTCTTGTAACAAAGTGGAATCAAAGTTAGTGGCATAGTTGTTCATTTGAGTCACTTACCATGCCATTTAGGACATATCCATGAACATTTGAGCAATCTGATTCTCCAAAATAGCTTATCCTAGGCTAGGTCTCATTGGTCTTTGTTTCATCCCCCATGGTCTAGTCTTGATTTGTCCTTCTTTCTCATCTAGTACCAATTCCAGGGTCTAAGGGATCTAACTATCAACCATATTTCACCTTTCTTAGGCTACTCAAGATTCACGGTTGTTGAGGCCTCAACTAGCCTTAGGTATTTAAACTTGGGGATCCCCCCTTATTTTTTTAAGAGAGCTTCACCAAAAGAATTGACCCTTTCATTTGATTTTTCCTTCATATTTGATTTGATGGAATCTAAAATGTTGAATATGCTCAACATTTTGCTTCTACATTTGAATGTAGTTCGTTTGGTGTCGGGTATACTACGAGCTTGACTTGTTTCTCATGTATGCCACCATTTTCATTTCTTTCATAATTTCATAATTAATGCATCTTATTGAGTTGATTGATTGAATTACATGGCATTCATTCTCATTGCATAATTTTTTCCTCCTAGGAATAGATGGAGATCCTCACCTTGATTTAACTTGACCAAGGAGATACATGTTTCCATTCGTGTCATTTTTAGTTGAAAATCCTTTCGATTGATTTTGTGTGATCTATGCATGTTTTGTACAACTTATTTCACCAAGTACAATGATGGAAATATTTATGTCACCATGGATTTGATCATCCCTTTCCTTATCCTTGTTCTTAATTGGGTTAAGTCATCATTTCCATGATCATTGAGAGGTGAAGGATTGATATTGTTTAGACCTAGATACAATATCCCAATTTTGAGTTGGTTATTATTAATAGGTGAGAAAAAAAAATTATTAACACAATTAGGGGTATCATCCTTGCATTTTAATTATCCATGAGGATCCTTCATACTTAGCACTTGTATTCACAAAGAAGAGATCAAATCTCATTTGTGACTTGACATCTTTTCTTTTTATTCCCTACTACAAGTGAGACACCGAGTATTCATTTAAGAAAATAATCCTATCACACTCTTCCTATGTAAAGGTTTATATTTCACTCAAGCTAGTAACTATGGGAAAGGAAATTCATCAATATGATCCCTCCCATATTCATGAAGGATTGGTTTCATTCCGATAGAGCTGGTTGACTACAAGAGTAGTTGGTTCCAAAAATGTTTAAGGATTATGCCATCTCTTATATATTTGTGAAGGATGACCACCCTTTTCCTCGAACAAGAGATCACGATGGTTAAGTGATTTCATTCATTACAATGTCTAGGAAGTTTTGTGATTTATTATTAACCTCACATGCAAAAAGGGTGAGTGTGCTCACCATCAAACTCATGTCCATAGGGAGGGAGTTGTGTCAGTTTTCATCACCCTCACATCCTCCAAGCGTGATGATTTCACCTTCAACCTTATGACTGTGAGGAGGGAACTCTCTCATTCCATTCCTTGTAAGGGGGTGCAATGACAGGGTATCCACATCTCGGTCTCACTAATCACATTCAAAGGGGGTGATTTGAGTAGTTGATTATCCATTGTAATAAGGAACTAAACCTTTCACTACCTCAATCCATGATCTATATGATATAAATGTTTGCAACATAATCTGCAAATGGATTACCTCTTCATCATCAATCCCATGACCATAATTATACATATAAAATTTCTTGAGACAATTGTTTGATTATGATTCCTAAGCAAATGAGAAAATTGTTTTATTATGATTCCTAAGCTTATGATCACTAACAAATGAGAAAATTGTTTGATTATGATTCCTAAGCCTATTATTACATGAATACAAATCATTATGAAAGTGGCGAGGGTGATATACTCAGTCCCATCATCGTGATACCATAAGGAATCAAAGGAGGAATTGCTTGAGATCTACACAATTACTAAACTTGATAAACCAAATTATGGTGTGAATAAGCTCAAAGATATGAATATATTTTATTTTGATTTAATCTCATAATCAATGCTCACGTATCTAGGCATCGTGATTTTTTTGTTAATGTTTGTTATTTATTTTGAAAAATTTCACAAAAGCACTGAAGGTGTTTCTCGTTGTGAAGTTTGGTTCATAATTTGTTTACATAGGTAATACATTTCCCCATCATTGTACTTTTGCATTAGGATGGTGAGCCTAAATTTAATGAAGTTTTTTTTTTATGTGCACAAATTACACCAAAGGATGGCACCTATGTCAGACAACTGAGAATGAGAAAGAACATGCAAAAGGATGATTCTACCGATGCTTTTTTTTTCATCAGTAAAGTAATATAGGTGAAAACTGAACAACTTGCATGGATAATACAGATGAAGGGAGAATTGATTAAATCCAACCATTAGCTGAATATAAACTACATTAATGCAAATAAGTTAGTTGGAGGTTTCTTGTGCTTATGATGTCTGCCTACTTATCTTATGCGTGAGTACTGGCAAATTGATGTGAAACACCTTATCTTTGATAGACTTGTAGGTTATCCTCAATTTATTAGAGACACTATGGGATTTTTGCAAACATTAGTTTGTGGGATATCCCCCTCAATGTTTGTATTTCTCCCTTTTTTTCATGTCAATCAATTCTGAAATGCTCCTAGATAGGATTATAATATTTATTAGATTAGCTGCATTTTCTGCATTTGCATTTATAGTTGCATTACATTTTAGTTAATAAACTCAGATTATGACAAGCAATCCATAACTAAAGGGTCTACCATTTTCAATGGAGAAAGGTCTAATTGGGCCCTTTTGTTGGGTGAACCTGCAAGGTTGACAATGAACATTTTCCCACGTCAACATTTTGGTACTAGAAGAAGGGCACATCATTCTATTTATGCAAATTTAAGTAATTTGCACATATTGTTTGATAGCAATAATAACCACAATTTATAGCCTATCCAACTAGCAAATGAAGAGGACTTGAGTGCACAAGTGCAAGAAGCAAGTCAAGAACTTAATTTTGAATATATTGAAGTTTAGTTTGAGAAGAAAGTACCTTTACAACCTAAACTTGGGTTGCAATCTCATTTCTATCCACCATTCGAAACCAAATACTAGTTTTTTTTTTATCAAGACTAAAGAGTTTCATCCATAGTTATGCTTGTCAAATCATATTAGTGTCTTATTGGTTGTGCACGAGTTATCCTTGCATAGAAGGTCCCAAATAATTCTAATTTAGAGCAAAGAAGAAGCCCATGTGGGTAGAACTGCAAATTTGATCTCTCATGTATCAACGGAATCCAAAAACTATAGATCAAATCCCACATGCTCCTACTCACGCGCAAATCAAAGACTCCAATTTTGAATACTCCCATACACCCTTCTTGTTGCATAACCTTCTCAAAAGAAATATGGCTAGAAATCAATCAACCTACTTGGTTGGTTTTAGATGCGTTAAACGAGTTAGGTCCTACCCATGACCTACTAAAGAATGTAGATAGAATGCTATCTAAGTTCAATTTCGATAATTCAAGGCCTTTGGAAGATCACATCGAGAAATTTATCCAACTTGTTTGATAACTTAATGTGAGACACAAAGACGTGGCATGTACTCGTTTCTTTATACACTTGAGAATAAATCATCTAATTGGTATTACACTTGGCCGTTGGATCTATCACAAGTTAGATAGATTTTGAAACCATATTTATATCTAAGTTTAGTGATGAAATAACTCTCATTGTTCTATCCCTATATTTGTCAAGAATGAAGATAGAGCCAAAGAAATTTAATTATGGATTCAACACTCCAATGAATACAATTCCAACAACTTTGAAGACAAACAAATATATACTAATATAGTTCTACTCTACCACTATCCCACTATATATTGCCATGTTTTTCAAAAGACCTTGCAAGGATACATTGACAACTACTTTTGAGGAATCTCACAAAGTGGAGAAGGAAATAGTAAGTTTGAAGGGAAACCCGAACTTGGAAGAAAAGAAGAGTGCATCTATTGCAAATCCAAAGCAGTCACTTGCTATTGAAAAAACCAAATACCAAGTCCAAGGACAAACATTCAAGTATGGACAAGGAACTCTTTGGAACACGTGATTTAGAAAATGCCAACTCACACTATTGATTCAAAGATGAAGACATGAGAGGGAACCTTAGGGAAAAAGGCTCTCAAATTTTTCCAAAAGAAGGCAATAGTGGTATACAAGACATCAGAAACATCAACCATCAATAAGATAGTGGGAATGGATGACATAGCCATGGACCATTTTTGTCACGTCCATCAAAAAAATCATTCATATAAGACTTGTGTAAAATCCATTAATGTCATTAATCATATATTTAGTGAAGGAATGCAGTGAGATATTTCTATTGAAGAGGTTGTAAAAGGAAAAAATTAGGAGGAAATGAGCCATCAGACATGGTATTAGGGGATATCCTACCTAACTTTGAAACAAATACAAAAGTTGAAGAGGAAGTGGTAGAGGAAATTCATGCTACACAAACTAATGAGAGAGATTACCCTATTCAAAGTAAACCAAATGCAACATCTACTACTTCAACTACTTCCCCTGCCATGGCCATGAGAACTTTTGCAAATAAATATTATGATGTTGTTCCATCAACATCTTCTACCAATTTTGCATCAACAACAAAAATGGAGTAAAACATTGTGGATGACACGAATAAGAACAAAGCTAACATTTCCTTGCACGATTTAATGAGAATTGAATAATAGTGAAAGTTATGATGAAAAAATTCAATGATCCTACTTCAAAGAAGAAGAAAAAGGTGGTAAATTCTACAATTGGGAAAAAATCTAAATCTCAAACCCCACCTTTTCTTTTGAATTTCAATAATTTTGACCATAATGTGCATAATTATTTGGTTGATTCAAGAGCATCATCGAATTTCATATTGTACTTGATGTGTAAGAAGTTAAATTCAAAACCCCTCAAGTCATCCACACACATCATTTAGCTCGATCATGGGAGGTAAAATTTATGGTTGAGTTAAAGGATGTATTAATTAGAGTTGCTTCAAATCCTCAATTTCATCAAGTGATCAACATTGTTGTAATTGATATTCCGGAATCTTATGATATTTTGTTGAGTAGATTTTGGTCACAAAAATTTCAAAGATACTTCACAATTATCAATGTTGATGATCGGGTTGGGATTTTTCATTGAGTTTTCATAAATCACGAAACATATGTTCTCACCGATGCTGATGAACACGAAGTGCACCAAATACATTTTCCAAAATCCCCTGATAAGCATGTGTGTGCATCTAATCAATCATTAATGGATGGCTGAGCATACAAGGGAGATGTTTAATGTTGTTGATACGTAGGATATTACTCCCCATGCTCATGATTTAGTCATTTTAATTTGTTTTTCCCCAATAGGAATCCATTATAGCTAGAAAATATACCTTCATTGTATTGTTCATGATATAATTCCTCTTTCACTCTTCAAGCTTAGATGGATAACATACAACCAATAATATCGTTAGCAAGCCATCCCTGTTCCAAGTAAGCAACATTGCTCTCATTGCTGGTGTTTTTTAAAGTAATTTGGTAAATAGATATGCTCTGCAATTTTTCTATTTGTTGACCACATTAACCATTTTCAGTACTGTATGATTGCTGACATTTCAAGGTTTCCCTGTTTTAGGTAATATGCCTCGTAAGAAGACACTAGTTTGAAGATCATCAAAAAAGCCAAGGACCAGGGAAAGAGACATAGAGGAGGGTTCCAAATCTTCTCCACCATATACATAAGATCCTTCCACTTTGAAAGGGTTAGAACCACTCATCAATCTCCCTCCAAGGAAATTTTCCACGCAAGTGCCCTTATATTGGGACACAAAACCATGCACAAGAGGCGTCACCACACAGGTACCAATCCCTAGATGGAATGAATTGTTTATAAAGTTCTAGGATCAAAATTATACATATTCAACCCCCCACAACAACCTTGATCTTAGAATAGTAGATGATGCAGTTTTCCCCTTTATCAAATGGTCTATATTACACTCAGTGGCAGTTAGGGCTCCAATTTTTCTTTGTGTAGATTTGATTGAATGGGTTATCAGTCATATTGATTGTCAAATATTCCTGATCAATAATGATAAAGGGGAGTGTATTAGTTCATTTCTCCCACAATATGTCAATAGATATTACAAGTTCCATGAACATGAATAATCTCTTAACAAGGTCTTTGTAGTAGCTTTCTACCAGAAGTATGACACTAGTAGAATTTTGGGGAATTGGTGGAAGGAAGATAAAAATTTTGCGAATAGGTCATCGGGACGATACCCAATCATAGGTCTCAAAGATCCTTGTATGTACTTAATGATCCTGTTGTGCAGAATTTATAGAGAGAGAGATTGCTCTCAATTTTCTAAAGCTTGGTTGACTTTGGCTTAATATGTTGCTATGTGGGGAAATATGTTTAAATGGGGAGCCATTATATCAAATAAAATCAACATCAGTATTGGACAAATACAAAAACTTGAACCATGTGTTATCCCTTCATTTCATATGGTTTCTTTCTTTCTTGATGAATTGTGTGCTTACAACACTTTCCCAGGGTTATCATCAATTGGAAAATCTTTGAACCTCTAGTTCATGTGTATTTCCATAGGTTATGGGAAAATAAATATAAAAGATCTTATGCTAAGATTTGTGATTTCTTCATAGCTTGCCTATACAATCTCATTTTTGCACAAGAATTCCCTATACTGTCAAAGCAGGCTAAGAAAGTTTCGACCTACATTGGAAACTATTATTTTGAGGAAAAATATACATACCTTCGAATATATGGAGATACTAGCCCACCACACCTCTTACTTGCTATGGAACTGATAGAATTGTGGTTGGGAAGATTTGTTACCAGTCAATCATGCAAGGTTTCAACGCTACCCTAGTCAAAGATAAGAAGAGTATCTTCATCCCTTACAATTTTCAGATAGGGTATTATACCGTGAAAGAAACCAAGCATGATAAATTATAAGGCCAAGTCTAGTTAGAATACAAGTTCATGACTAACAGATTTAGGAAACATGACCCCGAGGTTTTAGTTCTTAAGCATGTAGAGAAAGTAGCTATTAGTTGGCCTTATGTGCACAAGAAGTGACATGATGAGCTTTTCATAGAGAATGTGCAATATTGGAAATAAGTGGAGAAGCAAATCTCACCCAAACATTATTGTGTTTTTCTCCTTGGCCTTAGAAGAACAAGCAAATATTATAAATCAAGGAGGTACCTCAACCAAATCAGTTGAAGAAGAGGCCAATAAAAAGGAAGAAGAACGATTGAAGTAACATCAAGGCATGATTGTAGAGTAGAAAAGGGATCTCAAGGAACATGAGCAACAAAGGGATATTGAGGAATAATTGAAGAAGAAAGAAGAAGAAGATGCTTCTCAGGAGTTGTTGACCAAGCAAAGGATTGAGGCCAGGAAGAAGAAGAGGAAGTACGATCCTTTAGAAGAAAGAAGAAGAAGAGGAAGTAAGATATTTTAGAAGAAAGAAGAAGAAAAAAAGAAGAAAATACCAAGCAAGAATTGGAATATCAAAAGAAAACATGGGAAGAATTAACTAAGAAAAATAGAAGGAATAGAGAGCAAAAGAATAACTTGAGAGGATAAGAAAAAGAGAAGGAGGAGGGTAGCAAGCATGAGCAGGAAAAGAGTTCAACAACTCCTAAACTCTTCGATATCATATACCTCACAAACGATGATGAACAAATGGAGAAGAAAGATGTACCTATCGCTGATGAGAATGTGAAATATCTACGCAAGCCTCCTGAAGGATCTAAGGAGGAAAATGATATTGGGGTAGAACAATATAACACTGAGCAATATTATGAAGATCACGAGGGGAACACCACATGACTAGTTGATTAACATGTCAATAATCACACTAGTTTATAAACTGAAGATATCCCCGAACCCAAGGATCCAGAGAATGTTTTAGGTGCCCAGGATCCCCAACAAAACCAACCATCAAAATAAGGTAAGGATACAAGGGGTGCTAATGATGCAATATGACAAAAGTAGAAGGATGAGGATAATGCCTCTATACAAGAGAAAATTTTGCAACATGATAAATCAGTTAAGAAATCCCATCAAGAATCATCAGTTGAGGAGACCAAAGGTGAAAAGAAAATGGAGGAAACATGAGGGAATCCATCATCCGAGAAAACCCAAACAAATGAGAAAAATTAGGATACCCAGCCTAGAGAGAAAAGTTAGGAGCCCATCACTAAGCATTTTTACACTCCTGGAAGCATGGGTAATATCTTAGCTTGGGGTGACTAGCCTATTGCCTAACCGATTGATGAAGTAGTTGATCTTGAATTTTTCATATATGATAGGAAAATAAAGTCGATTGTGAGAAGAACTCAATGAAAGAGAAATATCATCCTAGACAATGGTGTCCCGTGTACCTCAGAGGAGGTAATTCTTGATACCAAGAAGGATAAAATGAGTGAGCTTGTGTGAGTAGGCATTTCCATCACTCATGTCATTTGACAAGGTTGTATTAGATGAAAGGGAGTTGGAATAGTCCAAACAAGAAATAACCTCTCTTCAACATGAGGTTCAACACTATCAGGAGGCTGGAGGGGATACCAATTTGATGAAAGGACTCATGGAGGAACATGATGAACATTGGGAAATACAAGATGATATTATAAGAAAGGTAGTAGAACTCCAGTAAGAGTCATTACTATTAGGTATAAGACACAAGGAAATTCTTTGATGGAGTGAAAAAGGTGCTAAGGCTCTCTACAAGGTGGAGTTCCTTAAAGAAATTTAGAAGGAAAAGGGAGATGAGGACCATGGAATTATCCTTTTAATACATGACAACATTTCAAAGATGCACTCAACAACGCAATACTAGGAAAGTATTGTAGAAAAGCTAAGGGAAAGGATGGAAGAGGAATGGGATGCATGCAATTGGATGTGTGAAAAGGTTAATCAAACAAACATCAACCTCCAATTTCCAACGTTAGGATCCCCATCAGAGTTTCAACCGATTAAACAAGTGTTGATAGGTTTTCATAGGAGTGATAATGAGTACCAGAAAGAAGTGTCGAAAATATCAATAGTGGAGTGAGGTCACATACAAAAGTATGTAGTTGGGGTGATTAAGATGACTAATCAACTTGGTTAGTTGGTATATAAAATAGAGAAATAGACACATCGGTATAGGGAAATCAAGCATACCCTGAGCATGCAAATGGACTCACATAAGTTTCCATACAATGATAGATGCACTGAGTTTTGTTCACAATGGGCAACTTACTTAGAAGAGCATGCAATCCCCAAGACTCCACGTTTACCCGAGTCATGTTGACTTAATTTTGTTTTTGTAATTTCTATTTTTTGGTTAGTTTACTATTTTTGTCACTCTTAATGAGTATAAATAGAGGGGTCGACCTTTTACAAGGGGCCTTTGGTCGTAACAAAATTTTGACTGAATATAATTCAAGAACTATTTCATCAATTAATTCATAAGCTCTCGTGGAGCCAAGGAATTTTGATTGAACTGTTGTGTGATTTGATTGTATGGTGGATTCTTCTATGATCAATCATTATGTCAAACTTGTCTAGTAAGAGATTTGATTCAATTAAGCTATCTTATTTAAATTGCATAAACTGCTAGATGTTAGTTTTAGTATTTATTTATTTCTATAAATGGTTTAATTGTTATTCAACACTTCAATAGTCATATAATTAGTTTTTTATTTATTAAATAGTCATTTGTATATGAGGGTATCTTATTAGCTAAGTCTTCTATAGAATTATTTCTTGGATGCAGACAACATAGCTATTGATTTATTCTCAAATCTATATTCTTTAAAAGTTATCTTTTGAGGAAGAATCATTATCTCTCTTTTATACTTATTTTTCTCTTAAAACAATGAAACAATAAGGCTTCATGTTAGAATTAGTTCTTAGAGAACCTAACATTGTGAATTACTTTTGCCTGTTGTCTTGGATGGCTATCCTCAGAGCATACTCTTTGAAATTTCCTTCTACTTTACTTCTTTTTATAGTAGGTAGATATAAAATATAAAAAAACAATAAAGAGAACAAAAAGAGTGAAACCGAACAACTTTTAAAGCTCATTGAAAGGTTTCCAGACCATTAACTCGGAGGTTTATTCCTTACCAAACATGGAAGAGTCTAACTGGGCCTCATCCTTGGATTTAATCCCTACTATTGAGAATTGGGAATCCATTCCCCTCAACACACACCCAATTACCTCCTTGGAAAAGAAAGGGGTAACATTTGAATGGTCCCAAGAATGTGAGAACAATTTTAGTTGTTGAAAATATTATGACCAATCCCCCAATTATGAAAATTGTTGATCCATACAAAGATTTTCTTGTGTGCACAGGTGCATGCATCGAAGGACTTGGTGGAGTTCTTGTGCAAAATAATTAAGTAGCAGGTTATGAATCAAGGAAATCAAAAGAACATAAAGAAAATATGCTACTCATAATTTGGAACTTGTTGCAATAGTGCATGCTTTAAAAATGTAGAGGCATTATTTAATGTGCAAGATATTTGAGCATAAAACTAATAATAATGGCATGAAGTATTTATTTGAGTAGCCAATTTTGAATGCTAGAAAAGCCAGATGGCTAGATTTTCCTTGTGAGTTTGATGGAGCACATAAAAGGAAAAGAAAACAAATTTGTAGATGCACACAATAGAGAAATGTGTGTATTGCATGTAACAACTATTAGCATATGCAAATTAGATTTGAATAAGAGATTTATTGATTCCCATGTTGAAGAGAAACATTACATGCAAGTGAAAGATGGATTGTACAAAGAAAAATTAGAAAATAAATATGAAGGACATCAACTGAATGATGATGGGATCTCATCTATAAAAATATAATGTATATTCCCAACTCTTCCAATTTGAGAAGAATTATCATGGATGAAATACATAAATTCCATATTCTAGACATCCATGCTACCAAAAAACAATTGCTACAGTAAGAAATCAATACTTTTGGACTAGGATGAAAAAGGTTGTTATCAAATACATTACAAAATGTATGAAATGTCAACAAGTTAAGGATGAAAATCAACATCCGGTATGTTTATTGCAGCCTTTGCCAATTCCATAATGGAAATGGGAGGTAGTAACTATGAATTTTATTACTAGGTCACCAACTACATCAAGGCAACATGATTATATCATGGTTGTAGTGGATAAGTTATTGAAAGCAACACATTTTATTCATGTTAAGTCTACTCATAAGATTGATGATGTCGCAAAAACATTTACAAGGTAAATATTTACATTGCATGGGTTACCTAAAGCAATTGTATCTAGTAGGAATACCAAGTTTACATCTAACTTTTGGAAGAGTCTTTTTGAATACTTGGGTACCCATCTAAATTTTAACACTGCCTATCATCCACAAATAGATCAAGAAATTGAAATAATGAATCAAGTGATTAAAGGCATTCTTCACATCTATGTGATGGATAAACCATCCAAGTGTAAGGATTATCTACACATGATAGAGTTTGCATATAACAATGGGAATCAATAATGATTGAAAATGAGTGCATTTGAATTTTTACATGGTAGAAGATGCAAAACACTGGTGAGTTGGGAATTCTAGTAAATATAATTGTGTCTGGGATAGAAATTATCAAAGAAATGGACCAAGAAATTGCTAAAATCAGGTAGCATTTGAAGGCAAGCCAAGATAAGAAGACAATCTATGTAAAAAAAATAGAGTGCATTGATAATTTTGTGTTGGGGATCATGTTTTCCTCCAAGTGAATACAAGGAAGAGTTCCTTGAAGCTTGGAAGTTGTGTCAAGATGGAAACAAGATATGTGTGTCATTTGTAGTGCTGGAGAGGATAGGGTTAGTTTCATATAAGATTGCATTGCTTGCTAACACTTAAGCTCATGATGTTTTCCTTGTTTCCTTGCTTAAGAATTATGTGCATGATTCCAAACATGTGATTGAATGGGATGTGATCCAAGTGGAACTAGAGGGAGAGTTATAAACAAATCCACTATGCATCCTTGACACAAAACTAACACTGCTTGGGAACCAATCCATTGGACAAGTAAAGGTGCAATGGAAGCACTTTGGTCCTGATGAGGGTACGTGGGATCTAGAGGATGCTAGGGGAGAAGCATACCCATTTTTGTTCTAATTTTGAGAAGCATTGAGGTCAATGTTATTCTATGGGACATGGGACTATAATACCTTGGTTTTGACCCTAGAATGTATTGGATTATATTATGTATATATACTAAATGCAAGTTTATAATGATGGGATTCAAGCCATGTGAGCTTAAATAAATGACCCCACTTGTAAATGATGTAAATATATTAGTATGGATTCCTAGTGAGGATGTCAAGCCAAGGCCCAACTAGTGAATGGGTACACATGTATGATGTAAATATACTTATATGGTCCATGTGGTAGGCTACCATGGTAAACTCAAGCTACACAAATATTGATGATGAAATATAATATATAATGGTACAAGATGTATATGTATAGCACGAGGGGATATGATTCCATTAGAGGGGAAGATAAAAGGGGTATTATGGGAAATTAAATCCTTTGTTAACAAGCATTGACCTTTGAGCTCATCTCTTTTCTACCACGTGCCTTAAATGAAGCCATCCACCTCCTTTGACTTATCAAACCAATCATTGAATGCATGCAAGGGGTTGGTGGGGAAGTCTTCTCACATAGTTATGGAAGTATGAGATGAGTACAATCATTATGGGAATTGTAAGAGTCCTACATTCCTCTATTTAGAATTAATTTCATCCATCATTTCCACAAATCCTCTCATTGACATTCACTCTAGCATTCCTATGTTCATGCTCTACCTTACTCATGTTGTGTTTTCCATTGCTAACCATTACCAATATATAAAGTAACCAAAAATCTATATTGTGAAGAGGGAATTGCAGACTTGGGATGAAGACAAATAGTTGTAAGTGAGCATAGAGGTTGGGAAATTTAGGAATTTTTTGCATTCTCTTCTCTTTAGATGCTTGAGAAGCCAAGTATATTCATCTAGGTAATTTCTAGGAGGAAATTAGCATATTGAGCGTTTTTTGCACACAACATTGTAAGGGAAGGGTACTATGAGGGACTATTAAACAAATAAGAGATAGTTTTTCCTTGTGTTGTCCATGGTAGTGGAAGAGAGTGCCGTGGTTGTTTGATGACTGGTTGGGATGCTTGTCATGCTCTGTGGTGAGTAGATTAGTTGAGCATGAGAGTAGATGGGTTGGTCTCAAAGAGATAGAAGCTTGTAGCTTGGTTCCTTCACCTTGGAGACCTCATAGACCAGATTGGTGGTGGTGTGGATTCCTATGATTGGGTGGAAAATTTCTCTTATGTAGCCAATCTCTTATGCTAATTTATTATAATAGATAAGTTCCTTATCATTGTTTTCAAATATGAAAAATTTCTATTTATTTTTGTTATTAAAATTTACGTATCTTACATGATGTGTGTGATTATGATTGATTATGTTCATCGACATTTGGTTGCAATGAATTTCTATGAATCCAAGCTAGTTTATTCAATTTCATTTTTTAAATTTTCATCGTGCATGCAATTCTTTTATTTCAGGTCCTCTCTGGGAGGTTAACTCTATTGATATTATGGGGAAATTGCCTCTAAAGGAAAAAACTTGAAATCCTTGTAATGTGGCTACTCATCCCATGGATGGGAGTGTTGGGTAGGGATGTCATACCAATCTATTCCACCTTAATAATACTCAAGTTGACATTGCCTTTGTTGTCAACATGTGCTCTAGATATATGTAGGATTGTCATGAGAGTCACTTGTAGTTTCTTAAGGTATTTTGAGCCATCTCAAAGGAACTAATCACATGGGAATCCACCATTTATTAGGCTCCCATCCTTATTCATGGTTTTTTTGATGTTGAGTAGGATAGTGATATTGATGAGAGGAGTTCCACTTTTGGGTACTTATTCACTCTTAGTTTTGGAACAATTTCTTTGTGTTCCAAGAAGAAGTAGGTTGTGGGTCTCTCTTTCACAGAAGTTGAATATTCTAGCATTATTGTCACTAGTAAATGCCTTGCATGTATGTGGATGATTATTGACTAACTCGGTCTTCCTCAAGAGAGTCCCATCATTCTATTTTGTGACAATCAAAGCACCATTCAAATTATTCATAATCTTGTGGATCATGAAAAGACAAATCATGTTGATATTTGGATGTTCTATACTTTTGTTACCTCTATTCTTAGGGATGACCAATACCAATCTTTGTCCCTTCATTCGATCAACTTGCCAACATCTTCGTCAAAATATTCTCCCAAGGCCACCTTCACCAACTTATGAAGTTGTATTAGTGTGGATATTTTCCATTGAGGGGGGGTGTGATGTAATGTATTCTCTTCATGACTCCCTATTCAAATTGGGGTGGGGGTGGTGGTGTTAGAATTGAGGGTGTAACATTCGTATTTGGCCACAAATGATATTATTTGTAATTTAATATTTTATTTATAGTTTTGGTTAAGGTCATCCTAGTAAACTTAATGTAGGCTCGGTAAGCCCTCTTGGAGAAAGCACCCTAACTTTTGAGTTGTGTATAAATACATAAATCTTTTTTGTATTCTTAGACATTATGATCTTTTATTCATTTGTATACAATTGAATTGTCCTAAGGGTGCCATCAAACACCACACTCTTTTGTTCTTGGTTTAATCTATCATATGCCAATGCCATTTCTATCTCTATTGAAGTTTTGCTACGATTTATTTCTCTCTCCAAGGATGCACCTCTCTTGGCTACCCTAGTGTCATTTATCTCTTTATTTCTTGCAGAATTTAAGATAGTTGTGGTTTTGTTTTATTATCTTACTAGAATTACAATGAATCTCATTTGATAAATGGTAGGAAACATGAATATTTGGCTTATAATTCAATAGAGTTCCAAGTATAGATAATATTGGTCCTAAAACGGGTTGTAGATCATGCAAAGCTATTATATGTTACCTTATTTGTTAACTCATTTGTTAACTTAGTGGTAAGTTAGACAAAGGATTTCTTAACCTTAACTCAATTGTTAATAAAGTTTGGTAATATGAATTTAACATTTAATAAAACAATGTGTCAGCATGTGGCATCATTATTTTGATGCTAATATGAAATGCCATGAACCAAGAAAGGTTTTAGTAAAGAGAGGAGACTCAAACAACCATTGGGAGTCTCTACAATCATTCATGAAAGTAAGATACCTTTTGACATGTACTCTCATGATGGGGTAATATAATTTATTTTGTCTAATTCTTTGCTCCAATTTCAATCTATGTCCAATGTCTCCAATATGATCAATGAAATGTAATGAAGAAAGAGATCTCGAAGATATTGTAATTAACCTAGATAGAACTTATAATGTCTCCAACATGATCAATGAAATGAAAAATCAAACAATGCTAAAGATAACATATATGAGGTTCAAAATTATACAATAGAATTACTGTAACTTGAAGAATTTAGAAGTGTACTTGGTGCATATGTTGAGAACCATATACAAAACAAGGATATGCATTGGTGAGGAATTATGAAGAAATGTCTAAAGATACACAAATGAAGTCAAATAGTTTAAAATTATCCATTTAATGGAGTTGCAAAAGGGGATTGAAATTGATACATGCAAGTATGTAGTTTGGTATTGAGAACTCGTGTAAGAGAAAACGAAGTAGTCATGACACAAACACAATTTGAACCTTAGATGATTGATATTAAATATGAAACGAGAGATTCATATAGAAATACAAAAATGGTGTATAGAACTAAGTTATATCATCTATCCATGATCTCTTCTTCCCACGGGATATATATTACCAACCTAGATCCATCTTAACCCTAGATCTATCAAGATCCTAAAGGGATCAAATCTCACAAGGTGAAAACCTCTTTTAGAGTGAAAAACTTGAGGAAATATTTGCACCTCAAGATAATTAATCCCTCTCAGCGCTTGATAGATTTGGGGTTAAGGTGGATTCAGGTTGGTTTTAATTTTTTATCATAACATTACATTATGTAACGTGACAACATGTAACGACCCCCGTCATTACTACAACATGTGACACATAACAAGTGATTTTTTTTTTTTTTTTTGTAGGAAATTAATAACGACAATACACTTAAACATCACAACACGACGACAAACACAACACATGCAATAACACAACAAAAAATTAACGACCTAGCATACTATCACATAATGCAACTAGAAGCAACATACGACATTCAATCAAACAAAGAATAAAAAAGACTACCCGTCTGTCCTACCCTGCAAGGTTAAGACCTCCAGGAAACATAAGCAATGCTCAAGCCCAGGTTCCCATCGATTTTGACCATTTAATGTATCAAGGCTGGCGACTGTTCTGAGGAACAAGGAGATGTCTACATCCCACCCATCACAAGCATGACCAAGCTGAGAACACACAAAAACTACAACAAGGTCATCCAGATGCAACCAACAATCTAACATCCGACTCCAGGAACATAACTTTCATGGTGCAAGAAACAAATGATCAACAACCTTACATAAATCCTAAATCATAATTAACTGGGCACACAGGTATTCAATATCATAACTCATCATATGTTGCATTAAACCAAGATACAAAATTGATTATCTAAAACAATTGTTCATTACATTAAGCCTTCATATGCGCAAGGTTTTAATTAATTTAACAATTAGTTCTTACATTAGGTTCTCATTCGCAAGGACTCATTATCCCCCATCACACACACACACACACACACACACACACACACACACACACACACACATTACTAAACGCCGCTCTCAAAATTAGACAACTTTAAACTACACATGACAACTGAAGTTAACATGCACAAGCATATTTTAATCCTAAACTAATCAGGTGTCATCATTTTTGCGACGTGCACGGGCACCAATCTTAAAAACTAAGAGTCAACAATGGTCCATAAGCCATTCAATATAATCATAAAGCAATCAATCCTAATAATGAGTGCTTTCGTAACCCGAGTGACATACAAAATTTACTAATATCTACAACACCATGTAAAACGTAAAGGAGGATAAACTCTAACAAGGGATTAAAAGTGGATACTATCTAACTGTAGTTTAAATTCCTTCGCAATACATCCTTAGTATCAAGTCACCTATTTAATTACAATTTCCTTGAATGCGTAATAGAATCTCTCCACATGGGTTGAATAAATGAAATAAAATGCGCACAATAATTTAATTTAATTACCTCATAAGGAATTTAATAAAACTCAGCCAAGTAATTATTTAAATTGATGCAAAATAAAAATTAGCAAAACCCTGCACCCAACTTAATAAATAAGTAATGAAACTGTATAACCACCTCCCAATAAGATTTATACACCATGCACAAGTAGATTTAATAAAACCGCATCCTAATGAATTAACAAATGTTGCATCTAACACTTATTAAAACGCTGCATAATCATAACTAAAAAAAATTGTTTCTATGTACATAATCACTGCCAGCTCTAACCACTCATTATTAAATCTTCTGGGCGGTTATTAGAAACTTTGTGTAAATTAAATCTCTGCATAATTACATTCAATTGCTGAGTAGATATTAAGGGATAGTAATATCTCGACGCAATTATCCCATGATTGTTAAGTTAGATAACACTACACATTATAGGTGCAACACAGTAAGCACGCAAGTCTTACACCTATCCAAGCTTAAGAGGACAGTCGATAAAATGTTGGAGAGGGCGAATTAAGTTTAGGTGCAGCGATCCAGCCTAGCTTATCTCCCTGTGTGAAAATCATAAATGATAGATTAAAATAAAGCGTGGACAGGTCTAGTGTTGTCAGTTGATTCTACAGGTTCTGAGGGACATAATCTCTTACTAAAGTTGACGCAGCAAGCACAGGAGAGAGAGAAATGCAGTACCTATGGCTGAGGTGGAGGACGCATGACGCCCGGGGTAGAGGATCACCTACCAATGTTGACACAGATCTAAACAATTGGATCCTTCCATTAAACGCCCACACTTCCTTACGCAAGAAGCGCCAACCAAATGTGCAATAAATTTTTTATTAATATTTTTGTTTTCTCAGAACGGTCTGGGCGAGCCACGATTCCGTTTATAAGGGGGATACAGTTAAGAGGAAAGGTTTTCAGTAGGTGGGAGAGGCAGAGATAAGAACAGGTAATCCGAGTAACATGCACAGGTCATAATTAAAGAAAAGGGTGAATCCCTCTTAGAATGGGGTTTTCAAAACTTAGTTGTCTCTGGGGTTCATTTACAGGTTAAACAAAGACCAGATGCCAAGCGCTAACCCACAAAGGAGAGGAGTTTGCGCACAATGCATCAAGCGTCAAAACACAACAGAGGAGATACTACTATGATAATTGACAACAACCTACAACGTTGCAACCGACTCGCTCGATTGGTTTAAAAGGGGCAATAAAGATAAAAAAAAAATCACAGACAAGGATAGGTTCGGTGCTTAATCAGGCCACCAACAAGTCGGAACAACTTCAGAATAAAAACGATTTGCAGTCCCAACAATAATTCGCAGGAAAATATTTTTTTTAAAACAATAAACGCAAAGGATCAAATGTTGGCAATCGCACAAAAGCATTGAAAAATGGTAAATCGTGAACATGGGAAGATCCCGTTAAAGGATTAAAATAAGGAGTCGAAGAAAGGATTAGAACACATGCAATAAGGAAGTCATTTTTCACTATAAACCGTGAAGGTCCATCAATTAAATTTCAATGCGTAAAAAATCTAAGAACGTTGTATGCCATCTCAATATGGAATTAGTAAAGTCTATTAAATACAGATTAATATTTACAACTAATCGTAGAGATGGAATAAGAATCCCATGCCTTGAATGACAAGTACAAGAAGTTGCGCTACAGGAAAAGGGCATATGATCATTAAAACTGATATGGATAGTGGGGAGGTGCTTTAGGAAAAAGAAATTACACGCCACTTAAACTCATCTGAGAAATATTCTCACTAAACGCTGCAACTAAACTACCTCTAAGTTGGATTAGAATTCTAATAACAAGTAAAACTACTATCCAAAACTCAACACAACTTTCGTCATCATAAGGATTCATATACAAAAATTTAAACAATTTTTTTTCTTTTATTCTTAAACAAACAAACACGCTTGCATACCTGTGACCGACGACGAATAACCCGAAGATGCTATCCCGCGCTTGTGCTCCATCCGAGTCCTGCTTGCGCTTCATCTAAATCCCACTTTCCAACTGATGAGACCTCACTGGTACCTCCCAGCCAACACTAGGGGTACTCTTCTTCCCCCTGAGCCCCTCAAGCCACAAAGGGGCCACACACACAATACCATAGAATGCTAGCTACCATCACTCCTAGAAAGGTCTATCTACCACTCATTACCCGAGCTGGGTATCCCAACTCCCACAAGAGAAAATTTAGTCAAGATGAAATTCCGACAGCGTAACCTTACACAACGAGACGTGATCCACAATCCTCCTCCGCCATCCTTTTTGTAGAGTTTTCAAGTGATTAGTTTCTTAAACCCTCATAGATTCCTTTTTCATTTATTTAATTAGGAGAAACCTCCCCCGTACACATGTCGCCCGATCCCCTAGTTGCACCAGAAAATCAATTTTATTAATTAATTAAATTTGCCTATTTTCCTCACCCACCTAAAAACGTTCATAAAAATGCTCCTCAGTGTCCCATTATTCCCTTACAATTCTTAAATGACTTATGCCTTACTTAAATCCTAGTTGAGTTCATAAATAGAAAGTTACAAAGGCTAGATTCCTTACTAAGTTAGACATTCCCCCTTTTTCTTTTTAACTAAAATCAGATTTAGCAAGTGTAGAAAAAAACAACCATTTACCCTTTTAATAAATTTAATCCTCCATTATAATTTTTACTTTAATAATTAGAGTTTGAATTTCTTACCCCCCCCCACCTTCTTGTTACATGTCTATTTAGTTTTTCTTTGTCACATGTTCTATTTAGACCTAGGTTTTAATTTCACTAGGTTGGCGACAATTTTTAAGGGAACTTTTAGTTATTAAACTTTTCTCATACCATCATCTATTTTAATGCTGACCAGGTCCTAAGGAGGCATATTTTTCTAGGCACTAGGTTTATTAACTTACCCCAGTTAAAAATAGTGGCGTGCACTTCAGGACGCACTACATGCTCCAAGGGTGCCACTTGCCTCTTTCTGTTTTATTTGCGCGACCTGCCCTTCAAGATGCACTACGTGCTCCAAGGGTGTCACTTGCCTCTTGACTGAACTTGGTAGACGTCAAACCCCTGGAGTCAATACTTCGTCAGGTGATCTTGTGGGAGACTGAGGGCCTTTAAGGAATAAGGACCTTGCCTTATTGTGCGCCCCTTAGAATCATCGTGAGCGACTGTAACAGTCTTCCCTCATGGCATCGTCGGTCTTCCCGAACTAGGTATTCGTTAACCTACAGTTTGAGCCATGACGAGAGTGCTAGTAGGTTGTGCCATGGATCCTGCCACACCTCTCCCTCAATGTATCTGGTTGTCGTGCGTGACCCTTTTACTCCAAATGTGAGTCTGGTCGGCAAGCTATCACCAACCTGCATCCATCAATGAATAATGTCAACGATAATAATCAATATCATAATATCTAATCATATGTACATATGTCACATCAACAACATTCAAACCCTAACATTCCACTCCCTGAATCGATCCAGAGTCCAAGGAGTTTCATCGATGCCTCGACATCCTCAATGTCCAGAGTCCTGCACACTTAGGAGAACTCAATCAATAACACATGTTGATGTAAATACAACAAAAATAACATATCATCAAATTCACAATATGTCATAATCATAATCAAAACAACCAATCATATAAAGAACCGGATCACTTGCACGCAAGTGTCCTCAAAGAATAAGTTCGCTTAGTGCGCTCAAGAGCGGGATGTTACACAACATCTCCCCCATACCGGGAAACTCAAATACACGAACAATGTATATAGAAAGTAAATGTGGGTGCATCAATCGATGGTTGATTGTTGTTATATGTGGGCACTAGGTAGGGGTGGAACAAAATGAATAAGAATACCATGGTTTGGTAAGATGGAAATTTTTTGGCTCTCAGAGAAAATCACATGTCCAATGCAACAGGGATTGAGCACTATTGAGTATGGAGGGAAGAATGTTGACCTAGGATTTTTTTGCTTCTGCCATTTTATTCTC
The DNA here is from genome assembly GCA_010110895.2 of Picea sitchensis. NCBI lineage: Eukaryota > Viridiplantae > Streptophyta > Pinopsida > Pinales > Pinaceae > Picea > Picea sitchensis. Next base: position 897,979 of record SNQJ01S0000060.1, on the reverse strand, counting down.
CCCCTTCAAATCTCAACCTTTGTGTGTCTTCAATTTATTTTATTTTATTGGCTAACATATCAACTCTTCTCTTATTTTTCAAGGGAACCACTATTAGTTTAACATGTAGGTACCTCATGCCATCGAGATCCGGATTTGGGTTTGCAAGCGAAATACGCCCACTGCACCTCATCTATTTGGGTCGTGACTAGGATTGGAATGGGGAAAAAGGTACGAGGGTGCACCTCGTGTTTTGTACATTGGACATATGTAAAATAAATATAATAACAACTTATTTTTTCAAATGAGATAAAATTTACTTGTATTTAAAAAAATTAAAATAAATGTAACATTACATTATGTAACCTTACGTGATAACATCTCCCCTATATTGGGTTGTAGAGAGCCTCTTGGTGCAAAAATGTTGTAATCACAATCACAACTCTTAAATTAGAAGAAATCTAGGTACTATCTTTTCCAATTTGTAAAGTTGCTAGTATACACTAATTTAAGTTGCACTATATATTATTGTAGAGAAAATAAATGTTGTGAAAAAATAATTCAAAGATTAAACTAGTTCAAGAAGTGTCTACAGGATATTATGCAGAGGGAGAAAGTGTTAGCCAAATTAGGAGAGTTGGCATATCCTACAATTTTTGGCTCGTAGGAAATATTGCTAGCTACAAAACTTTGCACAACATTGTAAGTAATGATAACATATAATGTAGTAATTGGAAAAGAGATCTAGAAATCCAAGTAGAAGTTGAAAAGTTTTTCTATAGTCCAAGATAAAATAACTAAGATTTAAGAAACCCAGGAAAACAATTAAAGAAGGTGACTTGAGAGTTTAGTGTCTTGGACACCAAACTAAGGCCGACATATGTCTCATTATGTTTACAATGGAAGAATTAGGAGGAAGTGAATAGGTGGATTAGAGTGGACAAAAATGATATTTTTCAATCAAAGCCAACTTATCAAACCCTAAATTTTGAAGTAGATACTTAATTTTTCCCGAGTCTCTTTAAGGTGGAAAATCCATGGTTCAAGTCTCACGTTGGATCCGACTTAGAGAATGAATTATTGAGACTATCCTTGAATTTAGGGATTAGGTTTTTTTCTCCCATCATGTGAAATTTGTAGAGGACATTTTTAGTTTTTCTAAAGTGTTGACACGAGAATGAGACATATAAAAATATTTAAGGAAAATGTTAGTAGAGAAATGACAAAGTATTTATAAGAGTGACTAAGGTCGAATTTGATTTGGTTCTAAAGCATTATGACTAAACAAATTACAAAATATAGAGTTGGTGATGTGAATATTAAGAAAAATTTCATGTATTGGATGCTTCCCTTGGTCATTGAGGCACTCCAAACCCAAATTTTCTCCTAGGTTTAACAATAAACATTAATATTTGATTACCAATGGCAAGTGACAACTATTCATGCAAACTAATGCAAAATTTAAACTTGGATGAATACATATCATAAAGAAATGCATGGAAACATAAAATTAATTTTGGTTAATTCCATTATTACGCTAATTAATTAAACCATTAACCTATAGTATTGAATTAAAAACATAATTAAGAATTCACATCGTGAATATCAAACATAGACATTTCATTTTGGAAATAAGACAAATACTTATCTTTCTTAGAATGTCACCAATGTCACCACCGAATCGATTGCATATGAGTACTTTTCCACCCAACCATAGGTAATTTGGCGGGATTTCCACCCCTCAGCTAGGAATATAACACCACAAGGGAAAAGAAAATATTTAGGGATATATAACTCACTTAGCCATCATAATCTCTCTCATCATATTTCCCTCTAGACACACCCAATTTTCAATCAACCACACTTTCCTTTCCTTTCCCCATAGCCATACACAACACAAGGCCCTGAATTCCCCTTCTCTGCTACATAATCCCTTAGGATATGCATCCCCTCTAATATCACCATTCAGGTAAGAGAAATCTAGCCATGTTGATTGCTCTATGAATTCTTAGAATGATATATATACTATGCTATCACATCTAATTAAAAGATCAAAATATGAGGTATTACAACAAAACCATGTCTAGTGACCTAAATACCTTGTCTATGTAACCATTTTATAATCATTATGTAATATGACCATAATTATCTCAACCATTAATTTGTATGTACTCTTATGATAATGATTTCCCAAAAATAATATATATTACATGAATCAATAGGAGGGATATTGTAGAGGAATGACCATGAACCATTTTTAAAATTTTGTTTTCATGGGTTAAAGCTTAAGAATTAAATTAATAAAATAAAACCTTGATTGGTACTTGGCTACTAGAAACTCGCACAACATCTTTGAAAGAATGGCATACTTGGTATAGCGTCGTGCATGACTTTATGGGCTCTGTTATATGGCCCCACTTTGAGCTCCTATGGCAATGGTTTTTAATTTGAGCTTTCTCTATTATAATGTGAGTTGAGTTTATTCAATTTTTTCGTAGGAATTAACAAAGGTCAATGTCGAAAATATAAGTTATATATGTTATTCATTAATACATATGTTATGATGATTGTTATTGTATGCTATGATGATTGTTATTATAGTGAGAATAATTTTGTTATGCTATGATGATTGTTATTATAGTGAGAATAATTTTGTTATATTAGATTTTAAGAAAGAAAAATTGTAAGAAATTAATTAGTTTTTTTTAGAATTTTATTTTTATAAGATATATATATATATGACATTTTAAAAGAAAATGTTTTTTATCTTTCATTTTTTTAGTATCACAAAGATGACAAATTCTTCCATCCCGGTGTGTTTTAGGAATTGTTCAATGTCATGTTTCATTATGGAGTTTATGAGAATTCATTCTATTTTAACAATGCTGATTTTCTTCAATATGTTAGTTATAATAAAAATATATTTTTGGTCTTTTAGATTAGGTTTAATGACCTCTTTACACTATCTTATTTTTCTCTTATCCTCTAATTCTTCATTTCACCATAAGTTATCATTAAATTTAAATGTAATAGTACTTTTAGTGGTGTCAATATTATGCAAAGTGACCTCCTCCTCTACTCTCCAATGATTTAGAAAAAACTCAACATATTTATACTTAGTTAAGTTATAAAAATTGTTATGTTATAATAAACAATGTCAGGAACAATGATGCAGAGGAAACATCAATGATGCAAGAGAAACAATGATGTTAGGAAAAAATGATGTTAGGGAGCAATATAATGATGTTGGAGAAATACTTACTCAACTAACTCGTTTCATTTCATCTTGTCTCTCTCAAATCATGTTGTCTTGTATCACTTGGCTCAATTTGTCTTGTCTTTCTTGACTCAACTCATTTTATCTTGTCTCACTCCACTTGTCTCATTTTGTCTTAACTTAATTTGACTTGTCTTATCTTACTTAACTCAATTTATCTTAACTTGTTTGGATTGATTCATCTCTTCTAATCCAACATAACTTGATTCATCTTGTATTGTCTTGTTAAACATGCATTTGGACTTTAATCATCTCATTTGATCCATTTCATAGTATAATATTCCCTTACAATAAATAAAGTCATAATAATTGATAACATGTATTTTAATATAAAATATAACTCTAATATAAATATATTAATATTAACTTTATATAATAAATAATAGTGTTATATATTAATATTAACCTTATAATAATAGTAAGTCATAATAATTGATAACATGTATTTTAATATAAAATATAACTCTAATATAAATATATTAATATTAACTTTATATAATAAATAATAGTGTTATATATTAATATTAACCTTATAATAATAGTGTTATTGAATTTAACAATAACAATAACAATAACAATAACAATAATAATAATAATTATTATTATTATTATTATTCGATGTGATAACATTCCATTTTAAACACTACATAAACATTTTGGATAGGGATTCATTTTCATTAATGTTGAAATTGAAAACGATTTTCATTAAGAATTTATTTCATTTTTTCTGCAACGCCAAAGAGAAAGCAAGATTTTGATTCTTTGAAGGATTTTTAGCTCAGGACTATATAGAGAAGAGTGAGTGGGAAAAAATGAATTTACATTTTCTTTGAATATTAGAATGTGAAATTTTGATGCTAAGGATATTGGGCTTCCAGACATAAAAAGTGTGAGATGAGTATTTAAATCAATGTTCAGCTACGCACTTCATATCAATGACACATATTCATAACATCTTTAAATCACATCCACTTTGCATATTCATAACATTTCTAAATAATATCCACTTTGCATTTGTGATCTTAATCTCTTCAATTTGTAACTCAAGAAAACTTTGTTGAAAAGGCTAAGATTGTGTATTAGTTAAAAACACTAGCAATACTTTCATTTAAAACTTCATGATTTATAAAAATTTAGATACAGTTAAATTATTATTTGTTATTTAAGTGGAATTGAAGGCGTGCATAACAAATCTCAAGAATCTTTTTTTTAAGCGTAAGGCTTCCTTTATATTACAAGTTGCATAAAGATTGATTACACACTTAACAAAAGGATTCCAAGTGAGATGTCTCAACTAGAAACCCAAGCTATGGCATGTCAATTTCATAGCTTGTGCCTTTCCCCCACCCCNCCGAAAAAAAAAAAAATTAGGATTGTTTGTATAATATTAGACCTCTAGCCTTTAAAATGAAAAATTAAAACTAGGAAAATAAAGTTTGTTAGAACTATGGCCTTTAACAACTATCATATACAAAAACTAATCAATTTGAAGGAAATTTGGCAAATGGCTTTTATGAGATCTATAGAAAAACATAGAAGATGTAGGGGCAAAAGGGAAAGTGGACACAAGCCTATATTTGCTAGTCTGCATCTTCATTCATTTAGATGGGGTGTTGTGGGTTTACCCTTGGTATTTGTTCTTCTCCATCTTCTTCTACCCCTCATCTTAATCTTTGTTTGAGCTATAAAGGTATTACAACAAAAAATAGTATTTATCAATCAATGAATGTAGCTCCTCCCTAATTACTTGCAGGGTTGGGCCATTTCTTTCCCTCCACATAGTCCAAATGGCCTATAATTAGGTCCTTTGTGTCGAGATATAAATCCAAATTCAAGGAATACTTGGTATTCCTACTAGAGAAGTTCGAATTTGGGATAATATGTGTTAGCTCCGCATCAATTTTTGGTGCTTCTAGTGACTCCTCTTCTTTCCTAAACTTGTTCTTCCAGTTTGTCCAGTCATCAAATAATGACAACACTTGTGCCTCTCATCAAAACCCCTTGCAATATTTTGTGCTTTGATTTTCTTCTTCTTGGACTTGGTTTGATTCCTTCTCGGATCTTGTTGTGGCTTGTAAACTGGGGGACCAACTTTGCAAGCTAGAGGTACCCCCTTCGTTTTGACTATTGGGTTGACCTCTTCAGCGAAGCCATGAGCCCTTCCTTTCATAAGTAAGCTTCATATATCATTATGAGAACCAAACACTCCATGTTTTCTGATTTTCCAGATTGTCTAGATGCCCCCCACTTCTTCTCTTCTTCTCCTTTATGCTTCCTTATCTACTATGCAACCTAGAGGTAATGGGGGAGGCCATTATATGGCTAAGGCATTCGATAATGAAAAGAAACAATAGTAGAATGATCCATACAATAATCATTCTCTGGGTAGATATTAATCTTCTCATGCATACACACCTCTTCATTGTAGAGTGTGGGTCGGTCTTCTCCCAAGTGTTATATAATCTTTACGTGAGTCCACAACTTATTATTCATTATCCGAGAGAGCATCGTGAATGACAGTTTGTTGGGCCATAGGCCCCCTCTCCTCTATATGATTTGCCTACCTCATTCCACCATCCACCACCATATGGTGGCTATGAATGGTGGTGGTATGGGTAGGTCACATCACCTCCTAAGCACCCCATCCGAGTGAAATCTCAAGAATGTTACCTCCTATTCCTAGTCACATAAAAAAACGTATTCGATGTATCACAAATTGTAGTTTGAATAATTACCATTTATATATAACTACATGGTATTTATAACATTTTAATATATGTTCTTACAATGACTCTACTAAATTTATTCAAATTATTTGTAAGATACAAATTATTTGTAAGATACAAATATGTTTTATTTAATTTTAACCAAAATGTTTTATGTTTTATTTACATAGGAATTCTTATATTTATTTAGATTTTAGATTTGAAATAATAACATGTAAATATATGTAAATAACTTAATAAGAAAAATAAACTACAACATCATAACTAATAAAAGATCACATAATATATTTTTTAAATCATAATAAATATATACAATTTTTTTTTTCTAATATTTATATTTTATAACACAATTGGCCTTCATTTAAATTTCAAGAGGTAGATAAAATTTGAGTGGATTTTAAATATTATTATTCTAGAATAGTTTAGAATACTTTGAAGAGGGATTTAGCTTCGTGAATGTGGTGTTGTAGAATGTGCCTCTTGATGAGGGTTTTGAAGGAGGCTAGGGTTTTGTAGGATGGACGAAGACATGGTAAACTACTTTGAAGATATGCTCAAAGGGAAAAATATTTGATCTTCCCCTCGTGTTACCACTTTTCCTAGCATGTTGGAGGTGTCTTCATTCAAAGGGTCTCCCTTGGGGTATTTCCCCTTGGTTGAAGATACCTTGGAGGTTTTAACAAAATTAGTAAAAAAAGTCTTTTGAATGGTGGGTTTCAGCATGGGATAAGGGGCACTCATACCATCGCCATTATCCATGCGAACTTGGCCACAAATATGGTAGGAACTATGTCGAAAGTCAAATTTCCACTCCTGTGATGGGAAATTTTCCCATGGAACTGTGTCCTTGTGGGTTTTGGCCAATGTAGATCATTGATTTTTTGAAAAAAATGATCAGAACACGTGGAACTTTGACTCGCCATAAAAATGGGGCTCGCCGAAAATGGGGTGATTTGAGTGCCCCATAGTCAATGCCATGGGATTCACAAGAAGAATAATAGAAAATCTAATCGTTTGGTACTTGATCCAAGGCATAATAAACCTACATTGGTCACATGTGCAGGTGGTAGTACTTCCTCCTAGCTTTCAAAGATTGAGGTAAGCCCAACACGAGCTCTCATTCATCCCACGTCTCCATAGGATCGTAATATCCTTTGGGTTTCTTGGTTCCAATATTTCTAATTTCTCCACAAAACCCTTGCATGTTTTTATTTTGCAACTTGTGAATGTGGTCATGGGCCCATCGAATATGTTAAGGAGATGGGCCTAGTTAGTGACATTACTCTTGCTTGATATGATCTCAAGCTTGAGAAGTTTGTTGGGAGTGGGTCTATTGGGTATTTGCTAGGACAATGGAAGATGAGTGGAGTTTTGGAGAGTTCAAACCTATGTATTTTATGTTCCTTTCTGTTGAATGTAAAGACTTCACCTGCAAGGAAGGAAGCCTATTCGAGATTGGTAGGAAATGGTTGTACATGGAAGGATTTGAAATGTAAGAAATGCATTAAGAAACATAAAGGCCCGATGAATTACTTGTTTTAGTTGAAGAGGTGAAACTACACAAGGCTGAAAATATGGTGGATATGGAATTAGTGGAATGCTTCCAAGGTCATCATTTGAGAGATAAAGTTATCACATAATGACTAGTTGTGGACATGGAACCCTTTCTAGGGTATTTTTCACCTTTGTTGTTGTTATCTTAGGGCCAGTTGGTGTTAATCTTCAAGTCGACTATTGATGTTGAACATGTGTTTAAATTTTTTTGTAAGTGAGGGGTAATATCACTCATGCTCAAGTGTTGGAATACATAAATTGATACAAAACTAAAAGAATGGATGTTGTCCCAACCTGGGTTTACCTTTTGAGTTTTTATTTGGCATTTTGGTCGAAGGATATCTTCCATGACATTGGAAACTCGTTAGGACTATTCCTCGAAGAAGATTTGTCATACAAAAGTTCATGTTTGATGATGATGACTAGGATACTTGTGGATTGGAGCTGAAGGATGGTTTAGTGGAGTGCATCGACTTGAAAAATGGATGTATTGAGGTTGAATAGGTGTTGAACTATGAGGGCCTTCCATTTCAATTTTTAAGGTGCCAATCTTATGGGCATTTGGCTTTGGAATGCAATCCCCTTCACTGGATGATCCAGATTTTATGAGCAGAACAAAATGACTACAAATTATTAACAGGTGCTTAACACAAAATAACAGATATACAATCAAACTGGTTTTCTATTCAATAAGGAAATAAGCTGAAACTGTAAAATGCAGCGTAAACAAGCTTGTTGGAATGGTGGCGGCTTATCTCTGAGAAGAGATGTGACCATTGTGCTCATTTGCAAGAAGATGATTACAATGAGGCTTTGAAGGCCTTTTTACAATAAACAATAATTCCAAAAACCTAACCCTAGGAGATGAAGCACCAAAAGTCATGTGGGCCCCGTCTGGGTAAGTTAGTACATCAACTTCTCAGGGTCGTAACTTTTGCATACGATCTTCGTTTTAGGTGTATGATAGCCCGTTGGAAAGGTATTTTCAATGATATTCATTTTTGGGGCTCAATAATGCCTTCATCTATCATTGAGAGGCTCTATCCTGAAAAACTTTCATTTAGGCCGTCAAAATGGCCCCGAAAGTTAAAACTGCTAAAAATAGTAAATTGCCAAAATTGTCAGAAAACTGTTTTGAGCCAGTTGGAAAAGGTGGGTGGTCATCGATATCCACCTAGATCAATCCTCCCTCCTTAGGAAGAAATGGTCTCCATTGCGTTGAGTTCCCCCATCAGAGGAGGAAATTTCTGCTGAATTTGGCCTCGAGTGAGCCACTTGCCTTGGTGCAGGAGCTGCCCTGCTTTGACGAATCGATAAAGTTGGATCCTTTGCTATCGAGTGCCCTTGAACTGTATGTCCACAATATGATCGTTGGATGCCTGTTGTATGTAGTCGGGGTTGATCTATGTTGGTGTCAGCTGCTTTGCTATGTCTGAGGTGTCCAATAATGGTGGGAAATAAGGGCGAAGGAGATCCACGTTGAACACTGGGTGCAGGCCAAGGAAAGGAGGAATGTTGAGCTCAAAATAATTATCCCCCACAACCTTGGTGATGGTGTATGACCCATAACAGAGTGGGTGAATATTCCTATGGGGTCATGTAAGGCGTTCTTTCTGCAAGTGCAACCAAACTTTGTCGCCCACCTGAAACTTATGTGGCACCCGATGTTGATAATGGTGCTGCTTGTACTTGTCATTGGACTTCTGTAGGATATCCTGAACCTGTTGGCGGATGTGTTGGATCCACTCAATGAACCGGGTGGCTTTTTCATCTTCAGTTGGAGCAGGAGATGAGTCGGTCGAGGTGGCCGCAAGGGGAAGTGCAACATCTATGGGACTCAATGGTTGGAATCCCAACCCCACTTGAAAGGGGTTGTGGCTGGTTGAGCTATGTAGGGCTTGGTTGTAGCTATGTTGGATTAAGGGAAGGCTCTCATCCCATGTGCGAGGGTGCTTTGAATTATACATGTGAAGGATATGCACAATCATTTGATTTACGACCTCGGTTTGGCCATCTGTATGGGGGTGGAAGGCCATGGATTTGGTGATCTTGGTGTCCAGCAGTGACCAGAGGCTCGACCAGAATGTTCTAAGAAATCAACTGTACCGATCTGAGACAATGGTTTGTGGGATTCCAAAATGTACCCAGACTCGTTCAAAGAAGAGCTTGACAGTGGCCTCCGCTGTGATGTTCTTCTTGCAGGCAGCCATAATCGCCATCTTAGAAAAGAAATCAACAACCCCAAAAACACAGTCATTTCCCCACTTGGTGGACGAGAGGCCCGACATGTAGTCCATTGAGATGGATTTCCATGGCCTGTCAGGAGTAGGAAGAGGGGTGTACATGCCCTGTTTCTTAGTGGTTAGTTTGGTAATATCATAGGCAGTGCAGGATCTGATNGTACATGCCCTGTTTCTTAGTGGTTAGTTTGGTAATAGCATAGGCAGTGCAGGATCTGATATACTCGTTGACCTTCTGTTGAAGTTTCGACCAATAGAAATGTTTTTGTAGCATCGCCACTGTCTTTTTGACATTGAAGTGTCCTACCACCCGACTGTAGTGGGCTTCCCAGATCATCTTCTCTCTCTCTCTTGATGGAACACATATGTGGCCCAGATGACACAACAACCCATCCTAAAGATGTAAATTATCGACAAATCTGTTTGTACCCAACATTTGGTAGGTGGTGGCGAAGTCCGGGTCTGTCTCATAGAGTTGGGGCCATCCAGAGGTCTCATGGTCGTAGGAGTCTAGCACCGTGGTGAGTGCCGCGACTAGCAGTCTACTGAGGCAACCAACGACGTGATTGGTGCTTCCAGTTTTATACTTGATGTTGAGTTGGAATTGTTGTAAGTATGTGGACCACTTTTGATGGTGATCATTATGCAATTTTCCTTGTGTCTGCATGAACTGCAGTGGCTTATGATCAGTGTGGATGAATGTCTCCTTCCCAAGAATGTAATGTCTCCACTGGCGGCAGGCTTGCACAATGGAGTACATTTCTTTGTCGTAAGTAGGGTACTTACATACAACATCTGATAATGTCTCACTATGATAGGCCACGGGGTGGCCATGGTAAGTGAGAAGGACGCTCACTGCATAGTCTGAAGCATTTGTCTTGATCTCAAAGGGCTACTGCAGGTCTGGTAGTGAAAGTACTGGGGCCGAGCACAAGCACTGCTTCAAATCTTCAAACGCTTGTTGTTGGGACCAACCCCACACAAATTTTGCCTTACCACCACCCCTGGTTATTTAGCTGAGGGCCCATGCAATATGGGAGAATCACAACGCGAACCTGCGGTAGAAATTGGCAAGGCCCAAGAAGCTCTGAAGCTCGATGAGTGTGGTTGGGGCTGGCCAGTCACGGATGACTTGGATCTTGGATGGATACACATGTACGTCATGTTGATCAATTATGTACCCTAGTTAATGGACCCTATCCATGCCTAAGGAGCATTTTTCCAAGTTGGCATATAGCTTGTGCTGTCGCAGGGTGTGCAGAACCTGCTGAATATGCTGCAAATGTTCGGCCCAAGTCTTGTTGTAAATGAGAATGTCATCTAGATAAACCACTACACAAGCATTGGTGAATGGTCGCAGGATATCTTCCATCATCCTCATGAAAGTGGCTGGAGAATTTGTCAAACCAAAGGGCATGACCAACCATTCAAAAAGGCCTTCCTTTGACTTGAAGGCGGTTTTCCATACATCTGTCTGTTCTATCAGGACCTAGTGGTAGCCAGACTTCAGATCAATCTTACTGAAGTATTTGGCCCTTGTGATTTGATCAAGGAGGTTGTTAATTCGGGGAATCGGGTACCAGTTTCTGACTGTGATTTTATTCAAAGCCCAGTAATCAATGTTGAGTCGCTAGGTCCCATATTTCTTCTATACCATCACGATTGGGCTCTCGCAAGGTGATGAGATGGGACATATGTGCCCCTTGTGGAGAAATTCTTAGATATGTCGCTTGATCTCCTCATTCTCTAACAGAGAGTGACGATAGACTGGCCCATTGGGAAACGATGTGTCGGGGGTAAGATCGATGGGGTGCTTGAACTGGAAGTGCAGAGGTACCTCGGTAGGTGAGGAGAAGATATCTGAGTATTCGTCCACGACCTTATCTACTTGCTTCTGCTGTGTGGAGAGGTCGGTCACAGAGACCCTGGATGTGACTGTTATCTTTCTCTTATTCTGAGAGTGAATCATGAAGAAGACAAACTTCCCTGTCTGAGAGATGACCTTCCTGCATTGCTTAGCAGAGAGTAAGGAAATAACACTAGGTGGGACTGCCTCAGGTATCCTGTACAATTTCATGTTCAAAGTAATAATAACACTATGAGGCCTAGACTCATATACATCATAATGTTTCCATAAATAAGGTTGTCCCAAAAGAACATCACAAACTTCGAGAGGAGCAACATCACACAATACCTCGTCTTTGAAGGGCTTGATGTCGTACGATAGTCGACACTGTTGGCTGATGCGAAGATCACTTCCTTGGTGGAGCCATCCAATAGTGTAGGGTTGTGGGTGCGATGTTGTCGGCAGGGCCAACCGCTTGATGAACTCTGTTGAGATGAGGTTCTTCTAGCTACCGCTATCCACGATGAAGTGTCGCGGGGTGCCTTTTACCCACATCTTTGAATGGAAGAAACGTTCTACTTATTCTAGCTCATCTGGTTCACCATGCTGGAGCTTGGTGGTAGAAACAGTGGCACTGGGTTCCATGTCAATGATCTATATTTCCCTTTATGGTTATGGCTCAGAGTCTGAACCCACATCTGATTCAGAGGCTTTCACTTCGGCCATCAACAACTTCTTTGAGCGGCAGTCAGCAGTGTTATGCCAAGGGCTCTTATGGAAGTCACACCACTTCCCAGTATATTTATTTGTCTTTCTAGTGTCCTTCTTTGCTTATGGCTTGGACTGGTTGTCCTGATACTATCCATATTTTCTCTGTCCTTTGTTCTGTGGGTTGGGGCTGCCCTTTCATAGCTTTTTTTGTGAGGGGTTCCTAGGCCCAAATTGTCGTGTCTTTTGTTTGAGCTTCTGCTCGATTTTGATGGCATATATGTAGGTCGCGCCCAAGGATTAGATGTCCAAAAATTCCATTTTGTTATGGATGTATCTATGCAGAGTGCCACGATACTTGAGCACTAGATGTCGCTCTGAATCTTTGATACCCAACTTGGTGCACAAGGTGTGAAATATATTTGTGAAATCTGGCACCGCTTGGTCTCTTTCTTGCCACAGTGTGGTCCATTTGGTATACATGTCGTCATAACTTTCGACAGGGTAGTATTGTTCCTTAATAACATCCTTGAAGGATTTCCAGGTGGCCGTGACTGTAAATAATGAGGGTTCCTCTGTTTCCTTTTGCTCATAGAAATTTTCCCACCAATCTTTGACATGGGGAGCGACTTTGAGGAGTGAAAAATTAATATTTTCTCTATTCGAAAATTTATGGATATGATGCAGGAGCATCTCTCCACATCAGCCAGCCAACTAGCCAACCCACGTCAGCGCACACATTCAAGGATGAAGAGGCACAACCTCATTTAAAATTTGAAATTTGAATGTAATTAATGTTGTAGGCTGTTGAGCCATGGAGTCGTGCCTTTGCGCAGGCATAGCTGTAGATAGCCTTGAATGTTTGTAAGGCTTAGATCTAGATCCGATTCTGGACTAGACAACCCATTCAATGTAATTGAATAGGGTAGGTGAGTTTGGAGGGAAGAGCTCAAAGAGCCCCCTCATGTAAAATATAGAGAGATCTTCTTTGTAGTATCACAGACAGAGAACAAAGATCACAGAGAGAAGCAAAGAGAGTTGAGAAGGAGCCGAGACTTTGTTACAGTTCACGCTCAGAACACCTTTGTAAAGAGGCATTTTATTAATACAAACAAAAGCAGTTTTTCCTGCAAGTATTTATGTGTTGAATGAATGTCTATGTGTGTTCTTTATATGTTGTAGATGTATGTTAGGAATGCATCTGTAGGGGTTGTTTGATTTTAGGGTTAGAGGTCTTTGAGGCTTCACACCAGAAGGGTGTGACAGAACGCTGCGGGTTCTGATAGCCGTGCCTAGAGGGTGCATTTCTGAATTTTGCAGGTTTAGACAAAGGCGTGCCAGGAGGGCATAGCAGCTGAAATCATCAACTTAGAGGAAGACCTCAAGGTTGCTGAATAACTTGGAGGTAAGGTTGTGTATGAGAGACATAGTTGCAGACAGAAACTCTGTTGTGAGTTCTGTAGAGCTCTGCTAAGTGGGCATTGAGCATATGCACAGGGTTGCTGAACACCCTGCAGACTCAGCACGAGATTGCTTGAGTTAAGGAGTGCCATAAGGGCATCATATTCTCCATCTGAAGGAGAAAGGGTAAAATGACCGAGTTCCTTACGACTCTGAGTAATAGGAAATCTCAGGAGGGAGAGCGTTTTTATGCGCGCAGGCAAGGGACTCAAAATCAGAGAGTTTGCTGAGGAAAGAGAGCAAAGGTTGAGGCCTTTGGATTTTGGAAATTCTTCCAAGCCCAGGAAGAAAGCGCAGAAGCTTAAGAGGAGCAAAACAGCTGTCAAATCAGGCTGAGGAAGAGATCTGGATGGTTGGTTTTCCACGTCTAGGGAGCAGCAAGAGAGTGCACAATGCAGGGCAGATCTGAACCATCAGATCTTAGTTAGAAAACCCGGCAGTCGTTGGATCTGTCAGGAGTTGCATGAGGGTTAAGCCTTCGTGAACAAAGGCGAAAGTCCCGAAGAGTGTAGAGTTATCAGGATTTAGACTTCGGGATTTCAGAGGTCTCGAGGACAAAAGGTCGGGACACTCCATGGTGAAAGTCCCAAAATAGTGAAATGATTCACAACCGTCCGTTGGAAGGAGGACACGTGTTGTGAGATCACCCATTTCGGGGATTCAGACATTGGGAAATAGAAGAGGAAGGAGTTTTTTCGACTTCGCACTTGGCGAAGTCCTGAAACAATCTGGACCGTCCATCCGTGGAGGACATGTGGCGGAGATTGAGAACCCGTTGGTATTTCGGATATTGGGGATTCGAGTTGACAGAGGATTTGTGTCACTGGGGGTCACAAGTCATGAAATCGTGAAATGACAAGGACCATCCATCTTACGTGGTAGCAATCCAGGATTCAGAGAAAAGCCCGAAAGGATCACGATTGTCCAATTGAGTAGGACACGTGGAAGAGATCGGAGGGGTTTCGACATTTTGGCCATCGAAACTTCGAGAGTTCCGAGGACAAGGAATCCACACATTTCGGCAATTGGAGTTCCGAAATTGCGAAAGGAGAAGACCCTGGGAGAATAACATTTCGACATTCTGGGTATCGGATTTTCAGGAGTCGACATTTCGGGAGTCCAGAGGATAGGAGGTTAGACTCTTGCATCTATAAAACCCGAAATAGGACTACGGTCACGGGGATAGTGGTCACATGGACCAAGGGTATAGCCTTGGGGGCTAATTATTGATGTTGAAGCATTTCGACAATTCGTCATTTCGGAGGTCGGGAGGTCGAAGAGTCAAGGACTCTTTACGTCGAGACAGAGTTAGTTTCGAAACCCAAAATTCCATTTTGGGAAAGAGGTCATGGTCGTGTACAAAAGACCGTGAGGCAAGTTGAAGGACCTGTGGATCGGGAAATTGAGATTCCAGCAGGGAATCAAAAGAGCTACTTCGGCTCAGAAAATTTGAAGAGAACGATCCTTAGACCGGGAGGTCACATAGAGACTCTGTCGAGACAGAGGAGGTGTCTATGTCAGGATAGAAAAATACCCTTCTAGTAGATTCAACCACTTGTCTACAACATCTGCGTTTATCTGACCTTCAAATATAGGAATATCGAAGTTTATTTGTACCTTGAAGGGGGTGGCACCTCCGCTCGAAGAATATGTGTCACATGTTGGTAGCCGCTGAAGGATTTGCGTGAAACTATCCATCATCTCGTTCCTTTGTTGCGTGAGGGATTCCTCAATCATTAGTTTGAAAGGATCTCCTGTCTCGTCATCTTTATTTTCTCCTGCCATGAGAGGTTGCTTGGGCGTGCGAGAGCTTTTGTATTCAAGAGAAACAAGCTCGAGACCCAACTCTTTGTACTTTGACCTCATTGGGGACATGCATTAAGATGACAAGGAGAAGACCGCTCTGATACCACTGATCCATATTTTATGAGCATAACGAAATGACTACAGATTATTAACAGGTTCTTAACACAAAATAACAGAGATACAGTAAAACTGGTTTTGTATTCAATAAGGAAATAAGCTGAAACTGTAAAATGTAGCGAAAACAAGCTTGTTGGAATGGTGGCGGCTTATCTTTGAGAAGAGATGTGACCGTTGCGCTCATTCGAAAGAATATGATTACAATGAGGCTATAAAGGCCCTTTTACAATAAACAGGAATGCCAAAAATCCTATACATCCAAAAACCTAACCCTAGGAGATGAAGCATCAGAAGTCGTGGGGCCCTGTCTGGGTAAGTTAGTACATCAACTTCCCGGGGTCGTAACTTTTGCATACGATCTTTGTTTTATGCTTATGATAGACCATTGGAAAGGTATTGTCGAGGAGATTCATTTTAGGGGCTCAATCATGCCTTTGGATATCATTGAGAAGCTAGATCTCAAAAAACCTTCATTTAGGCCCTCAAAATGGCCCCAAAGTTAAAACTGCTAAAAATAGTAAATTGCCAAAATTGTCAGAAAACTATTTTGAGCCAGTTGGAAAAGGTGAGTGGTCACCGATATGCACCTGGATTACTGGAAGAAACATTGGTTGTCTAAAAAGTCTTGTAATAAGAGTGAAATGGAGGACCCCAAGATGATTTCTTCAGATAGTAAGGAGAATATTGATTCTACGTCAAAAGGGCATATGTAGTGCCCCTCAGCACTAGTTAGTAAACCCACCAAGCCAACCAGTCAAATCTCAAAAAGAGTGATTTTTTTTTCAAAGATAAGATCAAGATGAGTAGTTCTAAATAATTGATCATCTCATTATAATAACCATAACCAATGAATTCACATCACAACATAAAGTAACCACACCATCTGTTTTCTACAATGTTCCACACAGATAGAATTTCCTTTCTAAAAATTCCAATAGGATCTTAATTGCTCCTTGCTAATATCATTCCTCATGAGATTTCTTTCAGTAGATATTTATATCCAAACTAAATCCTAATCTTACATGCATTATACTTCTCAAGAAATCATTGCACATTTGATATCTAGATAGTAGTATTAGATAAGTTAGTTAAGGCTTGCTAAAGAGGCACTGACATATAAACACATCTATGTTTTCCAATTAAGAATTGTACTCTTATAGTTTGTTGCAATTTCACATTTATATTTTGACATAATAATCATAACCACATTCTTGAAACAATTTAACTAACTCAACTTATATGATCATTTATGAGTTCAACTTACGACTAGCAATGGTTTCCACAAGCATTGCAAAAGTGACATTCTTAATTTGACAAGTCTATAATATAAAAAAAATGCAAAAGACCGTCGTACTATTTTGGATTAGGTCAGCAAGTATCCCCATCTCTACAATTGGATTCAAGCATGTACACCAATATTTGTCATGCAATATTTAAACAAGTACTTGTCCTACATCCATTCCTACTAATACTTGCCATTCAACCATCTAGTTGAATATTTGTCATACAAGACAATTACAACCCTTCAAGAGAGAAAAAATGAATAAATATTGGGTATATAGTCATATATATCCATGTAGGTGAAGTACTCCAACAATTTAACAAGTGACAAGATCAAGCATACACAACAAGAACATACACACAAACTTTAATGATGATTACATCCAATTCCTTAAGTATGAGTGAGGAAATATACATTTAAAGAGTCCTAAATTTCTTAGGTGTACAATAAAAAATAAGAGATACACAATTGTACCCTTTAAGACAATGTTCAACCATTCTATCAAACACTCAACAAGCAAGGTTGTAGTAACAACATTTGGATGAGTACTTTTGTCAAATAGTTTACTCACAAACATCTACAACTTTGGTAAATCACTGGTATCTCCTAAACTATGATGTAGGTTGTTGAGATATTTAGCAAGTGTTTTAATATTTATGAATAGAGTTTTTGTTCCAAAAATCACGCCAACACACATCACATATTGAGAGAAAATTGTTAATCTTTGAAGAGTTGTCTACACATGCATACATTTGACAATTTTTACAACTTTTCTATTAAATAGTGAATATTTAAAAAAAATTGATTTGGGTTCCTTAGATATTTGGTGAGGGTTTCTATACCCCTGAATAGCTACTCTCTACCAAAAATAACATTAACCTAGATCATACATTTTGATATAAAGAAAAATATGGGAAGGCTTAACTTCACATGCTCAAAATCGACATAGAAATCCATTCAAGCATTTTAAAAAACACATGGCAAGCACACCACAAGCTACAACCATACATGAAGAAAAAAACCCAGATGCAATTGTCTAAGAATAATAATGGTAACCTTCAGGTTAATCTACCAACATAAACATTCTCAACTATCATGGAATCATCAAAATCACTATACCAAAACTTGTCAAGATGTGCCAAATTTAGCTCTCTCATACATCACTTTTAATGAACACTTGGCATGAAATCTCCTTCTGCTTTGCTACAAACATCCATTGAACCAAAAAATAGAAGATAAATCTATTTGTTATCTATTTTCAACTTAGTAAATAAATTTCCCACCACTTTCATCGAGCATTAGTTAATTTTGAAGTATTGCAATTCATATGGCATAATAGCACTCATTCAAAGGTTTTTTCAAACTCTTAGCAAATACCATCTTAAAATATATTAAAGAACACAAATATTACTAGTTTTCTTCAAATTAACGGGAGAATACCAATTTAATTTAAATGAAGGTAATTGAATATGATTTACCTTCCTTTTCATGTGAAGTTTTGACTTCTAGCAAGGCAATTTCCTCCATATATTTTCCATAGTAACCATTTTTTCGTTTACACTTTCTTTCCCATACCCTTCTTGGCTAACACTCATAAATAAACTTACTTCCAAGTAACCATAAGTCAGTACCAAAGATATATCAAGTCATATTGACATTTATACATAAAAATGAAATCAGCTAAATGAACAATAATATGAAAATTTCACAAAACATCTCATTATACTTGACCAATTGAAATTCTAGCAATTCCATCATTACTCTAGCCATCGACTCCATGCCTTGGCCAACTCTCATGGTGCCAACCGGTTTCCTCCCAACAATACTCAAGGAAAACTTATTTATGTGATAGCTTTGAGATGTGTGGGCTCATATCTAGTTTTTAGATGAACAATATACTCAGTATGGATTTTACCATCCATTGGCAACATCCATATTAGTAACACTAGCTTCCTTCTAGATCCTATTTACCATTTCAATTCAACATTTTGTTTTCTAGTAGAATTTTGGCAACATCTACTTAATCTCCACATCACACCAAAACCATAGATTCTCTCATTTATTTATAAACCTAGTGAGGCTATCCACCTCACCACATCCATGCAAAATTATGATTTTTTCTATTTATTTAATTTAATTATTCCTTATTATTCATCACCCCCCTTGATTTGTCAATCCCCTTTTTTTTCTTAATTATTTATTTTTCCTTAAAAAATAATTCAATTTCTAATAAAATAATAATATATTTAAGAGCCTCGTCAATGTGGTTGATTATCTTATTGATTAATTCAACCATGTGGTATTTTAGGTTACCTTAGCTTAGTTCCATATCTGGAGGGATTATCTACTAGGGAGTAAGGTTATCCTACTTCATTGGACACCCCCTAATCATTATCATCCCATATATTCTACAAAGAGAGACTCCATGCCTCTTTTGAGACTCCATGCCTATATTAAGGATTCACTAGTTATGGAACAGACCCATATGTTGGCAAGTTGTAAAGGCTTCGCTCTATACCTTGCACAAATATGCACCCACACATATCAAATACATCATAACATAATATAACAAAATCAATTTCAAATGACATGTTACTAATAATTTTGTAGTTTGGCATGTAGACTTCCATAGTCCCTCGATGTCTAGTCAAAAAAATCCATTGGACTTGACTAATCAAATTTGAATCGCTTTTTATATCCCATTTATCCTCTATGGATCTTACTGTCTGACTCCCAACTTGGAGTTCTCCCAGACAGACGTATACATTTGTTTCACCCTTCAAATGACCCATTACTTGCATCACTAAAATCGATGAGAACATATCATAACATATGCATGTAGATATGAATTGTAATCAAACATAATGTCAAATGAAATTATATTGGTTTTATTAATCCTCTACAACATTTAGTTTGGATTCAACAACCTTCCTCTTATTTAGTCAACTCCACCTAGGAGTCTTGTAGGGCCTATCATCCTACCACAATTCAATACTTTCTTTCTATTATCAGTAATCATTGATCTATGCATGATCAAATTATATTATCCAAGCATTCAATCTATCATTCATTAAGCCATCACAATAAGCAATCATGTCATCATTATGTTACACAGTTACCTACTCAATAATCAAGAATAGTTAAATAAACATCCTTGAAAAACATTCCATGTGTCACAAGTATAGATATCCACTGTATCTATATAGATAAAACCCTTGAACACATAAACAAAACCAAGGTTAATCTCCTTATTCTATGCCAAATAGAATAGGAAAGGAGGGGCATTACAACATACTATGAATAAAACTAGAGATCCAACTCAAAATATTGTTCAGTAGACCATTTTTTTTCTAGGACCGAAGTCATGGGAGCATGAGAAAAATATGCATATTAGGTCACCTATTTCACAACCCACTTTGGAAATTTTGGGTGCACTCATCTTGGATTTGTGTAAGAAAATTACACATCTATAACTTGAAAATATCCATTTAAATATGTATGTGTTATGCTTTGAAATTGGGAGATTACTTGTAACTTAGGGGGTAATCAAATTTTAGGGACTTTTTGAATGCATTATTTCATGTTAGGGCCCCTCGGCGTACCATAGTTGTTTGTGTCCCAAAGTGCTTCATTATAAACCCTTGAGACAACTCATATAATACAATAGACTTGTATGATGACAAGTTCCCCCCAGTTTCTATTAGGAGGAGGGGTTAAGATACTAACAACAATATAGGAAAATGGGAGCATAACTATTTTTAAGGGGAACAGAAGGAGGCCTAAGACAATTAGAAGATTAAGGGTTCAATGGAATCCACAGGGGCGGAAAGTCCTACATTTCGGTTGCACAAAAACAAGACTACATTGAAATCTCAGCTAGAAAACAATTATCTTTAGAAGGGGTTCTAAGAGATACACATACCCCAACAAAGGGTATCAAATGATTACACTATATTTGAATTACAGGGGCCTGGTTATCCCATCTAAACAACTGGCCGTCAAAAGGGTTATCTTAGCACATAATTTTGACATTACATTATTCCAAGAAACTATGTCGAAGGGCATGCAAATTGTTTTAGATTTAAATAAATTTTCGTGGGAATGGGATTTTGTTTTTTTTGATGATCGGGATGGATCTTAGGGAATTATTTTGACATGGAAAAAATAACCCTCGCCTTCTCTAACTCATGGAATTTCTTTTCAAGTTTGGGGATTATTGTGTATTCCCAATATTTTGGGAAAGAGTTCAACATTTTGAATATTTATGGCCCATATGTGGACAAAGTTGCTTATTGGGATAATATCAATAAGATCTTTAGTTGGGGATGGCTTAAAAAAGGTATAAATGTAATTGGTGGGGATCTAAAATTTTCTTTGGTTTCCATAGAAGTTTGGGGTCCATCGGTTTAGATTGATACATTGTTTGATTATTTCATAGACAAATTTGAGGATTCTAGCTTGATTGGTTTGGAGTTGGCTAAACTTTCGCCGACTTGGCGAAATAAGAGACATGAAGATGAAAAAATTGCAAAGAGTTTAGACATGATACTTATTTTTGAAACCTTTCTAGATGAACTAATTATATCTAGACAATGGGTACTAAGAGAGGGTGGCTCAGACCATTCTTTAGTTCCTTTTGAATTACTTCTTGTTGAAAGTAAACTTATTGCACTATTTAAACTCAACCCTAAATGGTTCAAATTTAACGACTTTAAATAGAATATCAAAGGGGTGTGGGCTCCTTTCAATGAGACCTCCCAAGAATCGACAATAATATAATTTGACCAAAATATGAAGAGGGATAAACAAGAATCCATAGAATGGTCGTTACATAGAAAAACAATGGATGATAGGTTTCTTTGAGAAGTAAAAAAAAAGTAGAATGCTTGTATTACAATGATGGATTATGCTATCTCAACAACAAGCAAAGTTTGAGGTGAAGACTTTAGGAGACAAGAAGAGGAAATTACTTCTTGATAAAGAAATCTCCTAGAGATTGAAAATTCATGCACTATGGCTTCAGGCTGGTGATGAAACAATTTTTTTTCACTACTATGCCAATTTTAGGAAAAATATAAACTCAATGTATATTGAAAAATAGGATGGATCGGTGGCTACACAATTTAAAATTACAATTGAAAAAAGGGGTGACACACTTTGTAAAAATCTACAAAGAAAATCAACGGGAAACTATGACGGGAATTCTCATAATTTCATCATATTTTCCCAACTTTGTGAATCCTAAAGACAATATTTCCCTTATGGAGGAGGTAGGGAGAAAGGAATTATTAGTAGACCTTTGTACCTTCTAGAAGGACAAAATATCTTCCCCTGATGGGTTTCCTATTGAATTCTTTTTGGGTTGTTTTGATTTCATTGAAGACGATCTCAGACAGTTCATTAAGGAGTCTCAGGTTTCTCGTGAAGTATTGGTAGCATATGATTCCACATTTTTATCACTTATCTTTAAATCTAATAACCCGACTTCATTTGAAAAATTCAAGTCGATATCCCTTTGTAAATATGTTTATAAAATCATAACAAAAATAATTTCTCAAAGGCTCGAGACCATCTTGTCCAATTCTATATCTAAGGTGTAGTTTGGAATTTCTTTTGGGGGGGAGACAAATACACGAGGCAATCAATGTTGCACAAGGACTTCATTCCAAAAAGGTCAAAACGTTGAAGTTTGTGGTGATTAAGATTGACCTCTCTAAAGCATATGACTTAGTGAGTTGGCTCTATCCAAGATTACAACTAATTAACTTGGGGTGTTGTGCACCATTTGTGATATGGGTTATGAACTACATCACTTAAATGTATTTTTTTTGTTCTTATTAATGGTTTAGCAACTTCATTTTTTAGGCTTGAATGAGGTCTTGGGAAAAGGGATTTCCTCTCTCTCCTTATTTATTCCAACGGGTAGCTAAGGGTTTAGTTATATCTCCGAAGGAAGCACTTAGAGTTGGAACCTTAAAATGCATACATATTGGTAGTGCATGTACCTTGTCACATTTACTATTTGTTGATGATATATTTATTTTCTATGAAGGCTCTAGGAGGGGGGCAACAAGACTCAAAGAGATCATAGAAATTTATTATCTTGCTATAGGTATGTATGTGAACATGGGGAAATCAACAATTTGTTATATCGTAATGTTTAATGATGACAAATATTATATCTCTAACATTAATCCTTACATTACTCTGTAATTAGAAAATGGTTAAAATTCCATGGGTTCATCCTTAATCCAAATGACTATAAAAAAAAAAGGATTGGCAGTGGTTAATATCAAAGGTTGAAAATAGATTAAGTGTTTGGTGCAATCATTGGTTCTCTCTAAGTGATAGGTTGGTACTTGTAAAATTAGTCATTGAATTAATTCTTGTGTATTGTGCATCACTTTCCTGGATACCAAAGGGTGTGTTGGAATGGATTAGGAGAATCAACTATAGAGTTATCTAGTTAGGCAATGGAGAAATTTCTATGTATGACTATAATATGTGCTTGAATTCATTGGGAAGATTAGAGGATTATGTATATGTGGATGGTTGTCCACTCATACATGGGAATATCGCATGATTTATCAATAACTCATAAAAACAATGCAAAAATGAAAATTGTATATTCGTTGAGGTAATTAATGACAAGGAAAGGTTCATGTCTAGGATTGCAAAATTATATGTTTGTGTATTTGTAACTTAATATTGTTTGTTCAAGATGAGTTTTCAATGGATTGTAATTTTTCTATGCATATACCTATCTGAAAACAAAGACAAGCAATTGGGTTTCCCTTAGAGGTCTCAATGGGATGTGAGAAGAAGGCAACAAAATGATATTGTACAACTTTTCAACATTAAGAGTTGTATTGACAATTTGTACTGATGAAATACTGGGACTTAGGCATTCCTTTTAAAATGATTACTTTTTAAATTATTTATGTGCAACATTAACATGGTTACCAACTTGACGAGAACCTTTCAAAGTTCTTGTTTTTTTAAAGGTCGCATTTACTGGCTACTTTTACCCTTGTTTGAAAAAGTGGTGTGTGTTATTGGTAACACCTTTTTTTTGGGGGGGTTAATGTTGATACATGGTAGCATCGAATAGGTTCTTCCACATTGTCTTGTGTCTAGCGAATAGGTTCTTCCACATTGTCTTGTGTCTAGCATGTGGAAATTATACAAAGCCTTCTACCTTGAGAATTTACTTTAATTAAAGTAATTATTAAAGTAAAGTGTTTTTATTAGTGAGTTGAGTTTTATTTAAGGAATTGGTTTAATTAACATTAGTGAATTAAATAATAATCGTTGATCTCAGGTGAGGTGAGAAGTAATATCAACCATCAATCACTTTGGAGATTAGGGTTAGGTCATAACTCAATCTTATAAAATCAAATCTAGGATAAAGGATAAGACACTTTCACACTGAGATAGAAAAGAAGGAATCTTATTTTTTGTGAAGTCATTCGAGAGTGTAGAAGCAAAGAAGGACTTTTGCTTACACAGGATACATTGTATGAGTGAGTGAGATCTCATCGAATGGGTGCAGATCATTTCATCCAAGTGTTGATGCAGAGAGATTTGGATCACGAAGGATTGTGATTCAAAGAGATCTTGGATAGGTGGAGAAGGACTTCCATCTAAATATCTAGGCCAAAGGAAGAGAGAGAGCAGTCGTACAGTAGAAGGAAGAACCACCACGGGAAATGTAGGTATTATGGTACATGTCATGCAGATCAATGCAGGTTTCAGAGTTACAATCGTGCAAATAGAGCAGAGTAGTGTGGGTATCAAGGAAACAATCACATTGTTGTCATACATGATCGTACAATAGGTTTGGAAACATATTATCCAGTCATGTGCAAATGTACTTAGTCTCTTTTCTATTTCAGCCATTTTCCCAATAAGGGAGCCCTTGTAAAATTTGAAGTTATTTGAATGATAAGCTTAGTTTATGGGCATAATATATTTGTGTTTTGTGCATGAGATTTTTGGTTTCCTTATTTATGATTTCATTGTAATGTTTAGTTGATAACTCCACGATGCTTTTATATTCAATAAGTGATTTATTTGGAATTAACTGTCGGGTGTTGGGTTGAGGTAAATTTCAACATGGTATCAGAGTCATAGCTCTAAGAGGGATCAAATCTCAGGTTACACAAACAACAAATATAATGGATTAAGAGTGTCACAGTGGGTGTTTGAAGGACCAAGCACAGATCCACTATTTTTTGTATCAGATATGCAAGGAGATCTTATCAGGTTGATAACCAACAGTAAGAAATTGAAGGACTGATTTTAGGGAAATAACCGTACTGTAGACAGATCATTCGTTGAGGATAGCGGGGGTATTCAATTACATGTCATGCAGAACAAAACGAGTATCGGTGTAACAATCACGTTGTTAGCACATATAGAGTGGGTAGAGATTGTACAGGACAACATAGGGGTAGTTTCAGCATAAGGTTATCATATCAGATCTTGGAGATGGAAATTGGATTGCGATTTGAGGATAGGTTGGATGGGGTTTCCAACTACAGTCCTTGAAAGGAGAAAATCATGTTGGTGTTGATGGAGAATGGGATATGGGAATTTGCTAATACTCAGATCACTCATCCAATAGATGTAGTAAAACCAGTGATCCATAATCAGAAGGATGTGAAATCTAGGTGCATAATTGTAGATGGAGTGAAGGATCATTTGATCCCTCATTTATCGGGAAAGAAAACTTCCAAGGATGTCATGTGAGAGGCTCTAAATAGTTTATTTCAGAGCAAGAACGAGAATCGCAAAATGGTGTTGAGAGAGAAGCTCAGAGACATAAAGATGATAGGATTAGAAATGATGACAACATATCTCACCCGAATCCGATAGGTTTGAGTTGAGTTGGTTGTAATTGGGGAGACGATGAATGATTCAGAGTTGGTGAGGATGACACTAAAAGGATTCACAAAGAAATGGACACCATTTATCAAAGGGATCATGGCACGTGAGAACCTCCCTAATTGGATGAGGTTGTGGGATGAATTTGTTTAGTAATAACTTTGAGATGAAGAACTAAATGAAGGAGGACAGAAGAATGATGATGAGAACCTTGATCTTACCAGCCAAACAAA
Organism: Picea sitchensis; assembly: GCA_010110895.2. Taxonomy (NCBI): domain Eukaryota; kingdom Viridiplantae; phylum Streptophyta; class Pinopsida; order Pinales; family Pinaceae; genus Picea; species Picea sitchensis. Next base: position 871,864 of record SNQJ01S0000060.1, on the reverse strand, counting down.
GAAGGGTAAGTTCAAGAAGATTGCAAGTGGAGAGTCTACCTCTCAATATGATAAGAAAAAGAACCTGCGCAAATTCAAGTGCTTTGCATGCCACAAGTTTAAGCATTATGCAGGGCAATGTCTGAACAAGAAGAATGGTGGGAACGAAACACAAGTAGAGGTAGTTTCTTAGACAAAGACTCAAATAAATGAGTTTGCCAAGAAATTTGAATAGACAAAGTTCTTACTTGTTTCCTAGACTTCCTTGGGAACCATATCAACTAGTGCATGCATAATAGATAGTGGAGCCAAATTCCATATGACAGGAGCATGAGAGTTGTTTGAGAGATTCATAGAGTCAGACTCAAATGTGCATGTGGAACTTTGTGTGGGAACCAAACATGCAATAAAGGGATTTGGAACAGTGCCATTCCAGATGGAGTTAGGAGATGTGTTGAGAGTGATGGATGTGTTATGGGTGCCAAAAATCAGGAGGAGTGTGCTCTCAGTATCAATGAATGAGAAGAAGGGACTTGATGTACTATTCTAGGATGGACAGGCATTGATCAAGCCTAGAGGATCTAGCTCAAACATAATATTTTTTCTCATCGTTAGAGAGTAACATGTATATGATAAAGGGCCAACCTATGCGAGAAATGGAAAACAACAGAGTGACAGAGAACAAAGAGCAAGTAGCTCCGTAGGATGAGAAACTTAGAGGGAGTCAACTTTAAGGTTCAAGTGGGAAGGATCAATCTTCCAAGTCTGTCAAGAAGGGGTCATGGTACGAGATGGCCATGAAGGATGCTCAGAAGCAGGAGGATTCTAGTAGTACGTTCAAAGTCAATGAGCCTTCAAATACGAGTCTGAGCGAGATGGAAAGGATAAATTTTGTTTTATAGGGAGCAATCGATCAAGTGGATTGGAGAGCAACCATGGTAGTGGATCCGGTAGCGAAGACAGAGCCACATCCAGGTAGCAGAAGTACGTTCCTCACTAACATGGAGTGTTGATGCATGGTAACATCGGTTGGGTACTTCCACATTGGCTTGTGTCTAGCATGTGGAAATCGTCCAAAGCCTTATACTTTGAGACTTTACTTTAATTAAAGTAATTATTAAAGTAAAGTGATTTTGTTAGTGAGTTGATTTTTAATTAAGGAAATTCTTTAATTAGCATTAGTGAATTAAATAATAGTTGTTGTCAACCGTCAATCACTTTGGATATTAGGGTTGGTTCATAACTCAATCTTATTAAAGTAAGGCTAGGGTAAAGGAGAAGACACTTTCACATAGAGATAGAAAAAAAGGATTGTTGCTACTATGAAGTCATTCAAGAGTGTAGAAGCAAAGATGGAATTTTTCTTACACATGATAGATTGTATGAGTGAGTGAGATCTCATTGATTTGGTGAAGATAATTTTGTTGAAAACCTCTTACTCCAGCACCTAGGTATCTCGTTATCTAGTGATTTCCTGACTGCAAATCAAATTGGAAGCTCTCAAAACAAAATACACTGCTGAAATATTCAACTCGATAAATCTAGCGGAAGCAAAACTAGAAACCAAATTATGCACACATAAAAACCAATATTTTTGGGTAGATACCCCTAGAAAAAATAGTACCGAGAAAGATTTTATTATGATAAAATCAAGGCTCCCGTAATAGGGATAATGGCCCACTGAGAGAAATACAACTGTAGACAAACCTGACAAAGTCTGGTTTGTTGTACGACCCAAAACTGCACGCTTTTTGAGATATATGTGTCTATCCTTATTGTGCGCCTGTGTATACGCGCTTGTCTCCACTCACACCCGCAAGGGATGGAATTTGATAGGAAAATTTCCCATCACGATGATCCAGACGAATTTACACACATGGAAGGACTTTATTGTGTTCACCAAGTTGATCTGCAAAGTGGTGAAGATGGTGAACTTATATGTTTTGAGTTTTATTTTCTCATGCATTTTATTAATGCTTTGTGAGGAAAAGGTCTCATGCATTTATTTTATGCTTTTATGAGATGCTCATGCATTTAATTATGATTTATGAGCTTTTGGAAAACTCATGCACTTAATTATTTTTATAAAATGATTAATACTTGTGAGGAAATTAAGACTCACATATTTTTCATTGAAATTGTAATTATGGAAATTGGTTTTTTATGTGAGAAACCACCTCACACCAATTCGCCATTATTCTCAATTATAGGTTGAGAGAATCTAGGACATGGATGAGGAGTCTTTGGGTGGTTTTGAGACTTTTCCCATCATGTGATTGAAGATAGTTTGAGATCCTACATTCATGGATCTTGTTTTTCCTCTTTTGTACTTAGATCCTATTATTGTGGATCTAGGAATTAATGCTCTTTCTTAAGAGGGAGTGAGGAAAAACTATATAATGCCTTATGTGAGCCTTATGTAAAGTGGGGGAGTACTAGAGAGTTAATGAGTGGAGTTAGAGAGCCATAGTGCTACTACTCCTAAGCATTGAGAGACTTATTCATGTAAGGAATTATCCTTCTTGATGTAGGGAGAGATATGAGTGTGAGTAGTCTTCTTGAATCCTCATTGAAGGAGAAGGCATCTATTATGTAATCACTTATGAGAAGGTCCCAACATCTTTTGAAGAAGGAATGAAAGCGATCATTATTCCAATTGAAGCGGGTCTGGAGACGTATCCCAGGAGGGGTGAACTCCATTACCAACATTTGTTTTCTCTCTCTTGTATTTTCATGTGTTTTATTCCATTTTAAGTTCATGTGTATTATGTATTATGGTTTAAAAGCATGGTTAATAATGGACACATATAGTCTTTAATCCTTATGCAATTAATTAGTCAAAAAATGATTCTCAATTGAAAACTTGTGTAGAGTAAGTACTCACGTGTTTTTAGATCACACGAGGGAATTTTCCCATCAAATACGGTAATTTTTTTTGACAAACCATCAACATTGTTCCTTAAATGTGTCAAAATGTGCATGGAAGTTATGGAAACTATCAAATTTAACCGGTTGTTCCGATTTGAAATTCCAACCCTGACACCTGCATACATGTACAAAAATCATGTATGGAAAGATTTGTACGACGCGACACTTCCTGTGGGTTAGCCTGACCAAAACCCACTTGCGACAACCCCCATTCTCTCTTCTCATTGATATGATCTCTAGATGTAAGTCCTTCTCCGCCTATCCAAGATCTCCTTGAATCACAGTCAACCCGACAAAGATGTGTTGACTCTCTCAAAACAAGTATCAAGTGTCAAGTGTCTTCCTCCTTCACCCTAGCCTTGCTTTTATAATCTTGAGTTATAACCTATTTCTAATCTCCAAAGTGATTAATGCTTGAGATTACTTCTCACACTCACTTGAGATTTATATTACATGCTAATTACCTTTAGCATTTCCTTAAATAACTCAATTAATTCAATAATTTATTAATAAAAACACTTTACTTTAATAATTCTTTTAACTAAAGTAAAGTTACCAAGATAGAAGGATTTTGACGACTTCTGCATGCTAGACACCAATCCTATGCAGAAATACATGTCAGGTGCTACACGCATCAACACATTTTGATCCAAGTGTTGATGCAGAGAGACTTGGATCACGAAGGATTGTGATTCAAAGAGATCTTGGATAAGTGGAGAAGGATTTCCATCTAGAGATCTAGGCCAAAGGAAGAGAGAGAGTAGTCATACATCAAAAGGACGGGTCGTCGCAGATAGTGCAGGTATTCTAGAAAAGGTTGCACATATCAGTGTAGGTTACAACGTTACAGTTGTGCAGACAGTTCGGGTATGAAGGAAACAATTGCATTGTTGTAGTACAGGATTGTACAACATGTTTGGCAATAGATCAAGCACTCAAGTGCATATGTACTTTGTCTCTTTTCTATTTGGGTCATTTTCCCAGTAAGGGAGCCCTTAAAAGCTTTGAAGTTATTTGAATGATAAGCTTAGTTGATGGGCATAATATATTTGTGTCTTGTGCATGATATTTTTGGTTTCCTTATTTATGCTTCCACTGTAATGTTTAGTTGATAACCCAGATGTGCTTTTATTCAATAAGTGATTTATTTGGAGTTAACCGTGGGGTTTTGTGTTGAGGCAAATTTCAACAGTTAAAATACCACATTTTGCAACCATAGCCTTAATAGCTTCATAATGTTGTCAACAAAAACCTTAAAATCAATCACCAAATCGAAAAGTGGTGCTAACAATAGCACCATTTTTTTATTTTTGAAGTTAAAACTACAACTTATTTGAAACCTTTGGACTTGAAAACATGTATCATTGCAACCAAAATCTTAAAATCCACTCCTGAATTGAAAAGTGGTGCTTCCAATAGTACTCCCCTTATTTTTTAGGGACAAAATTTCAAGTGTTTTGAAATCATGGCCTTGAGAATTAGTACCCTTGGAGTAAAAATCTTAATATCAACGCCTAAATTGAAAAGATGAATTATCAAAATAGCACCCTCTTTTTTTCGGGCATAAAATTGCAACATTTTAGAAACTGTGGCTCGAAAGCTAAAAACTATTGCAAACAAAATTGTAAAACATAAAAATAAATAAATAGAAATAGAAATAGAAAAAACAAAAAAGAGGGGGAAAACCCAAATGAAGAAAAAAAAACGAAAAGACAATTTATTTTAAAGCAAAAAAATATTAAAAATTCAAAAATAAAACATTAGACCATTTTTTCATTAAAAAAAAAAAACATTTTAATTTAAAAAAAGAGAGGAAAAGACCATTTTTTTAAGGAAACAAATATGAAAATAAAACATTTACCAGTGAAATTAAAAATAAAAATAAAAAATAAAAAATGAAAATGAAAATTTATATAAAAAATGAAAAAATCAATTTATTTTTTCTTTTTTCTTTTCGGGGGGGGGAATCCATTGCTCATTTAAAAAAAAAAAAAAAATTGGGAGGAGTTTTTCCCTTTTTGTTTGTTTGTTTTTTTCCTTTTTTCTTTTCTTTTCTACGATTTTGTTTGGAATAGTACCGAGCTTTTAGGCCATGGTTTCGAAAATGGTGCAATTTTAATCTTGAAAAAAAAAGGGTGCTACTAACAACACCTCTTTTTGATTTGGTTGTTGTCTTAATATTTTGGTTCCAAGGGCACTAGTTCTCAAGGCCAAGATTTCAAAAAACTTGTAATTTATCCCTAGAAAAAAGGGGCACTACTCGAAGCACCACTTTTGTATTTCAGGGTTGATTTTAAGATTTTGGGTGCAACTATACTAGTTTTCAAGTCCAGAGATTTCAAAGAAATTGTAGTTTTTGTTGACAACATTACAAACTTGTTAATTCCATGGTTTCAAAATGATCCAGGGGATCAAATTTTGCTCAAAATTCAAAGTGCTTGGAATTGCTTCAAATCGAACAGGTGCATAGGCCTCGTCATCACGAACCCAACACAACTCGTTTGGGTTCAAACAGACGTCGGATGAGAGAGATATCGCGTTCTGTTCAAATCGTTAAACAGGAAAAAAAAAATGTGTTGACTGTACAATCCGTACGGATGCTGATGTGGCAGGTTCGTACGACATGTGGCAGGGCCGTATGACATGTGGAAGATGTTGAGTTGGCAAGGTCGTGCAACACGTGGCAGGTGTTGGTTGGCAGTTGTGTGGATGAATCATTTCTTGACATGTGTCATCTTGATGGCGAATGGATTGGTGACACGTGGCCCAAGCAAGGGCCACCACGTGTCACCTGGACAATGGTCTAAAACTTGTGTAGTCGACAGGACTCGACCTTGCGACCTCCGGGCAAGGGGAAGAGCTTTGGGAAGGGTCGCCCAACCGACGCGCCCACCCATGGTTCTTAACATATAAACGGTTTAAAAATTATTTGAATTGAATTAAGTGTTGAGTGGGGCACGGTCCGGTCCAGGGCTAAGCCCCGGCCCCCGGTCACATATATAAATACCATATAACCATTGTCGTGTGCGCGTGCATTCAAACCCCGCGCGCTTGACACTTGGCGCATTACTATGTGTTTTAAAACTTGGCCCTTTGTTATGTGTGGGTGCGGTCACATGGTGACCCATATGTCCATGGTTTTGGCGGTTAGGGGCTAGGCGCGCCCTAACCATCCTAGAGTTTGCACCTTTTTGCGGTTGTGCCTAGTGCTAGGTTTTAACATAAATATGAGCGTAGAGGCTAGGTTGAGGGCGCAGAGGTGCATTTTGGTGATCCAGAGACAACAAGTTTGAAGGGGAACTTCCAGGAAGCCTATCTTCTTCAATTTTTGGCCAAACCAGGTGTCGAAAAAGCCCAACTAAGGGTTTTTGGACGTTCTGAAGCCATTGGAGCCATCTATTTGGAATTTTGAGCATTGTAAAGCACATATTTTATCACTTTGAGCAAATAATACAAAAGATCCATTGGAAGCTGGACCAGGAGATGTAGCCCAAGAGAGGGGTGAACTCCTTTATCATTTGTTGTGTTATGTGTTTTCTATTCAGTGTTATTTTTTGCTTATTATATGCATCTTGAATGTGTAATTTCTATAAAATTTGTGTTTGCAAATTGATCCTTTTGCATAAGAACACTTGAATTAAATCTTGCAAATATTTTCAAGAATACAAGCCTTTATTATTTTCAGATCAAGTTGGTATCAGAGATTAGGTTTTTGAAGGCTTGATTATTTGCAAGTGTTTTG
>SNQJ01S0000060.1:847691-859521 GCA_010110895.2 Picea sitchensis | reverse complement strand
CTTTGAGCAAATAATACAAAAGATCCATTGGAAGCTGGACCAGGAGATGTAGCCCAAGAGAGGGGTGAACTCCTTTATCATTTGTTGTGTTATGTGTTTTTTGTTCACTGTTATTTGCTGCTTATTATATGCATCTTGAATGTATAATTTCTATAAAAGTTGTGTTTGCAAATTGATCCTTTTGCATAAGAACAATTGAATTAAATCTTGCAAATATTTTCAAGAATACACACCTTTATTATTTTCAGATCACAAAAGGTGGTAATTTTAACCCTGGAAAATAAAAGAAAAAAGGGTGCTACCGATAACACCACTTTTTGAAATGGGGGCTGAGTTTGGTGTTTTTGACCAAAAAATATGGTTTTTTAAGGCTACAGTTCTTGTTTTGAGGTCACGGTTCTTATCAAATTGGTAACCATGTTCATTTTCTTAGAGCTTTGTTCAAATTAGATATTCCATTGAATTTGATTTTTATCTATTGTTATAGGAGTTATAAGTACAATGTATGTTTGTTAATATGGTATCCGTTTTTACAATGATGATGATAGAAGTGATGATAGTATAATTATTGTGTAATTTGAGGATAATATAGGGAGTGGGGAATGTGTTATTACTACAACTCTTCCATTTCATCGCATCATTGATTCTTGGAGAGAGAGAGAAAGGCATATAGGTAAATTGTTTACAAGGAAGAGTATAACGAGTTTTTGAATGCACCTCCTTTACAATATCCACTTCCTAATTTAAATACTATTGTGGTTGATACTAAGATTTCAAGTGACATTAATAAAAATGAACAACATGGGGCAAACATGTGAATATGAATAAATGATATGAGATCGTACATCATATACACATTGGAAACCAAATTTTACATGATGCTTTTGAGAGGGAACACATTCATGCAGTTGATGAACATGAAGAATATATGGATGGAGACATTCTAAACCATGGAAAAAAACCAAAGCATTTGATGCATGCTACATAAACACCCCTTTTTTATAGTGGCCAGTAAAGCAAAGTGATCTAAGTTAAAAAAAAAAATTATAATGCTTTATCATTTGAAAGCAACATATGGATGGTTAGACAATAGCTTTACATCTTTGTTAAGTTACAAAATGTGATGCGTACTACAATATAGTGTGCTTAATGAGTTCTTAAATCTTGCTAGTCTGTTAATTGTCAATGAGTTGTTGATGTTAGTTTAGATGAGTTTATTGTAGGATAAATTGTTGTCGTTGGACATTGTACTTCCTAGTACATGTAAAGATGCTAGAAAATTGTTGATTGATTTCGGTGTTGATTACAAGTATATCATGCATGTCCCCAAAAATGTATCTTATACAAAGGATGAAATAAATATAAATCCATGTGTCCAAAATGTAAAACATGCCACTGCAAGTCTAATGTAAAGGGAAAAAAATGTCCCACAAAAAATGTTACGCCACTTTCCCATGATCCCAAGATTGCAAAGCATGTTTAGTTGTAAATATTTAGTTGGATATGTGGATTGGAAAGAAAAAAAATAGGAGTGGACAATATGTGTCATGCATTCCTACAAACTTTGAGGCAAGGAAGCACATAGAGAATACATGACCTGAAAAATTTATAATTGAGCAATAAGGTATAATACTTGGCTTAGTGATGAATGGAGTGAATCCATCATCTTTCACAAATTATACAATTTGGCCCATTCTTCTAATAAATTATAGCATACTTCCTTGGATGGTTATGCAGAAAGTGCATTTGATGTTTGTCTCTTATTGTGCTTGCTAATCATCAAGTCAGACAATGAGGTTTACTTGGAACAACGTTGATAGAGGAGATGTGGCTCCTATGGAATGACATTCAAATTTATGGTATTTCATGACTTGTATGTGAAAGGTCATTTATTATGTATGGTGTGATTTGTTGGACAATCCATGATTTTCTAGGGCTCAAAATATGCTTAGGTAAAACCTTTCTTCTAGAATAGTTTAAATCATTTTTCTAATTATAAGTCATTGAGGTTCATCTAGAATTGTTGCATTGTGTCTATTTTTATTACTTTTGTGGTTCAACACTAAGGACAAAAGGATTGTTTTCTTATCCATTTTGTGGTGAGGAAATTTGTTCAAAGTGTTCTACAAATTTGCATAGGTGTGTCTATGAAGGACAAGGGTCATTTTTGCAGCTAGGTCATTGTTTTTATCAAATGAAGAGAGATTTTAATGAACATGTTAAGGGACCCCCCCTCCTCATAGCACGACGCTAAAAAAATGGTCAAAGAGATATGAATGTTGTGATGAATTGGTCTAGGAGGATATGTTCAATGGAGACCTATCTAATATTGATAATGATATAGATGGCTTCAAATTTCCTCATGATTTCATGCCAAAAGGGATGAACAAGGCTTCCAAATTATATGATCTCCTGTGTTGGAAAGAACTTAAAGTGGCACATTTATTGTATCCAATGCATGTGTTCAAAAATGTGTTGGATTCTCTTTGGAAACATATTTGTTCCATTGATAAAGATACAATTGCATATAGAAGAGTTTTTGTCATTGATATTTATTGATTACATAAATATCTTATCTCCAATATATTTTTCAATTGGGTTTAGCTTGGGTGGTTGAAATGAATGATTGTTATCCTCCCCACCTAGGTTCAATTCCTACAAGTGACATGTTGAGTTCTTAACGAGTATATTATTGTAATGGCTTCGAGCCTTGTTGTTGATCGGCCTTGTGCCCCGAAGATTCTAGAGTTTACCCCAGGTACCATCCTTGAAACGAGGGGAAGTACTCATGATTTTTCCATAGGCTTTCTAACCTTGAAAAAAAAAGCAATCCCCAATATCTTCATTGTTTTTCTTCAATAACTTCAATTACTAGGAAAATGATATATAAAAATATTTGGAGCAAGCTTGGTCAACTATCATATTGCAACAAACATAGTTAACTACTATTATGACCAATAATTTATTATAATTTAGAATTTTATTAATAAATTATTATTATTATAATTAATTATAGTAATTAGTATTAATTATAGTAATTAGTATTAATTATACACTTTTAAAATTAATTATAATAATTAGTATTAGTTATTAAATAATCCTTGATAATTATAAATTATTATTAATTAGATACAATATTTTTTATTAATTTAAGAATAATATTAATTACTAACCAATTTTTTAAAGCTTGTCCAATTTAATGCTACTCAATTATTCAATAGTTTTAACAATAACAAAGTTTTATTAATTATTATTTTATTACTTAAATAATAATAATATTAATAATAAATATGTTAACCTCTTTTAAGACAAATCGGACATGTGAAAGCATCTTGAAGAACACCGATAAGAAACATTGCAAATGATTATAACATCATTGATTTACATCAATTGAACAAGAGTGTGGTTTGCATAACCCAATGTGAAGAATCACAAGGTAACTACCAAGGATGTGGCAATGGATCCTAACACACTAGTCGAATATCTCCATAGAAAGACCAAGAATTATATGGAGATCATCCCATAGAAGAAGGATGGAGACAAGAAATAAGTGGGGAGAAGAAGGAAGGACACAATGATGGTGGGGATAAAAAGAATGGTGGTTGGGGAGAAGAAGGATAATGGAGAAAACAAAAAGGGAGTATGGGAGGATGATAAGATGGATGGTAATGAATCCAAAGGTGATAGTGAAAACAACAATAGTGAAGGTAAGAAAAATTAAGTCCTTGTTCCTAGATATGTCATTGAGTGTGTTCATGTTCCTCAACTCTTTCATGATGAAAACCCAAATGCCTACTCTATAATGTAACTCTCTTAGAGTATTATTGGTAGATATGTGTTATGAATGGGCCTTAGTCCTTGGTGAACTAAAAGCTTGTGATTTGAGAATATGAAGGCATATCAAGCCCACCAAATTCGAATAAGTTGATAGGGAATAACTATTTAACGTGAATCTAGGCCTACTTCAATACAAACTATGGAAATATTTCCATTTAAGGAAACTAAAAAAACAGTCACCAAATAATAACAGACTCAATATTACCAAAAAAAACACGATATCTCAATTAAATAAAATAATTGTGATATCTCAAGTAACTTAAATCGTAACCGTGCATCTATCTACCAATAACCATGTATTGTAAGAGGGGGGGAGGCGGGGAGGGGGGATGTGCGACATGTGGTTCATTATAGACCTTGAAGGAAAGCATATATCCTCTTTTTCATGGGGATTAGGCATTGCATTGAACAATGAAACAAAATCACTTGCAACTTGGAAAGGACTATTTCTTCTCGGTTCCTTCACACAAGTGATAATGTATATTCTAAGGGACTCCCTAATTATCATGAAGGCACTAAAAGGGTTCCAAAATATCTACACTCCCTCCATCTCACACTTTATCCATTGAGCTTGATTTCTCCCCCATAAATTCCAAGACCCTCCTCTCTACCATGTCCTTTGTGATAAAAATTCTGATGTGAATGAAAAAGTGGACCAAGGAGCTTTGTTAGGCAAAGGAATCATTATCACACACAAGGATGGGGTCGGTCATCACTCCTACATCCTGCGCCCATGATCAAGCTCACTAGAAAAATTAATGTGTTTCAACGAGGGACTCCTCCTCACCCAAATCTAGTTATATCAATTTATTACATGACAATGGTGCATATGTCTACACATACCAACCAACTCTCTCTATAATATTGCATGGAATCAATTAAAAGGAAAGATGACAACACTTCCTCCCTATTTCAAGGACATAAAGACTTCCCTCCCATCTCCCATATTGCTTTCTTCGCAATGTTCCCAAATCTACTCCATCAACATCCCAATCATGCCCTATGCTATGGCCTCTACACATTGGTGTTTCCTCTCCTAGGGCCTCGAAACACTAGTGTTGCCTCTACTATATAGTAGATATATTCATAATCCCTTTGATCCATGGTAAATAAGGTTAAATTAAAGGATGCTTCAGAGGCGACATCCTATGTTGACTTCATCTCCTTCTATTGTAAGGAAAGGCTATACGTTATGGAATGTGAGGATGATAATTTTTCTTTTCCACCATATGGGGACATGGAATACTAAATCTAAATGCTATAAGATGGACAGGGTTACACTAAATTTGATTTTTCAATCCTATATCATTTGGTCATAAGGAATCTTACAACATTCAAGGTGGCTCTTTGTGATGTTGAAGAATTGAAGATCTAATTGGTGTTTCATATACAATCTAGCCGAAAATCAAATGGACCCATTTCATCGTCTAATGGTACAACTACAACCACTCCAAAATCTCCAGAATTTGTAGCAAGAATAATGCAGTTCCTAAGGTGCGCGACTCAAAGTCATAGTGAAAACTAGCAAAACAATAAGAAATCTGAAAATACATTAAATATGAACAAACATTTCACATAGAGTCTATTACCAAATAAAAACTCATGGGGAAATTTAGCAAATTCTTTCAACAATCCTTTATCTTTATTGATTCAATGGCCAATTCTCTCATGCCTCTTTACAATCACAGAGACTGCGCACAAGTCTCTAGAACCACACATAACTGGAAAAAAATAGAAAGCCCAAATCATAGAGAGAAAAAATATCATTTTCTAAATTACAAACCTCATATTTATGCTTGAGGCCATAACTATTCGGCTCCAAAGGATTTTCATTTCCTTGTGTAAATCAAACACCTTTACAGTTAATAAATTGCCAATAATTGACTCTCTAACTTCCATTTTTTTTCCTTTTCTAGTGCGCTTTGTAATTGAATTACTTAGAACCCTTAAACTTAATATTTTATAATGTAATTAGTTTTTGTTCTCCCTCATGGTCATGCCCGCCTCTAGTTCGGGAGATCCTTCTCCTTCACCCCCTCTGCCTCTGCCTCCCCTCCCTTTGGACATAAATGTATTCAAATCCTTATTCACTTCCTCCAAGAAGTCGCAGAAGAACCCTTTGACGAAATTTGTGAAAAAGATGGAAGATATCCCCAAGGTTCAAGTCCACGTAGACTCTTCTCACCCTCTAGTGCTCAAAATCACGGAACACGGATTGGTTGGCCAGTTCATGGGAATATGGCCATCTCCCCATGCGGTTTTTGAATGGGTAGACAAAAATTGGAATCCGCTCATCCAAGGAAAAGTCTTTCCTTCTTTCTGTGGCAAAGGATTCTTTTTGTTTCTTTTTTAGACCAAGATAGACAGAGATCTCATCTTCAGGAGAGGCCCTTATTTTATGGGGGCTCGGGGCCTATATCTTAATAGCTGGTCTCCATATTTCATCCCTGAGAACGACATACCATCGGTTGTCCCAATCTGGGTTCATCTCCCCTTCCTCTCATTTCATTGCTGGAATGATGAAACAATCAGGAGCATAGGAAACACCCTCGGAAGATACATTGATCGAGTTGAACCAAGAGATGGAATGCATGCATGCGGGAGGATATGTGTCGAAGTCAACCTGGAAAAGGGCCTCCCAGAAGCAATCCAGCTAACTCTTGACAACTGGTCTTTCACCCAACAAGTAGATTACGAACAACTTCCTTTTAAATGTAGAATGTGCCATGAATATGACCATTTTGCAAAAACCTGCCCCAAAACCCCTACAGGTTCAAAGGGTCAAGAAGAACATGAACAATGGAAATCCTAGAAGCAACACCGAGGCCCCAACAAACAACAACACCCCCCCCCAGTTGTCATGGAATCAAGTCTCGCAACAAGCCCAACCAAGGCAACAAGCAAAAAAGATCCACAAGAAAATATCAATAGATATGTTGTCCTTTCTAAGCCAGAGAAAGAAGGAGATCCTCAAGAAATTCCAACAGATGAATTGGTTACTTCCTCGCCAGAAAAGATCAGCAAATCCCACCGAGTGCTCAGCATACATCGACTTCAGGAAAAGGGAAAAAATACTAGGAAAGATAGAGCACGAAGACAAAAAATAGCATTCCAATAATCCTGGAAGAAGAATCACAAGGAGAATCTGATGGAGAACCTGGGCGAGATCCCAGCTCAATATCATATGCAAAAAAAAATAAGAAGAAAGCCAAGCCACAAAAAGAGGGAAGAAATCGTTGACAGGGAAAAAGATCTAGGGCTCCAATCCACACTAGATTCCTCCTTCGGAAAAGAACATAAAGGATTGAAACATAACCCCAACCCTGCGTCCTCTAAAGGGGGGGGCCAAAAACCCTCCAATAAATAATGAATCTGGTCTCTTGGAACTGTAGGGGATTAGGCGGAAAGGAAAAAAAATATTCAACCCGTTAATTGTTATTCACCTACTCTCCTCAAGTTTTACTACTCCAGGAGACCAAACTAAGTGAGGAATCTGTCCTCCGAGAAAGCAAATACATATGGAATACAAGAAAAGGCAGAGAAATAATCTCCAGAGGGACTTCTAGGGGCATTTGCAACTTATGGGACCAGAAAAGGTTTACTTTGCTAGATTGCCAACAAGCTCAACATTGGTTGTTGATCAAATTGAGAAACAACATCTCAGGTAACTCTTTTTACAGAATAAATGTTTATGTCTCGAATCTCCATCATGAAAAATTAGATTGTTGGAGGACTTTGTTTAATATTTTGGAAGTGGAATCCAATAGTGACATCATCGTAGCAGGTGATTTAAATACTACACTCTACCCTTGGGAAAAAAAGGGGGGGTCGTTGGTAAGGGACCCAATAAGGGAACATCTAGAAGATCTGATCTTTACCTTTGACATCTTCGATCTGAAGCCTGTTGGGGGCATATTTACCTGGTCTAACCGAAGGACTGGTCCTAGGCATATCGCAGCCAGACTAGATCGTTTTCTCTTAAGCATCTCCCTCCTCACAGATTCCTCTCACATTACCTCTAAAATTATTCCATGGGCCAGCTCCGATCATCGGCCTAATCTATTATCTTTTTCTCCTTTCTTGGATATGGGCCCAATCCCCTTTAGATTCAACCCATTATGGTTGGATGCCCCAGACTTCAGATCCCTTATTTCCACCTCTTGGTCTCAGTGGGTGCAAGGATCACATGTGTACATATGGGAACAAAAGCTCATAAGACTTAAAAGAGACATCCAGGAATGGGCCAAACTCAATTTCAAAGCACCAAAAGTGGAAATCCAGAACACAAAAGCACATATGGTTTCAGTCATGGCTAAAATTGAAACTGGGTCGGTCACTCCTGAGCTATTGATTGAGGAAAGTCAACTGCAAATTCATCTTCAAGTTGCTATGAGAAGAGAAGAAGATACATGGAGATTGAAATCTAAGGCTTTATGGATGTCGACTGGTGAACAGAACACGTATTTTTTCCACAAGCAGTTCCATGCAAGGAAAGGATTCAATACGATCTCCAAGATAGCAGATCCTGGAGGGAATAGATGTAATTCTTTTGAAGACATTAAAAAGGAAACAAACTCTTATTTTGCAGACCTGTACAAAGAAAACAATGAAAAGGACAGGGAGGAGGTGCTCTCAAACATACCCAAGCTGATAAAGGAAGATGAGAATGAGAATTTAATTTAGAAATTTTCTAAGGAAGAAATATGGAACGCTATCAAACACCTTCATCCTGATAAAGCCCTGGGGCCCGACGGTTTCACGGCTCATTTTTATCAAATTTTTTGGAGTACCATTAAATATGATCTGATCAGAATGATCCAATTCATCCAAAGATCTTCTAGATTGGGGGGGCACCAATTCCACCTTCTTAGCTCTAATTCCCAAAGAGAAAAATATAAGGTCCTTTTCAAGATACTGACCCATATCCTTGTGCAATGTATCCTATAAAATCATAGCAAACAGAATTCAACTTCTCCTTCCAAGAATCATCTCCCCCAGTCAGGGTGGCTTCATTCGCAAGAGGAAAATTTGGGATAATATCATTTTAATCCAAGAAGTTGTTCATTCAAGCAAACTGAGAGGTGAAAGGGGCATGGTAATCAAGTTGGATATGGATAACGCCTTTGACATAGTTAATCACATCTTCCTCCTTCAGGTTCTCAGAAAGTATGGGCTTCACCCCTCTATCATCAATTGGATTCAGTCCTGTATAAACAGCCCCTGGGTAGCTCCTTTGATCAATGGGTGACCTTTCTCTTTTTTTAAGGCTTCTAGAGGACTTAGACAAGGGTGCCCTCTTTCACCCTGCCTCTTCATCCTTATGGCTGAGGCTTTGGGATGAATATTGGATCAAGAAAGACATAAGAAAAACATTCTAGGAATAAGAATAGCCACAGGGGTTATAAGAATAAATCATGCCCAGTTCACGGATGACACCCTCCTGATAGGAGGATCCTCCACAATCATGGCCAAAATATTCAAAGTAATCATGGATCAATTCCTAGAAGCTTCAGGAGGCTAGGTGAAATCAGGGAAGTGTTATATCTATGCTTGGAACACCAAAGCATGAATTTTAGAAAATATAGCGAACATTATCCATTATCTGATAGCAATCAACTGGAGATATTTCAAGTAACTTGGAATCTCGATCTGACTCTCCTTTGTTCCAGCGGACGATTGGGTAATAATAACTTCTAAAATAAAGGCCAAAAAGGAACAGTGGGGAGCACAGTGGTTGAACCCGCCGACAGATTGGTTCTAATTAAAGTTGTGTTATCTGCACTCCCCATCTACCAGTTCTCCTCTCTTCTATCTCCTGACTCGATCAAATCTTCTTTAGCACAATCGATAAGAAAGTTCCTCTGGGAAGGAGGAAAACCCAACATAAAGTGTTACCATTTGGTCAAATGGCAGGTGGTAAGAGAACCCAAAGTGTTTGGGGGACTGGGAATAAGAGACTCAATGCTAGTTTATCTGGCGCTTGGAGGTAATCTGTTTTGTAGAACACTCATAGGAAAATTCACTTGGTGTAAAGGAGCACTAATCAACAAATACTTTCACCAGGACCGTCTGAGAGGAATCGACAGACACCTAGAACACCTGATGGGATCCCCTATTTGGAAGATTTTGTCAGCTTCGTTGCCCCTAATCCAATCTCATCTCCACTGGATACCTGGAAATGGAAAAAAAATAAGGATATGGGAGGACAAAATCCTCAACAACACTCCTCTTGAGACAAATGAAAGCAGGACCCAGCTCTGGGAATGGCTCACTGCAAACCAGAAAATTACGTTGTATGAAATTTCAAAGTGGAATTCGACTGGAAAGTGGGTAAGTTGGAATTTAGGGGACCCCCGAGCGAACTCATAAATCAAGTGGACTCCCTGTTGAAAGATATGAAAGGAACCCCTTCGCACCATCTGCTCTACTTTGACGAAAGGGGATGGGGAGACCATGGCTATTAGATGGCAATAGGCTACGAATCTCTCTTAATGCAAGGAAGAAACCCAATCAAAGAAAAATGGTCCAAGCACATATGGCACCCGGATACTCCCCCAAAAATTAACATTTTCATCTGGATTTTGCTACAGGGAAAAATCCTCACTAGTGAAAACCTGAAAAAGCACGGAATCTCAAGTCCATCTCGATGCACCCTCTGCAAAAAACATTCAGAGACAATTGCCCATTTGTTCCTTGACTGCGATTTTTCCAAAAAAGTCTGGCAGGGGATCTTACAAAATCTATCTCATAGCGTTAATTGGAAAATATTAGACATGTTAGGCAACTAGACCTCTTATTACAAAAATACCTTCTACAACAAACTGATCCTCAAAAGAATCTGGTCCTCTCTACCCAAATTTGTGTGTTGGTAGGTTTGGTTGGCACAGAACAAAAGTATCTTCTTGGAAGAAGTATCAGAACCAGAAAAAAACCATCAAATCCATAAGAGCTCAATTCATTGAGTTTTTAAACTCAAGAAAAATCTCAATATCAGTTGGCACTCAACTTGATAGACAAGAAACTCAATGGATAAATCACCTAGAAATTCAATACTCCATTTCTCTTCCTCAGCATCGTAGACCAAATTGGCAACTCCATGTACCTCCAACAAAGTTCCAAGATTGGTTAATCTCTCAAAAATCCCATGTCCTCCTTTTCGATGGTGCCTCCAAAGGCAACCTGGGAGTCGTAGGAGCGGGAGGGGTCTTGCTCAACCCAAGGGAATTGACAGTAGAAAGATATGCCTGAAGCATAGGACATGCCTCCAACAATCAAGCAGAACAACTAGCCATGTTGAAACGAGTTCAAATGGCAGTTGAATTGGGAGTCACCAATCTCATTATTGTAGGAGACTCTTTGATTACCATAAGAAGCATGATCATTGGTTCAAAGCTAAGAAATATTCATCTAGCTGCAATTTGGAAAAACATCATAGCTTCCCTCATAGATTTACAGTCCACCTCCTTCATCCACATCAAAAGGGAAAACAACAAATGGGTAGATGAGTAGGCCAACTTGGTGACAAGGCTGCCACAAGGAACAAAAAAGGTCACGAGAGACTCCACCTTCGAGAAGCTGGTGTATCATTCTCCGGGACAACAGATCAACCCACATAACCAAGCAGAAATCAATATGCCCCAACAGGGAGTGGACTAGATGGAAATCCGAGAAGATAGTGCAGCTCTTCAAATCACTTCAGATCGGGAGCAGGCTCAATCAAACAAGTTCCAATTGGCAGAAATACAAGAAAGGGAAGGCCCATCGACAAATGTAATTCCCCTATTTAATGTTTTTTAGAAGTATTTATATCTTCGAAGTATTTTACAGGACAACAACTATTAACCCCTATTGTCTAGAAGGGAATCATAATCACAGGAAAGACACAAGCGGCCCAAGGCCAATTATGCCCAAAAGCTTCAAGAAATGGCAACCAACAAATCCAAGTTTGTAATTTCTAATTTCACAGGCAAGCCTTGGCTGCCCCTTTTTAATA
>SNQJ01S0000060.1:827298-847601 GCA_010110895.2 Picea sitchensis | reverse complement strand
TATATATATATATAATGTAATTTTGAGGGATAGTAAAAAATTATTTATTGTAAAAATTTGAGACTCTGATTCCAAGTATCGACTGTGTGCAAATCGAAATATTGAACCCTTGTTTTCTATCAAATTATGCACATGGTCTCTGAACATGGCATGGCTTAGGCATGGTGCTTAAACACAATATTTTTTTATGGAATTTGGTGAGAAGGTAGAGGAATGCTTCCTCTGCAAGATATCCAAATTTTAGACCTTAAATCCAAAGTATGAAAGTGCGTTGATCAAAATACTAGGCCTCTTTTAGTGCATAAATAAAAATATGGAACTTAGTGCATGTTTGTTTTGGACACTTGCGTGGAATCAAGTTTTGTTCTAAATTTGTGAGCATGTAAATTATGTTTCCTTGATATCGTATCCAAATTCCATACCTTGATTTCAAATACGTGTGCATTATAATCAAAATACTAAGCCATTTTCTATGTAATAACTTATATACACACTAGTAGAAAAACAACAATAAAAGACTAAAAAAACTACTACAAAATGCATATAAATGACTAGGTTTGGTCACACGACCATTAGTAGTTTATTGTCAGTCATTTATAACACGACCAAATTTATGACTAAACCAATTTTGGTCATTTGTTGGTTGTTTTTATTGATCGATTTGATCGTATGTTTAGTCATTTATTTAGTCATTGATTGTTGTTAATTGGTCATTTATTTAGTCATGGTATTCATTTATTTAGTCATTATAACAATTGATTGTCGTCAATTAGTAGTATATTTAGTCATTTTTATTCACTGATTTCCATCCATTGGTAGTATATTTCGTCATTTGTATTAACTGATTTTCGTCCAGTGGTAGTATATTTAGTCATTTTAATCATTATTTTATCGTCAAATGGTCATATATGTAGTCATATTTATTCACTGATTTATGTCAATTGGTATTATATTTAGTCAATTTAATTATTAATTGACATCAATTAGTAGTATATTTAGTCATTAAGATTTTTAATTATCGTCATTTGGTAGTTTATTTAATTATTTTTGTTCATTGATTTATGTCAATTGGTATTATATTGATACATTGTTTATTAATTGCATAATCATTATATTTACTACTAGTTTAGTAGTAAATTTTCATTTATATGATATGAATAATTTATTAAATACCATAAATTGTATAATGCAGAAACAAACATATTGTTAAACTTGAATTAGAACGTAAAAGCAAATAAAAATATTACATATATGAACAAGTTATATACAACATGATAAAAGTTAAAAGATTGATTCAACATCATGATGAAAAAAGGGTAATCTGCAATTAAAAAATATAATTGCAATTTTGATGAATTGTAAGAAGTTCATGTATATATAAAATGTTAAACTCTGAGAGTTTCCAACTATTGCAAATACACCATGATAAAGATCCCTGAACAACACACTCAAACTACTGCATAAAGCAGTGGGACAAGCTCTAAGTTTAATTATTAATTGACATCAATTAGTGGTATATTTAGTCATTAAGGTTTTTAATTATCGTCATTTGGTAGTTTATTTAATTAATTTTGTTCATTGATTTMTGTCAATTGGTATTATATTGATACATTGTTTATTAATTGCATAATCATTATATTTACTACTAGTTTAGTAGTAAATTTTCATTTATATGATATGAATAATTTATTAAATACCATAAATTGTATWATGCAGAAACAAACATATTGTTAAACTTGAATTAGAACGTAAAAGCAAATAAAAATATTACATATATGAACAAGTTATATACAACATGATAAAAGTTAAAAGATTGATTCAACATCATGATGAAAAAAGGGTAATCTGCAATTAAAAAATATAATTGCAATTTTGATGAATTGTAAGAAGTTCATGTATATATAAAATGTTAAACTCTGAGAGTTTCCAACTATTGCAAATACACCATGATAAAGATCCCTGAACAACACACTCAAACTACTGCATAAAGCAGTGGGACAAGCTCTAAGTTTAATTATTAATTGACATCAATTAGTGGTATATTTAGTCATTAAGGTTTTTAATTATCGTCATTTGGTAGTTTATTTAATTAATTTTGTTCATTGATTTCTGTCAATTGGTATTATATTGATACATTGTTTATTAATTGCATAATCATTATATTTACTACTAGTTTAGTAGTAAATTTTCATTTATATGATATGAATAATTTATTAAATACCATAAATTGTATAATGCAAAAAGAAACATATTATTAAACTTGAATTTGAACATAAAAGAAAATAAAAATATTACATATACGAACAAGTTATATACAACATGATAAAAGTTAAAAGATTGATTCAACATCATGATGAAAAAAAGGTAATCTGCAATTGAAAAATATAATGCAATTTTGATGAATTGTAAGAAGTTCATGTATATATAAAATGTTGAAGTCTGAGAGTTTCCAACTCTTGCAAATACACCATGATAAAGATCCCTGAACAACACACTCAAACTACTGCATAAAGCAGTGGGACAAGCTCTCAGTTTAATTATTAATTGACATCAATTAGTAGTATATTTAGTCATTTAAATTTGTAATTACCGACATTTGGTAGTTTATTTAATTATTTGTGTTCACTGATTTCTGTCAACTAGTAGTATATTAATACATTGTTTATTAATTGCATAATCATTATATTTACTACTAGTTTAGTAGTAAATTTTCATTGATATGATATGAATAATTTATTAAATACCATAAATTGTATAATGCAGAAACAAACATAGTATTAAACTTGAATTAAAACGTAAAAGAAAATAAAAATATTACATATACAAACAAGTTATATACAACATGATAAAAGTTAAAAGATTGATTCAACATCGTGATGAAAAAAAGGTAATCTACAATTAAAAAATATAATGCAATTTTGATGAACTGTAAGATGTTCATGTATATATAAAATGTTAAAGTGTGAGAGTTTCCAACTCTTGAAAATACACCATGATAAAGATCCTTGAACAACACACTCAAACTATTGCATAAAGCAGTGAGCCAAGCTATCTAACATCTAGTACATGATAAACATCAACTATGTCATTTTTTGCAAATATTTTAGTGGCCATCGTGTGAAGGCTCCTTCTTTCTCTTTCATACGGACAACTTCGTCTATTTTGTCTTCATAAGCAAGGGGTATGTTGCTTGTGACCTTTAAAACATTTACATAATTTTCATTTCTTGTTCCTTTCAATTTTGATCCATGTATAATAGATGGTGATTGAATCCTCCCAATGCCCACAACAACACCATCAAACAGATCCAACACCCTAACTTTATCCCCTTCTTGGAGTTTATCAGTACATTTCTGCAAAAAAAAAATACACATTATATTGAGATATGAAAAATATTTCAACAAACATTATATTCTAATTATATTTATCATATTCCCCAACACACAGATAACAATATCCAGTTAATCAAAGGTTTGCAAATGCAACAACTAAACAGGGTGGGAGATTCGAAAAACACCATAAGAAGCCTGATCAAAGGAACACCTCAGAACTATAGTGCCCAGAGTAACATTATCAAAAAAAATCATTTTGAAATATTAAGTATTTACAAAGTCTCATTTTTCCATGTCAGAAGGGAGAACAATACACCGAGTTAAGAGGTTGTGGCAGAATGTACTTATTATGGGTCTTAGATGAAAATGTTTTGTTGGCTGATTTAATGTTGTTAATTTCACTATGCTACATAACAAATGTTGTTAGATAGATCTCATTTCTAGTTTTCACTAGGGGGTTGAATCTTAAGTGTTGTTGAGCATCATGGATGCTATTTTTTTTCAAGGAAAATCTTGTGGGGAAACCTTAGGGATGTTTCCCCACATTTATGGATGGCATCCTTAGTAAACCCATTAGTCTATACTAGTGTTCCTAACCTAGGGGAATTCAAATTGGGCACATATTGACATGGAGCTAGCCAAATGCCTGGTGATATTGGTGACAATTGATAGAGCTAACCCCTTAAGCTTATCGTGGGTGTTATTTATACTTATACCATAGCTCAAAGTTTTTGGACTTGTCTAAGCCATTATTGTTGCCTTCATGCTTTGAACTCAACCTTTATTTAATCACATTTTTTGTTTTAAGACACGTGGTTGGTGCATCCATATTTCTAAGGGAATTGTTTGATCAATGTTTAATATTAAATAATAAATGATGATCTGTATCTATTTGTCATGGCCTATCAATATCTATACTAATTAGAATTTCAACTTTTGGCTCCAAAACGCTTCTATTTTATAGGCACGATGCATTCTTCATTATTAGATGATGTTGAGATATTTATTCTCCATGTTGACCATTCAGAAAGAGATGTTATCTGCATTATTATAAGCATTGTTGAAAGTGCCATTTTTCAATGCAACATCTATAACACCCATTGTTCTTCATCGGGAATTTGGTTGTGTGTTGTCCTAGCTACCAATAGACAATGAATATAACCAAATTATTCAATAAATTTGCATCCAAGTAATATATTTGAGTTCTTAAAAAAATGAGTTCAATTTTCCATTTGATTTGATGTTGCATTCATTAAATTAACATTATATTCATCAATTTCCAAATTCACTATAATAGGTCATCACTCATTAAATAATGAAATGGAACTCTTAGAAGTACATTCAATAGACTTGGAAGACAATTTTATTATGCTTAGTCACTATTATCCTAATAGTGGTGGGTTTGGCCAATCCTTGGGTTGAGGCACTAACCTCTCTCTTGCTGTGATATTTTGGTCTAGGAGAGGTTTGGTGTAGGGTTAGGGTTAACAATGACCAAAATGTCATCCCACCCAAAACGTAAAACAAGTCTCTTGGCATGAAATATTTCAAGTGGGCACACAATAGACATTGGCCACTGCACCCCCTTTGATAACAAAATATATAACATCTACACAAGAGAAATATTGCAGGATCATGTGATTCGACAATATAATAGTGAATATGATAAAATGGCCAATATGGTCATTGGAAAACCTCTAGGTCTCATGAGGGTTGAAGAAGTGGAGTCATTTGCACCCCCATCGTGACCATATGCTTGGGTCTTCGATAAATTTTTTATTACTTCCCGTGGTCTGTGGGTGGACATGTGGGAGATGTACTTGGGAGTTATGCATGTGCCATGTTGTGAGGACTTGGATAAGATAGGGAGGTGTTGGCAAAGGTCGGGTAATTAATCTAGAGTGTGGGAGGAGATCTAGTCTACATGAGGTGAGGTGATGCAAGTTCCAACGCAGGGGGAAGCAATGGATATTAACATTCGAAGCATGTTAATATGGGAATAGACATCAACAACAACATGGATGAGAAAATAGGGTGCAGATGGATTTGGAAACTCCATTCAATTTAGGTACTTTCCATTTTAATCAATCATTATAGTAGGATTTTATCTCCATTTTTTGTCATAATGGGAATTTGGGGAGGTAGTGTGGTTAAATTCGAAGTGGGGGAAGCTTTGGTTATTTATTGGAAGTGTAGTTTTGTCATCTTGCCTATGGATCCTTTAAGTTCTTTCATGTTGGTAAGTTGTTCTCTTTTGGTGGTGGTCGAGCTAGGTCATCTTTGGGTTATCTATTTCCGCTCTAATGTGGTTTTCTGGTCAGTTTGGCATTTTGGGATTATCACATGCTTCATCCTGACGTTGGTATTTACTCTTCATCGAATCTTTTTCAAGCATGGGTGGTATCTGTTGCCGAGGAAAAATATTGACTCCAAGGACCCTGGGTGTTCCATAGGAGGAGAAATGGAGGTAAATGAATTTGAAAACATCAAATATTATTCATGAGGGTTTGTGCCCTCAACTTGATTTTCACCTATGCATTGGAAAAAATTTCTCAGCACCAAACACTAATCGACCAACTACAAGCTGAAGTTTATGCCTTGACGAATCAGAATGAGGACCTACATTGGCATTTGGCTCAGAGAGACTAGACCAGAATTCATTCTTCTTCATCATGTAATGCAAGGATTGTCTCAGAGGCATCAGTAGCTCCAATACCAGACCTAAATGAACCTGTGGTAAAGGATTGGGAAGAGCGGGGAATGTCAGGCACTCAACAAGAAAATGGTAGTTAATATAAATACATTATAATTTGTATATGTTTTTCCTTAGTATATGTATCAACAGTATTTATTACCGTCTTTATACTTATCAGTGTCATGGTAGTGATAAAATATGGATAGATATTAGGGGAAAGAAAGAATTTTGTTGGGCAATAGACTTAGTTAATCCAGTTTTGAATTGTTGTGCAACTCTGAAACTAATATCATCTATCTTAGTTGTCTTTACCACACCTTTTTAATGCAAATAATTCCCCAGTTTGTGTAAGAAAAAATAAATTGTAAAACGTGCTTGTAACGGAAACATTATCTATGTTCGCCTAAGCTTTTGCATTATATCCCTATGCATAACAAAACTATGCGCTATAACCTTTCTGCATATCAAACTTGGTATGAATAATATTAATCATAGATCAATTGTGCTCTTAAAAAATATAATTGCATATTCTTCAAGATGTACAAGCATGCAATATATAATTCTGTTATATGATTTTTCATATCTCTCAGTGTAGCCTATAAACTAGGTGTGCGCCTTCATATTCATAGTGAACACAATAAGATACAACCAGGAACCTTCAAAACTAACCTTGCATCATTTATACCAATATATATGCATTTGGCATATAAGGTTATCACATTCTAATTATATAAATATCCAAATGCAGAATAATTCCTTCACAAACTACTGACAACCAACAATGTCAATAACCTGGCCAAGAAAATAGTAGGGATTTGCTACCATAGAACTACCCATCACAACAAATCAATTATAATATTATCATCACCCAATATGTCATTTTGGTCCAAATGGAAAGAGGGAAAACAAGATTTCATCGGAAATTGGTTAGTAGTAGAATTGAAAGATGATACAGAAAAGGTTACAAACATAAACGTTATGGAAACTGCAAAACTTGAATTCTTCTTGCTTAGTGGTTACCTTAATAAGATTGTAATCACTTTAAAAAATACAGGCTACCACTCATTTTGTTTCTGTAGAATTATATTAGCTCATTCAAAATGATTAATTGTTTAAGTTGTATTCAAGATTCTTCTATACCTATCTGTAAAAGGGGAGTCTAATTCCACACTTCGCACTTCACATTATAACTAAGTAAACTATGCAAAGGCTACATATATTTTACATGTCGAGGATTGAAGGAGTGGAAATGAAGATTACCTCTACACACCTCAAAGAAAAAGGTTAAAACTCATATAGATCTTTGGAATGAAAATAAATTTACCAAGATGAAGAACCCAAGATAATGAAGGTAGAGGCCTACCTGGTAAACTATGTGGCTACGAAAGATGTATACATGTACAATTCGATGAATCAACAAACACCATGTGAGGAACCAATTAGCAAATTTACATTGGCTAACCCATTTGAAATGATGGGAAGTTGATGGACTAGAACTTAATCTTGGGTCATGAACATGTTCTCATCTCCGAAGGATGCTGCTATGGAAGACATGGCCCCATATCCATACACTCCATCGACGAAAATGAGCAGAAAACAGATCAATATTGGTCCATAGATAGTGCTACATAATTTCCCACCTAACTAAAATTGCCCTGATAGGTCGAGAAATTGCTTAGATTGAGGCATTTAGGAGAAACCAAGTGAATATTGGGAACTTGGATACTAAAAAACTACACCCACGTTATGCTCCAGCAACACAGACAAAACAAGGAACAAGCAAGATGGTGAAATCGCTAGTGGGTGAAGTAGGATAAAAACAAAATATACAAGGGATCCCAAGATTTGGGTTTGTATATGCAAAGCCATGTGGAATTGCAAGGAATTGACCACAACGAAATCCACTTCAATATTCCTACCCTATCCACCGTAAAAGGGTGAATATTCTCAACCTGAGGACTTGATGTGTAGTTATTGTATAGATAACATTTTGTAGAGAAATATGTGAGTGGAATTACTTTGCAACGCGCGACCCCACTACTATCGATCTAACCACACCCAAAGGGATATGAGAGCAGTTATATTGTAGTTAATACCTACAACAAGGCTATAATTGTTATTCAAGGTAGTAGCATCACTCACTCTATGATACTATAATATGGTTCCCACTCGCCATCTCAACGAACTCTTGATTTTGTTGTTGTTTGAAAAGGATTTGGAACGATATGCAAATCCTGGGGTTTCTATCCAAAGAGGTCATTTAATTATTTATGTTGGTAAGAGATTGTGATTTGCTTCATCAAACAATCCACACTCGACTCGTTTAAATCAAGCTCTCCATATCAATATTGCAGTTTGTAACTGTTAATGGATGTGTCATAGCTACCTTGCTTAGTGTATGAACAATTGCAAACTGGAGAACTAGTTTGATGAGCTTAAAAATGGTTGCAAGACAGTGATAGTTGGAGTCAATTATTGACTAGTGATCGCCCTTTCTATGACTACTTAGAGGATTGTTTGAATCACAAAGCAGAAACATTCATATTCGAAGTTGCAAGAGCTATAACAAGACGTAACCATTGTAGGGTTACTCGAAGAAGGATCATGAAACGTCACAAGACGTAACCATTGTAGGGAGTCCAAGAGACCTCTTAGAATATGAATCCAAGGGCACATCAATGTACTTATACATGTATCATATGAATAATAAATTCACTTCACGTTTATCTCCTAATTCGTGTGTCCAACAGTTCTAAATTTAGTAAAAGTGTGAGTTAGGGAGATTTCATATTTAGCCTAGGAAATCAATTATAGGTAGCTTGGAATTCCCATCTAACCTAGGCACACCACATGGATGATTGATAGTCATTGTGAACCTAAGTCTTTCTTAGTGACATATAGAGTTTTCAACTATTACATTCTAACTTCTTCTTTTAAGAGATGTGATTGAGTGTTGTATATTTGTGTTTTCTCTTCATACTTTTAGAGTCTCATGTCTGTAGATTTAACATCCTTCATTTTTTTTTTTGATATATTAAACAATTTCAATTTTCTATATTCAAATTTTAAAAGTTAGGAGAGAAGATCTACTTACCATGTATTGACATTTTCAACATGGTATTAACGTTGTACATGTGTAATCTTCCAAGATCCGTGTATATAGAGGATTGTTGTGTATGAAGTAGTTATCAGACAATTCCAATGGATGTGATGCTCTAGCTTCAATCATTCATATTGATCCATTCTTGAAATAAACACTTGGACCCATGAGATGTTTGCGTGACTCCAATGATTGAAATCTTACTCATGTCTGAGAGAGGTGATTTGTACGTTTGAAAATCATGTCTTATTTTTTCTGATCTGTTTATTTGAAGTGTGTTAAGAAGTTGCAAAAATGACTAGTTTATGTCTTAGAGAGTATGGTCGGTTAGAGGGAACTTCCAACTTTACACCTTGGAAGTGCACATTGCAAATGTTGTTGGAGGAGGTTTAACTTTGGAGTTTTGTTGAGGGGAAGGGTATAGTTCATATTGATTATCTGTAGTCGATTGAACACAACAAGGAGAAAACCAAACCAAAGAGAAACATTATTTATTCAATAAAGGACCACTTGATCCCTCATATAGTGGAGAATAAGTTGGTCATGGATATGTATGATACCTTCATCACCTTGTATTAGAGAAAAAAAAAATTGCAAGTTTGTTATGTATTTATGTTCAAAATTGTAAAATAAACTAAGTTGGAATTAACTACATGCATGCCAAGGGAATGAGTTGAGCATGCTTAAAATTAGACAGTTTATGCATATTTCCTTTAAGGGAAATCCTTTTGTTTATAGTTTCAAAAACTAACCTATGTTGGAATACTGAGAGGGGGGGGGGGGGGGGGGGGNGTGTGAATCAGTATGAGCACTTTATTTTCACTTTTAACCACGGTGTGTATTCTTTAACTTTATGAGAAGTATTCAATAGTTTAACATTAGCATTTAATATATAATCATTAGTACAAATCAACCATGAACAATAAGAAACCGCAAATACACAGTACACCAAAATTTTACGTTGAAACCCAATGTGGGAAAAAACCATGGAACGCTTTTCTTACATATCAGAAGAAATACATTCAAAGGAAGCACCAACTTCTTTATTTTCTAGCTATGAATGGAAGGAGGCTACAACCCCCTAGTCTTCAGGCTCCAATCTAAAAGGAATCTCCAACTCCCTGATTCTCCAACACCAACTGGAAGGAGGCTACAACCCCCTTTCCTTGCCTCATGCAACCACCCATAAATATAATTGTAGACAACCTATCACTACCACTGAATCAATGAACCTATTATAGATTTATCATTGTCATTGACATAGCCTGTCATTGTTGTTATGCTTCATCAACTGTTACCACTCAAACCCTTATGCCTCAAACCCTCATACCAAGATCCACAAGAATGTCTTTCAAATAAAATACTCATGAGCTACTAATACATTTATGTACTAGACTACTATAGAATATAAACCCTAACATACACAGTAAACCATACCTCTCAAATTGTAGATAACATGATGGATTAGATCTTTTGAACTTCATATTCCTCAACATATCTGCTTCATGTGATTTGTAAACTTATGGATGTATGCACTTTGTCCCATTGTGGCTCACGGATATTCGCACCCTGCTATCTCTACAACTCACATATTTATGTGCTTCTCTGTGCGTCCATGTTTTCTTTCACCGAGCCTTGCGGATGTCCACGCTCTTCCTTCACTGCAACTCATGGATGTTTATACTCTTCCTTCACTAAAATGCACGGATAGCCTCAGGGAAAAAACTAAAAAAATAATTTCAACTTCATCCCTTCGTCTCCTGCAACTTCTCTCTTCATTGAACTTCGTTGCCTCAGACTCGTTGCTTCAGATATTTCAATAGTACCTTATCATAACACTTTGCTACATAGATATTCAATGTGTTCAATAGGTGTTAATAAGAATCTCTTGAAGTCTTATTTATACTTTCCAAGTGACTTCTTTTAGGGGCTAGCTTGTAATTTTTTTACCTTTTTTCCTTATTTTAGGGCTAACCCACACTCTCTTGTTACAACCACTTTACCCTTAATTAAATTCTTGCTACAATTACTTTACCTTTAATAAATGACCTATAATTTCTTGTTGACCTTCTAAGGGCTTCTAGATCATTCTTCAGGATCCTCCAAATTTACAAGGCCATAAATCCTCGACCATGAGGAACCACACGACCTACCACATATCATCGAAAATGGCATGACAAGGACTATCCATCCATGAGTGAGTTACATGCATTTACACTATCCTTCATCTCATTTTTCCTCAATCAATTGTGGGTTCCATAACCATAACTTCGGGGCTTCCTGAATTCTTTAAGGGTTGACATCAATCACAACCAATCTTTCAAAAATCTCCCCCTTTGGAATTGATGGAAACACTTTGATGAAACACCTCAACATAGGTGACATGGAAACACATATGCACATGATTATGCTCCCCCTGTCTACACTCTTTGGATCATTCTGCTGACTTTTTTTCTTCATGGTGCTTCCTCGTGTAAGTCAATGACATATATGAAAAGCATTCAAAAAATATTGACTCCAGATCTTCATGACTTGTAATATTTACTTCTTCTCTCCCCCTATCCTATTTTTCTTATTGTTGTGAAGTTCACTGTGGGGAAAAAAATACTCCAAGTCTTTGTCGAAGATACTCAAAAATCTCCCATGGAAGAGGTTTAGTGAATATATCTGCAATCTGCTCTTTTTTCCCAATGTACTCTAGTTTGATGTTATTCTTTGTAGCTTGTTCCCGTAGAAAGTGACACTTGATCGGAATGTGTTTCGTCTTGCAATGCATCACTGGATTCTTTGATATACTAATAGCACTAGTGTTATCACAAAGTATCCAAATGTGCTCATCATAGTCCACCTGTATATCCTGCAAGGTTTGTTTCATCCAGAGGACCTGAGTACAACACATTGTTGTTGCAATATATTTTGCTTCTGTTGTAGACAGCGATATTGATGAATTCTTCTTGCTTAACCAAGATACTAGACACTCACCCAAATAGAAAGTTTCTCCACTAGTACTTATTTTGTCTTCAATGCTTCCATCGCAATCAACATCTCTATAAGCAACTAGAGATAGTTCATTTCCTTTAATGGATACCATAACCCATAGTCTTATGTTGCTTTGAGATATATGAATATTCTTTTTACTACCATAACATGTGTTTCCTTTGGTGCTTCTTGAAATATTGTTGTTGGACAACTGAGAGGGGGGGTGAATCAGTTGTTATCGTGCTTAAACAATTATGCTTATTTTAAACTCTTTACAAAGCACTTAATGACAATCACAATAAAGTATGGAAATAAGCAATAGCACATTCAGCATCAATCACACATATGAGATACACAAGGACAGATATTTTCGGAGGAAACCCATAAAGGGTAAAAACCTCTTCTTCTTTTTATGATAAGTAATCTTTACATTCTTTACATTATCATACATATGAGCACCAACTCATAATGAGGTTGCAACCTCTATTTTGCAAGCTACTACTTGATGAGAGAACCAACTCTCTGGTTTCTCTAGCAGCAACTAGAAGGAAGCACCAACTCCCCAAGTGTTCCAGTACCAATTGGATGGAAGCACCAACTTCCAATCATACAGGCACCAACCTGTAAAATAGAGAACAACAATTCTCCCTTGCACCACCCTGCCACCATGGTTTCTCTGGCTACAACTAGATGGAAGCTACAACTCCCTGTGTTCAAGCACCCACTTGAACCTCTAAGGAAAACAGTCCTCCCTAGCACCTCCCTTCCACCCTAACATATAAATTTTTCTAATGAAACTTATCACAGTGATACGATTTTTTATCATTGGCTTACCAAACTTATCATTGTTCTTCTACACTGAGTTGCTCTGTCTGCATCAGTGTCTTCTGCACACTTCTCTTCGCTTTAAGTTCTTCTCCCGTTATGCACTATGTGTCATCTCCATCTCATCCTCCATTCCTCTGCTCTCTATTTCAGTTGTTGCACTCTCCTCCTTCTACACTCCTGAATGCCTCACAACAACAGCATGCATCTCTTCTTTGTTTTTCATACTTATAGTCTCTGTGCACCTTCTGCATCCTCTCTCTCCATGCTTCTGCATGATTTCTCCATGTCAAGTGCTATGCTTGATCATCATCACAGCTCTTCATCTTCTCTGGCAGTTAGATCTATCTGTCAATTGCCTCTACGAACAGTCTTCATTCCACTACCAAATCCCTTGAGACTCTTCAGTTTCTCTGGAAAAAACCATCAGTGATTTCTAGCAGTTACACTGTGAAGTGCAATAGTATCCCTCCGATCATATTTAAAATCACCTGCACCGTTGGATTGGATCCATTGAATCTTGCGTTTATTTCGTTATTTTACACTTCAGCATTTCGGGATCCCCTTGGTGAAGATTCCGTTACTCTCCAAGTCGTGATCCCCGAAACTCTGAAAAAGGAGCTTGCCACTTCAATCTTTTCTCTACAGCTCTTCGACGATGTGACTACGAGAGGTGACCGAGCGCTTATCCATATAGTTCTTTCGTGATTTCACTTTTCGGCACTTTGGCGTTCCTATGGTGATGTGTTCTTGATGATCCGTGTCTTGGTATCCGAAGCTACGAAATGGAGCTTGGTTTCACTAGCTCCGATCATTTCGGCAATTCACATTTCGGCCTTTCACGATTCTTGCAATGAAGAGTCTCGTCACTTGACTCTTCCAACTCCCGGTATTCGAAGCTCCGAAATGGAGTCGGATCAACGGTCCACACCCTCGATGATTCGACGGTTATTCTCTGCCCCACGACTTCATCCTTCGGGACTTTGGGGGAGTGATAGTGACAAAACTCCCGAAACAAAAACTCCCGGAGTGAGGTCAGTCTTGCATCACTCGATGACGTGTCGTGACCCGAGTGGTTGCCATGTGTCACTAAGAGTTGTAAATTCTAGTGGCCTGAAATGCCAAAACAACTTGACACTTGTTGTTGTTTGATTGTGCCACATGTCATGATCTTCCACATGTCCTTTCTGACATGGTCTACCACATTCACCTTCTGGATATGTCGGCCCAAATCACTTCGCGATTTCGCATATCGTGATTTCGACATTCTTGATGTGAAAGTTCTCGACGCCTTCAAATCCCGATCTGCGAAACTCCGAAATGGAGTCAGGTCATCTTTTCAGCTTTTCGCACTTCGCGATTTCAAGACTCATGTAGTGAGAGTCCTTGACATCTCCACCTCCCGGTATCCAAAATCCCAGTATCCAATACTCCGAAATGGAGTCTGATTAACATCACATCGACGTTTCGCATTTCGCGACTTCGGGACTCCTGTAGTGAGAGTCCTTGACATCTACCTCTCCCGGTATCCGAAATCCCGGTATCCAATACTCCGAAATGGAATCTGATTAACATCACATTGGTGTTTCACATTTTTCAACTTCGGGACTCTTGTAGTGAGAGTCCTTGACATCTCCATCTCCCAGTATCTAAAATCCCGGTAGCCGAAACTCCGAAATGGAGTTTGACCAACACTTCAATCTTTCCATTCGATCATCGTTGCGTTGCTGGTCTTCCTTGCCTGCTTGTTTTCCATCAAATGAACAAGCACACCTTCGCACTGCGTTCGACTCTGCGTTAATTCCTCCTAAGCTTACTTTGTTCATGTTTTGTCATCGATGCATACTCTGATCTTGCCATCAATGACAAGCATACCTTCTTGTAAACATGCCAACAATCTCCCCCTTTGGCATTGATGGAAACCATGAACAACTGCACTAATCTGTTTGGACCTCCAACTGTAGCATCCGGTCTGGACCACTTCTTTTCTCCCTCTTTGACATCAATGTCAAAGAAAACATGCTCCCCCTGAGCTGTTGCAGTATTTTTAGGAGGCATCAGCTATTGAATCAATACAAAACTCCCCCTAACATGATGGACTCTCTTAGGTGTGAGACGGGATGACACCCAACTTCTGTCGGAGATATTCAAATGGTATCTTGGCTAGGGGTTTAGTAAATATGTCTACAATTTGTTCTATGGTTGAAATGTAATGGACGTGAACAACCTGATTGGTGACATGCTCTCTCAAAAAATGGAATTTTATGGGAATATGCTTGGTCTTGGAGTGGAATACAGGATTCTTAGACACATTGATGGCACTAGTGTTATCACAATGAATTGGGATCGGTGCAGCGTATTTTACCTCCAAGTCTGCAAGTGTCTGAATCATCCATAATACCTGAGTGCAGTAGGTAGCAGCAGCAATGTACTCTGCCTCTGTAGTCGATAAAGAAATGGAACTTTTATTTTTACTAATCCATGCTACTAATGAGTTACCCAAGAAGAATGCTCCTCCACTGGTGCTTTTTCTCTCATCAACACAGTTTGCCCAATCTGCATCTGAATAAGAAGTTAACTGAAAATTCTAATTTTTGGGATACCACGGACCATAAGTCATTGTTTCTTTGAAATACATGAATATCCTTTTGACAGCTAGTAAATGATTATGTTTAGGTGCAGACTGATATCTTCCTATCATTCCTACAGCATGCATTATGTCTGGGCGAGATGTTGTGATGTACAACAGGCTTCATATCATTGACCTATATGAACTCTGATCAACATCAGGTGAGTCATCATCCTTGCTTAATTTGCAGCCAGTAACCATAGGTGTGCCCACAGGTTTAGAATCTTCCATTTGAAACCTTTTCAACATTTATCTTAGATATTTTTCTTGAGAAATGAACATCCCTTCAGACCTCTGAGTAATTTACAAACCAAGAAAAAATGGCAGTTCACCTATCATAGACATTTCAAACTCAGACTCCATGGCAGAAGAAAACCATTTTACCAATGAATCCTCATTACACTTGAAGATGATGTCATCTACATAGACCAACACAATGAGCAAATAATCACCCTTTGTTTTGATATATAGGTTGTTGTCAATTGTTCCTCTCTTGAACCCTTTGTCTTTGAGATACGTATCCAGTCTGTGATACCAGGCACGAGGAGCTTGTTTTA
Organism: Picea sitchensis; assembly: GCA_010110895.2. NCBI lineage: Eukaryota > Viridiplantae > Streptophyta > Pinopsida > Pinales > Pinaceae > Picea > Picea sitchensis. The sequence goes on along the minus strand of SNQJ01S0000060.1, from coordinate 831,484 downwards.
ATCCATATAAAGCTTTCTTCATCTTGCATACTAAGTCAGGGTTATCAGATAGTTTGAAACCTTCCGGTTGCTCCATATAGACTTCTTCATTGAAATCTCCATTTAGGAAATCTGACTTGACATCCATTTGATAGACTTTAAACCTTTATGACAAGCATAGACAAGAAATATTCTGATAGCTTCCAACCTTGCTACGGGCGCAAATTTTTCATCAAAATCTAGTCCTTCTATTTGAGCATAGCCTTTACAGACCAATCTTGCTTTGTTCCTGACAACTTGTCCCTACTCATTCAACTTATTCTTAAAGATCCATTTGGAACCAATGATATTTTTACCTTCCGATCTCTGAACCATCTCCCAGGTATTGTTTTTCTCAATCTGATCAAGTTCGTCATTCATTGCTTTAACCCAATGTTCATCTTTTCCATCTTCATTAAAAAAATTGGGTTCCAGCATGGATATGAAAGCTATATGTGATTGTTCGGTGTTTTTTATTAGCTTTCTCCTGGTTTGTACACCTTTGTCTTTTTCACCAATTATCTGACTTGCAGGATGATTCTTTTGAGTGATTCTGGAGGAGGAATTTGATGTTGTCTGTTGATTTGAGTCTGTTCGAGTGTCTGTGTCTTCATCTGATTCAGAGTCTTTGTTTTCTGATTCTTGGACCTATTCATCTTTGGATTTAGTTGTGTCTTCTATAGAAGACTCATTTATGTACACCTCTCTTGCTGGGATTCCTTCATCGACTTTCACGTCAATACAGTCAACCATTTTATGCATCCTCTTATTATAGAAAATGTATCCTTTACTGTTTGTAGCATACCCCAAGAACATACCTTCATCAACCTTGTCATCATATTTGCCAAGGTTCTCATCATTATTCTTTATGTAGCATTTAGTCCCAAAGACTTTGAAGTGTTTAATTGAAGCAGGTCTCCCAAACCACAGTTCATAAGGTGTTTTGTCACTTTGTGGTCTGAGGTGGGCTTTGTTAAGAACATGGACTATTGTGTGTATTGCTTCTACCCAGTAGGTTTGACCAATGTTCTTCTCATTCATCATTGACCTGGCCATTTCTTGCACTGTTTTGTTTTGCCTCTCAACTACTCCATTTTGTTGTGGAGTTCTTGGGATTGTGTATTCTCTCTTGATCCCATGCTTGTCACAGAATTTCTTGAAGTCACTTGACATAAACTCTCCTCCTTGGTCTGATCTTACTGCCTTTAACCTCTTGCCTGTTTGAGTCTCAGTTAAAGCCTTAAATATTTTAAACTTCTCAAATGCTTCATCTTTTTATTTGAGAAATGCAACCCAAGTAAGTCTGGAGTAATCATCAATAATCAACATGAAGTAGTTTTCTTTCCCTGTGCCTTCCTATCTTGATGATCCACATAAATCCATATGAACTAGTTGGAGTGGTTTCTCTGTTGAAGTAAATCTCTTGGACTTAAATTGTGTCCTATTTAGCTTTCCTACTTGGCAGGGTTTACACAATGAATCTTGGGGCTTTGATATTCTCGAAAGATCTTTTACTGCCTCGAGATTTTTGAGTTTGATTAAGTGGTCAAAATTTAGATGTCCAAGTCTCCTATGCCATAACCCGCTTTCATCATGTTTGGTTAGATGACATTCTTCTCTATTTTCTTTCAACACATATACATTATTTTCTGTCCTTATGCCTTTGGCCACCACTTGTCCTAAGTTTACAAACTTTATCTTGCATTCCTTGGACATGAACACCACTTCACATCCTCTGTCACACATTTGACTTACACTGAGCAGATTATGTTTCAGCCCATCTACAAGTAGAACATCTTGGGCTTTTCCTTTTCCATTACTTAAACTCACCATCCCTTTACCCTTTATTTTACCTGAAGCATCATTTCCAAAGGTTACGTTTCCTGATTTGCTTTCACTTAGGGATAGAAACTTACCTTTGTCTCTCGTCATATGTTTGGAGCATCCACTGTCTATATACCAAGGGTTCATTTTTCTTTGAGCTGACAACACTAATCCACACTTTTCACTTTCTTTCTTCTTCCAAAACTTGACATTTTCAGCAGGGGACTTCAAATTTGGTTCATAGTTCTTTAATCGATAGTCAACAGATTTATGTCCATAGTTATGACAGATGTAGCATTCAATCTCATTGTTCGATAGGTCAAAATTATTGTTGCAGCGTTGTCTACTCATTGACTGTTGATTATTTCTTGACCTCCTTAGTTGCATGTCCCTAGACTTAATTTGGCAATTTGCAATCTGTAAAGGTTTGTTATTTGGATGCATCATTCTCTGTTGTGGAAAGTATTTATCCCTTTGAAATCTTAATTGCTCATGTCTAAGTCTTAAGGAACAATTTACAGCTTTGTGACCAAAGTTAGAACTATAGAAACAATAGCCATAGAAAAATTCTTTGTACCTGGAAAATGGTTTTCTTCTTTGAGAAAATCGATTTCTTCCATGTTGATAATGTCTTTCAGCAGGGAGTGCATTATTTCTCTGTTCTATAGATTCAGTCCTGACACCTTTTTCCTTACTCGTCCTGGGCGGTTGATTGTCTTCCTTTGTTTCTGCAGGTGTGTTGTTGTCAATGGTTGTACATTTGACAAACTTGATGGGTTCTTCGTTTCTTGGCTTGCCACTACTTGATCCCTCTTCATAACCCAAACCAGTTTTTAGCTTTGGATTCCTTTGTTGATTCAGAATGGTGGCTAATCCTTCTGAGGCTTTGATACTTGACATATTTTGATTATACAAGGCTTGAAACTTCTCCATCTCTTTCCTAGTTTTCACTACTTCTTGTTCTAATGCTTCACATCTTGCCTTCTTTTATGATAACTGTCGTTTCAGAATGTCTTCGATTTTCTTTGCCTCTTCTAATTCTACTTTTAGTAGGACAAGGTCTTCATCAGGTTCTTTACTGTCTTTCTCGAACTATATCAGCAATTGTCTTTGCTTTTTGTTCTTGATTCTTAGTCTGTCAATCTCTTACAGTGCATTGATCAGTTCTCCTTCCATGTCAACCACAGCTTCTTCTTCATTAACATCACTCCCTGTGATATTATTATCATAATCCTCTTTGGCCATAAGTATGAAGTCATTTAGTTTATCTTCAATAGATGAGTCATTGTCTTCATCATCTGAAAGATCATCATCATTGTTCACGCAAAGAATTTTCTTCTTAAAGTTATTCTCTTTAAATAAATTTATGTGCTTGTACTTCTCCTCATCATCACATGTATGATCCTTTCCTTTGTGGGGACATTTATTTGCAAAATGACCTATCCTACCACAATTGAAACATTTGAAAGGCAGTTTACCTTTGTATTTGCCTAATCCCTTCTTCAGTCTCTTCACAAATTTTGCTTCAATTTCATTGGGCTCAGAATCCTCATTCTTGTCTGCCTTAAATGATGCTTCTCTGGAGGTGGGTTTATCTTTAACTATTCTCATTTCATATGCAGTCAATGTTACTAGAAGTTGATCAAACTCAAAGGTTTTTAGATCATTTAGTTCTTCTATAGCAAAGACCTTCGGATTGAACCTATCTGGGAGAGATCTCAAGATTTTCTGAACTAAAGAAGGTTCCTCAATTGTTTCACCAAGTGCTTTCATTGCATTTACCTTTTCTTCTACTCTCAGAAAGTATTTTCCAACAGTTTCATCTTCTTTCATCTTCAGTTGTTCAAACTGCATTATGTAGGTTTGAATCTTGGCATCCTTTACCTTCTCATTACCTTCATAATTGTTAATGAGTTTGTCCCACGTTTCTTTGGCAGTTCCTAGATGCATAACTTTTACGAATTATGCTTCTGCAAGCCCACTCAAGATAGCATTCATAGCCTTAGCGTTGAAGCTAAATTCTAGTTTGTCATCCTTATTAGCTAGTTCAGTTGGCTTTACATAACCAGTATCTACCACATCCCAAACATCTGCACCTAAAGCCATTATGTAGGTTCTCATTCTAACTTTCCAGAAGGCAAAGTTTGTTCCATTGAACAGAGAGGCCTTATTGGTTGAATTTCCTTCATGGCTTGACATGTTTAAGCTCTAGGATCTACCTTTAGATAAAAGGGGTCGGCTCTGATACCAATTGTTGGACAACTAAGAGGGGGGGTGAATCAGTTGTTACCGTGCTTAAACAATTATGCTCATTTTAAACTCTTTACAAAGCACTTAATGAAAA
>SNQJ01S0000060.1:798849-827288 GCA_010110895.2 Picea sitchensis | reverse complement strand
CTTCTTTATATGATAGGTAATCTTTACATTCTTTACATTATCATACATATGAGCACCAACTCATAATGAGGTTGCAACCTCTGTTTTGCAAGCTGCTACTTGCTGAGAGCACCAACTCTCTGGTTTCTCTAGCAGCAACTAGAAGGAAGCACCAACTCCCCAAGTGTTCCAGCACCAACTGGATGGAAGCACCAACTTCCAATCATACAGGCACCAACCTGTAAAATAGAGAACAACAGTTCTCCCTTGCACCACCCTACCACCATGGTTTCTCTGGCTACAACCATATGGAAGCTACAACTCCCTGTGTTCAAGCACCCACTTGAACCTCTGAGGACAACAGTCCTCCCTAGCACCTCCCTTCCACCCTAACATATAATTTTTTCTAATGAAACTTATCACAGTGATATAGTTTTTTATCATTGGCTTACCAAACTTATCATTGTTCTTCTACACTGAGATGCTCTGTCTGCATCAGTGTCTTATGCACACTTCTCTACGCTTTAAGTTCTTCTCCCGTTATTCACTATGTGTCATCTCCATCTCATCCACCATTCCTCTGCTCTCTATTTCAGTTGTTGCACTCTCCTCCTTCTACACTCTTGAATGCCTCACAACAACAACATGCATCTCTTCTTTGTTTTGCATACTTATAGTCTCTGTGCACCTTATGCATCCTCTCTCGCCATGCTTCTGCATGCTTTCTCCATGTCAAGTGCTTTGCCTGATCATCATCACATCTCTTCAGCTTCTCTAGCAGTTAGATCTATCTATCAATTGCCTCTATGAATAGTCTTCATTCCACTGGCAGATCCCTTGAGACTCTTCAGCTTCTCTGGGAAAAACCATCAATGATTTCTAGCAGTTACTATGTGAAGTGAAATAGTATCCCTCTGATCATATTTAAAATCACCTCCGTCGTTGGATTGGATCCATTGAATCTTGCATTTATTTCGCACTTCGGCATTTTGGGATCCCCGTGGTGAAGATTTTGTTACTCTCCAAGTCACAATCCCCAAAACTCCGAAAAAGGAGCTTGCCGCTTCAATCTTTTCTCTACAACTCTTTGACCATGTGACTACGATAGGTGACCAAGCACTTATCCATATAGTGCTTTTGTGATTTCTATTTTTGGCACTTCGGCATTCCTGTGGCAATGTGTTCTTGATGATCTGTGTCCCGGTATCTGAAGCTCCGAAATGGAGCTTGGTTGCACTAGCTCCGATCATTTCGACAATTCTCATTTCGGCCTTTTGTGATTCTTGCGATGAAGAGTCTCTTCACTTGACTCCTCCAACTCCTAGTATCCGAAGCTCCGAAATGGAGTCGGATCAACGGTCCACACCCTCGATGATTCGATGGTTATTCTCTGCCTCGGGACTTCATCCTTCGGGACTTTAGGGGAGTGATAGTGATAAAACTCCCGAAGCAAAAACTCCCGGAGTGAGGTCAATCTTACATCACTCAATGACGTGTCGTGACCCGAGTGGTTGCCACGTGTCACTCGGAGTTGTGAAATACAGTGGCCTGAAATGCCAAAACAACTTGACACTTGTTGTTGTCTGATTATGCCATGTGTCATGATCTTCCACATGTCCTTTCTAACGTGGTCTGCCACATTCACCTTCTGGATCTGTCGGCCTAGATCACTTCGCAATTTCTCATATCGCGATTTCGGCATTCTTGATGTGAAAATTCTTGACACCTTCAAATATCGATCTACGAAACTCCGAAATGGAGTCAGGGAAGCTTTTCGCACTTCACGATTTCGGGACTCCTGTAGTGAGAGTCCTTGACATCTCCATCTCTCGGTATCCGAAATCCCAGTATCCAATACTCTGAAATGGGGTCTAATTAACATCACATCGACGTTTCGCATTTCACGACTTCGAGACTCCTGTAGTGAGAGTCCTTGACATCTCCATCTCCCGGTATCTAAAATCTCGGTATCCAATGCTCCAAAATGGAGTCTGATTAACATCACATCGGTGTTTCTCATTTCGTGACTTCAGGACTCCTTTAGTGAGATTCCTTGACATATCCATCTCCCGGTATCCAAAATCCCGGTAGCTAAAACTCCGAAATGGAGTTTAACCAACACTTCGATCTTGCCATTCGATCATCGTTACGATGCTAGTCTTCCTTGCCTGCTTGTTTGCCATCAAATGAACAAGCACACCATCGCACTGTGTTTGACTCTGCGTTAATTCCTCCTGAGCTTACTTTGTTCATGTTTTTCCATCGATGCATACTCTGATCTTGCCATGAATGACAAGCATACATGCCTGTAAACATGCCAACAATTGCTACATGTCCAACTGCTTGCATCACATCTGGTCTCGATGATGTCACATAGAGTAAGCTTCCAATCATTGATTTGTAGAGTCTTTGATCTGCATCCTTCGATTCATCTTCTTTGCTCAACTTGCAACTGATTTGCATAGGAGTACTTATGGGATTATAATCTTCCATTCCAAACCTTTTTAGCATTTTTTTTTATATACTTGGTCTGTGAAATAAATATACTTGTATCATGTTGATATATATGAAGTCCCCAAAATAAAGTCAACTCACCAAGCAAAGACATTTCAAACTCATTCTGCATGTCTTTAGCAAACTTCTGACCCATCTTGTCATCATCACTTCCAAAGATAATGTCATCAACATAAACTTCAATTATTAATATGCTATCCTAATTTACCTTTATGTAGAGATTATTGTTTGCATTGCCTTTCCTGAACCCTTGTTGTTGTAAATACATGTCCAACCTTGAGTAACATGCTCTAGGGTCTTGCTTGAGACCATACGATGATTTCTTCCACCTATAAACATAATCTTCCCTTTCTTATAGCTGAAATCCTTATGGTTGCTCGATGTAAACTTCTTTGTATAACTCTCCATTTAGGAAAAATGATTTCACATCCATCTGATATACCTTGATTTTCTTTGAACACGCATAAGACAAGATTAATCTAATTGCTTCCATTTTGGAAACCAGGGAAAAAATTTCTTCGAAGTCCATTCCCTAAACCTAGGCATATCCTTTGCATACTAGCCTTGCTTTATTTCTGGTTACATGTCCACTCTCATTCATCTTATTCTGAAATACCCATTTCGTGCCAATCACGTTCTTGTCTTTCAGTCTAGGAATCAGTGATCCAATTCTTCATCCATAGCCTTGATCCAATGTTCATTCTTGTTGGATTCTTCAAAACTGCTTGGTTCAATTGTAGAGAACAATTTTAGGTGTTGTTGTTCTAGTGACATTATTCTTCTTCGGGTTTCAACTCCTACATCTATATTCCCAATAAACTATTCTAGTGGCTGATGTTTTGTACTCGTCGGCAAGGTTTCTTAGGAGGTAATTGCTTCTCATATTCCCCTTGTTCTTCTTCTGGTTACTCTTCTTCTTTTGCTTCTTCTTTTTTTAGATATTCCTAGTCATCATGCTCTTCTATTTTTTTGCTTCATTCTTTGTCCTTCTGTACATCTGTCTCGTCAACCATTACATTGATACTTTCCATGATTTTGTTGAGTCTTGGACTAAATAATTTATATTCTTTGTTTTTTCTTGAATACCCAACTAATATGTCTTTGTCAACTCAAGAGTCAAATTTTCCAATCCTTCCATCTTCTCTTTTGATATAACATTTTCTTCCAAATACTTTAAATGCCTCACATTTTCCGGTCTTCCTTTCCATAACTCGTAGGGAGTTTTATCACCGTTACTTCTTAGCATTCCTCTGTTCAGGATATGAACTATTGTATGTACTTCCTGTGCCCAAAATATGTCATTCAACTTGAAATATTTCAACATGGTTCTGGCCATTTTCTGTTTTGTTCTTTCTTTCGATAACTCCATTCTACTGAGGTGTCATGGTTGCTGAGAACTATCTTTTTATCCCATGTTCACCACAGAAATCCATAAATTCCTTTGATGTAAACTCTCTATCATTATCTGATCTCAAACACTTGATTTTCAAATCCATCTCAGTTTCAACCATTTGTTTGTATATCTTGAAGTGCTTGAATGCCTATGATTTCTTCCTGAGAAAGAAAACTACAGTAATTCTTGTAAAGTCATCCACTAGTAGCATAAAATAATGTTCACCATTTAATCCCTTTGTTCTTGTAGGTCCACATAGATCAGTGTGTACAATCTCCAATGGTTTTTTTGTGGAGTACTCTTTTTATTTGAACTTGGTCATGGTTTATTTTCCTTGTAGACAATGCTTACATAGAATATTTTTTGGCTTTGAGATCTCAAACATTTCTTTCACTGCTTCCTTTCTACTGATTTTGACAAGGTTATCAAAGTTCATCTGACCCATCCTTTTGTGCCAGATCTAACTTTCATTTTCTTTTCCTAAGAAACATTTTCCCCTTCCATTCTCATTCAGGACATATATGTTGTTTTAGGTTCTTATAGTTGTAGCTACCAGTTTGCATAATCCTTCTTTTCTGATCTCTCATTTTTCTATGTCAAACAAAAGTTTGTGTCTTTGATCACAAATTTGACTGACACTTAGAATATTATGCTTCATATCTTATGAGTAAAACAAAATTTTGTGTCCTTGATCATACCTGATGGATTAGATCTTTTGAACTTCAGTTTCCTCAACACATTTGCGTCCTGTGCTTTCTAAACTCATGGATGTCCTCTCTTTGACCCACTATCGATCACAGATTTATGTGCCCTACTATCTCTGCAACTTGTGGATTTATGTGCTTCTTTGTGCGTGTATGTTTTCCTTCACCAAGCCCTAGATGTTTTTTCTCTTCCTTCACTGCAACTCACGGATAGCCTCAGGAAAAAAACTAGAACGATAAGTTCAACTTCGTCCCTTCAACTCCTGCAACTTTTCTCTTCACTGAACTTAGTTTCCTCAGACTTATTGCTTCATATATGTCAATAGTACCTGGCCATAACACTTTACTACATAGATATTCAATGTGCTCAATAGGTGTTAATAATAATCTCTTGAATTCTTATTTATACTTTCCAAGTGTCTTCTTTTAGGGGGTAGCTTGTAACTATTTTACCTCTTTTCCTTATTTTATGGCTAACCCACACTCTCTTGTTGCAACCACTTTACCCTTAATTAAAATCTTGTTTCAACTACTTTACCTTTAATAAATTACCTGTAATTTCTTTTTGACCCTCTAGGGGCTTCTAGATCATTCTTCGGGGTCCTCCAACTTTACAAGGCCATAACTCCTCAACCGTGAGGAACCACATGGAATACCACATATTATCGAAAATGACATGATGAGGAATATCCATCCACGAGTGAGTTACCTTCATTTACATTATACTTCATGTCCTTTTTCCTCGATCAACTGTGGGTTCCATAACCATACCTTCGAGGCTTGCTGACTTCTTTAACGGTTGACATCAATGACAACCAATCTTTCAACAACCTAAAGTAGAAAAGTATGGTAGGTCTGAAAAACATGTAAACTTGTAAACTCTTTGATAAACATGATGTATATGTAAACTTGTAAATTCTTGGGTATTGAAGTGTAGAGGATTCAAAATTTCAAACTTAGGGTTAGCATAGGTTTTTTTTCAAAGTTCCCTAGTTATAAATTTCAATATACCAAAGATAGCGATGAGGTTAAAGTTATTATCAATATACCAAAGATAGTAAAACAACCATTACTTACTTGAATAGTGCTTGAATAGTACTTACTTTCATGTGGTTTCATATCACTCAGCTTGAGTTCAGCACCACTACCATTATGAATACCATGCACATGCTCATCGAGTTTAGCATTATCACTATCAACATTGACATGAAGTTGTGTAGCTTTGCGGAGAGCTCTATTGACGGGTCCTTTTTCTTTTCATTCTGCTTTCATATAATTGCTCTGCATGTGGTTTAATCATCATGCAAAAATTAATATAAGTCAAGTAAAGAATGCAAAGGCTATAAAAAAATTTGCGAAAGAACATTTTAAGCATGAAAAATGAAAAAAACATTGGGACAGATTAACTTACAAATTAAAGAATGCAAATGCTATAATTTTTTGTCCAAAAGAACATTTTAAGCATGAAGAATGACAAAACATTGGGACAAATAACTTACAACAATTATTATATTACCTCAAGTTCAACACCACTATGATTATGTTGCACATGCTTGTCCAGTTCATCACGATCACTATCAATATCGACAACTTTGTTGACATCAAGGCATTTTCGCTTTCATGTTGCTTTGATAAAATTGTTTTACATGTGGTTTAACCATAATACAAAAAAAATACAAAGCATTCAATAGTCAAGTACATAATGCAAGTATTGTAATGACCCCTCCGTTACGACAACAATTACTGATGCATAAAAGTGGTAAATATTATTTTTTGAACAAACATTAGTACAAGTCAAAATGCGTCATAACATATATTAATAACTACACAATCAATTTCATCACAATCAACTGAAGGCAACATTACTATTATTCAATCAACTTTATCTTGTAAAGATAACATAAGGAAGCTACCCGCCCAACCTATTGTGCATGGTTAGGACCTCCAAGACACATCAGCAACACTCAAGTCCAAGATTCATTTGATTGATTTTGACCACTTAAGGTCTCAGGATTGGCGATTGTTCTAAGGAACAAGGAGGTATCTAAATCCCATTAATTCAATCATAAACTATAATTCAAGACTAGATTTATCAACCATACTTAACCATCAATCCAGGGTGCATTAGTATAATCCACTAAACTTAATCAATCTTTCATGAAATATCTAAGAGCAATTAAGTAAGAGAATTAACATAAAGATAATAAGAATCATAAGTGCAAGTACAATCATAAAGAGTCAATGCTAATTTATATATCCAATGGGATCCATAAGAAGAGCAAATTCTCTTAAGTAATACATAAAGGATTTATCACTACTTTAAGTATCCTTTTAAAAACTATAAAAATATCATAAAAGCAATGATAAGAATTCATGCCACTTTGCAAACCCATTTAAAAGAACTAAGAAGATCCAAAAACATATTAAGCAAAATAACGAGACTTTGTATACCCACTTAATTATCCCAAATAAAGACTTTTAAGAAGATCAATCATAATAAGTAAATGATAGAAGTCAAGTTGCCCTACATAAAGAACTCATTACTAACTTACAATCCATTAAAATTAAGAAAACCCCAAGTCTTATTTAAACAATAAGTAAAGCACTCAATGCTAACTTACAAATCCATTTAAGAATTTAGGAGGACCCAATATTAATTAACAATAAAATTATTCAAATGTTAAATTGCATATCCATAGTAAAGAAACAAAGAAGGAGTTCTAGAATCTATCCCACCCCTTGATCTGGTGTGCAGAACAATCTGACATCCATTCCAGGCCTTAATCTGACACTCGTTCTAGACCTTAATCCGATACTCAATCTGGTCCTGTATCCCGCACTAATTTATGATAATTTAAATTAAATTGAAAGTGCAGCAAAAATGATTTTATTAATTGTATAGCCTTAGAGGAAGGGATAATAAATTTGATGCAGGGTTTGTCAAGAAGTGGCAATGACAGGTAAAAGATTTGTGAACGTGTGTAGGTCAAGCCAATCAATACAACCATGAACTCACCCCTCTCACAGTTAGCTCTATGAATGTTACTATTGTTTTAGAAACGAGGAAAAATCATTACAAATATCAGTGAACTGGAAATGGGTAAACCAGACACGAACAGGTTAATTAACATTGTTATTTTCAAAGAGAGACGTTGCCATATGGAACCTAATCTAACCTTGGATCCGGCACATGTTCTGACACATAATCGGGCACCTGTTCCGGACCTTGAAACAGAACTAAGTTTCTGATAAATTCGAAATAAAAATTGACAGGAAGCAAATAAGATTTCGGTAATTATTAAGCTTTAAGGGAAGGGCCAATAATTTAACACCAAACACTCAAGAAGTCAAATTATTGTTGTATCCCCCAATTTCATCCTAAGATTTATAATACTATCAAATGTAAAATTTAGACTATAAAAATAAACATAACAACAATCGCTTAATTAAGTTCTGGGATTGTTTTCTAAAAGACAACAAAGGAAATCCGTAACTACAGAGTTGAAATCTTTGACAACAATAACTAAAGAAAAATTTTAGAAGCTTCTACAGGATTGGGCAGTATAAAGCCCCAATTTTGTTTCCAGAAAATTATCCAACAAAAATCTTAAAATTTAATCATTCAAGTGGAAATCGTTCGTAAGACCTTATAGGACAGTAACTACAAATTTACAATACACCAACAACGATCCAAGAGACTTCTATTGGGTATGTATTTTAAGCTATGAATCAAACCTCCTTTCAAAATTGGTTAATGAAAAGGGATAAGATCGAAATTCAAACACAAGGAAAAGAAAACGCAGGTTCCAAACAGAGCATTGACATCTCTAAGATGGTTGCATAAATTCCCAAATCGTTTACAAAGGAAAAGATATACTGAGAGCTTACGATTTCAACAACCATAACCACAATCCCTTTTTCCAATAGAAATTAAATTACTCACGCAGAAAGCAACTAAGGAATTTAAAGATAGTAAGAAACACACTAATGGAAGTTTTATACAAGAAATCATTACTTAGAAATTGCCAAACCCAAACCTATATAAAAAGACATTCTCTCAAATACATGATCCATTCCATAGCCTACATTCGCAACTATATAGACCGATAATTTAAATTAAAAAACGGATATGCTAAACAATGGCAGTGATCAATAAATCCGTACTATGTTTTGCATATATCAACTAGCAACCATTGTTCATTTGAGAAATTAAAAAGACAACAATTATCAAAATTTTCTTCTGTATCTCAAACCAATAAGGAACTTGCCAATTCAAACTTAGAATTACAACATAATTTAGGTTGGATTTCTAAAGCTCTTATTATACAATAAAATCTTAATGCAATTACAAATATCAAATGAAAATATCGTAACCGACAACGAAGAGTCAAAGATGCTCTTCAGCAAATGGCGCTCCTTCCTTTCTCTCGCTTGCTAATCATTGAGACTTCATTGGTACCTCCCAGCCAACGCTAGGGGTACTCTTCTTCCCCCTTATCCCCTCGAGCCACAAAGGGGCCAAGCACAAAAACCATAAATACTATAACTCCAAGTTTTCCTCGCAAGGGAGAGCTACCACTCAATCCTCAAACTTGGTTTCCCAACTCTCACAAGTAAAACACAGTTCAAAAAGATTTTGGCAGCATAACTTTACCAATAAAAAGTGTGATCCATTTCTCATATATATTATAGACCATTTTTTTTATAGGAATTTCCTCACTGACACATGTCCACATGCACAATTAATTAACTTTTTAATTAAATAAATTAGAATTATTCACCCTCACACTTGGCACACTCTCCCCAAGTTGCACAAGTAATTACCAATTTTATTTAAAAGTAAAAGTCAATTTCCCTCACATTCCCCAATGTGTTCCTATTTTCGCTCTTTGTTGTCCCTTTTTTCCCCATGTTCTTATTTAATGAATGTCTCCTAACTAAATCTTAGTTAGAGTTTGAATATGAATATTCTTCTAGTTAGACTAGTGGTAGCTAGACTCTAGATACCATTCTATGTGTACACCTATTCTCTCATACTTTATTTCTTTCTTATTTTAAAATTCCCTTTTAATATTTTCTTGCACACATGTGCATTATATCAAATATTTAGATTTATCTCACTTTTTCTTTAGATTGATTTATCTCTAATCTTTTATTTTCTTTAACATTTTATTTTAGTCCCCTAACTAAACTTAGACTTAGTCTTTGTCTTTGTCTTAGAATAGGCTTAGACTTTTATGGGGATTTATAATTAATAAAAACACTCTTTAATTAATTATTTTAAATTTGACAATGTCAAATCAACTCAATGTTTTCTAGGCCACCTAGATTTATTGACTCAAGTTTTTTTTTATTATTTATGCGATGTGCCCTTCGAGACGCACTCCCGTGCTCCAAGGATGCCACTTTCCTTTTGACTGGTTTTGGTATTTTGTCCAACCCTTGGATTCAATACTCCACTCGGTCGACCTTGTGAGAGACTAAGGGATTCTAAGGAATAATGACTCTGCCTTGTTGCGCACCCCTTAGAAATATTCGTGAGCGATTGTCTCAGTCTTCCCTCATGACATTGTGAACCTATCGAACTAGGTAATCGTTAACCTACAATTCGAGCCACAACGGGATTTCTAGTAGGCTATAACAGGGACACTTCCACACCTCTCCCTCAATATCTAGTTTATGTGCAGGGCCCCTTTACTCCTTATGTGAATATGATTAGCAAGCATCGCTAGCCTGCATCCATTGAAAAAAAACTTTCATTGATCCATATACATAATCATACCAAATAAATCATACGTCACATATGCATAAAATGAATACTCAAACCCAACACAATCCACTCCCTGACTCAATCTGGAGTCCAAGGTAGTTCGTTGATGCCATCATCATCCACAATCTATCAAGTGTCCTGTACACTCAGGGAAAACTCGTCAATAGCATCTGTCAATACATATATATCAAGTAACAATAAATCACAACCCGTCAACATCATCATGTAAAATCCATAGTTGAAACAAACAACATTGTACTACAACTGGATCACTTGCACGCAAGTGTCCTCAAAGAATAAGTCGATAACATGTGCTCACTAAAGAGGGATGTTACAATTATGATTCCAAATGCAAGTTTGATCATCCAAAAGACAAAGGAGGATCTCTAAAAATATTAAAAGGAATTCGTATACAGAATTTCCAACAAGAATAAATGATATCAATAGAGCCTCTTACCTCATTTGAATTTGTGGAATTATCCTCATTCCATGCAGAAAATATAGGCTTAAAAGAGGTAGCCAAATGCAAAATTGTCTCTTTGAGACCATATATGCAAGTCATTACATGTTGGTATCATTCATTTGAGTTGACATGATTTGGAGAAGCTCTTACTGGGATTCTAACATATGGCTGCGAAATCTTTGTTGACGAATTAGATTTCTGCTTCTTCCTACTGTTAGATTTACTGGGATCTGTTGTTGCCTTATAATAATTGGAAATATCTTATGCACCTGCTTCTCTATTATTGTTTTCCACCTAAAATACAATATCAATTTCAACATATAGTCAGTTCAACAAAAAATCGAAATAAATAACACAACATAAATTGAACCAAAAAGCCATACACTTACTGCAAAATTGGCCATTTTGGCTTGTAGCCCGCCTCGACCAAATGTATATACAGCCCTTGCGGTATCTCTTGCATTCTTCCCTATATTCCTCTTTGTCAAATATTCTTCAGAACGCATACTTTCTTTCAATGCCTCCCATTGTTTGGGAGATAGAGTGGAGTCTAACTTCTCTTTTCCCTTCGTGATTATTTTTTTGCAATTGTATCTAAAATTGTTCATCAAAAGTCTTATCTTTTGCTTGTAATATTTTCTAGATATTTTTCCACCAGTAGTCTCAAAAGCATTTTCCATTTTTTGTATAACATTTTCCACATTTCGTGGATCTTGCTCTGCAAAACTTGATTTGCAAATATCCAAATGGGCCCTACATCTTACACCCAACTCAGAGGTCCACCTTGCAACATTTCTCCCAATGGACTCACCATCTCTCGATACCTCAAACAAGAATGGCTTCTTTCCTTCTAATTTTATTTCTTTTGCATTCCTCTATGTATATATGTACAAATATTGACTCAATATTTATCTTTTGACAGAAGCAGACACATATTCTAAACCACTACCAATATTTTTGGTTGATCCAGTACAAGTCCCATCAAAAGTTGTAGATGCAATATGTGTACTTTGAGGCACACCAGATGCAAGTTGTCTCTCTTCATGACTTTCAGTAACCATAATTTCATTCTCCTTGGCCACATCATGTGTGGTAGTAGGTAGATCAATACCAATCTCCACAGATTTCACTTCAAACACATCCTTTAATTTTGAATAAAGCATCTGCAAACTTTGATGTGTTACTTCGCTATGATCATGTTTTTCAACAATCTCTCTTAGACGTTTTTCTAAGGGATCATCAGGTTTAATATCACCATGTGTTATATCAGGATGCACATCACCAAATCCTATATTAGGCTATACATCATCACAACTATTATTTTCAACAACTGCATTTGTTGAATCACAAATGCATTGGCTTCTACGAGTTGGCAGCATTGTATCTTTACTTTCCTTTTTTTTTTCTCTGCATTTTCTTTGCACTCCTTTTCTTGCCTATAATATGTGTGTGTGTGTGTGTGTGTGTGTGTGTGTGAAACCAAGAGACGATAAATATTCAATATTTTTGGTCACATTCTCTCTACGAAAGCGCTCATATTTTTTCAATGTTTCATCATTATGATCACTATCATCTAGTAATTTGTGCCTTAAAGTCTTTTTCCTCATTTACTGAAGTCCAAATAAACAATAATGTATAAATGAACAACTTGAATCAGTAGAACAACATTGGAATATGAGTTTGAATCTCAGATTTTATTAGTGCATGTGCTCAAAATATAAGTGGGCATGTGAAACAACAAATGCAACTTAAAATCAGCCCTTGAGGTGTTGCTTATATATCTTGAAGTCAGCAGTACATACGTGTAATACAAACACATATTTTGTACTCAAATTAGAAGTGGTTAAACGATGAAAATACTCAGAATTTAATTCCATAATTGTTCCAAAAGCCAAACATGTAGTAAGATGATCAAATGGATTTATGATTAGCCCTTAACAGTAAGTGAAATGCACTTCATATCAACAGTGAACAACTCAGGTTTTGTATACAATGTACTAGTAGAATAATGATGATTAGATTCAGAAATTTATGATTAAAACAATAGTGAATAAGCACACCTATACTCAAGATCTTTATTAGAGTGAATCAACCATAAATCAACAGTAAATAAGTGAAATGCAAACTTAGATTTTGTACTCAAATCAACAGTGGTTAAACGATGACAATACTCAGAATTTAATTGATTAATTGCTCCAAAATCCAAACATATGGTAGGATTATCAAATGGATTTGTGATTAGCCCTTAACACTAAGTGAAATGCACTTCAAATCAACAGTGAACATCTCAGGTTTTGTATACAATGTACCAGTAGAATAATGATGATTAGATTCAAAAATTTATTAGTAAAACAATAGTGAATAAGCACACCTATACTCAGATATTTATTGCATTCAATAATAAATTAAACCATACATATAACCAAATTTTAGGTGACAAGCTAACAAGTTAAGGTGACAAAACATCATCATAATCATCTGCATTACCACCAAGACCAAAATATTGATCACTTGTGTCTGCATCTACTTGATTTTCTTCCTCATCCTCATCTATGACATGCAATACATTTTCTCTCCCAATCTCTTCCTTGGTAATCAAAGTCTCTTCTTCAAACACTCCATCATCGTCTTCAACCACTTCTTCAAATGTTTCTTGTAAATTAACATATTGCCCATGAGGTATTATATCAACAACTTCCATGAATTTCCGTTACGAATGAGACTTTGTTTGAATGACATACGGCCATCCTAGGCTTCTTACATCATCAATTAGAAATGATTGGTTAATTTAAAGAGGGGAAACATACAAGTCATTCATCTCTAATAAAAATCGTCTTGTATTTGAGTGCACAAATCCATACTCATCAAGTTGTATTGTGGATGGCCAGTTGAACTTACATTTTAATAATATAGGACTATTTTCACCAAAATCCACTTGAATAATTTCTTGGATGAATCCAACATAAAATTTCTTCTCAGTTTTTTCAAGAAATTCAGCACTAACAACACAATCACAATTTGTCTTTCCTTTGTCTTTTTCTTCCACTCTTAAATGACTAACATAGGCCCACATTCCACTAAACCACGTAGCCCATAAATGTGGAGATTGTGAAAGCTCACTTTCCTCCATTTGCATCACTGACTGCATTAGCAATCCATTCTTCAAATTGGGAAAAGAATCACCTCTAATAAAATCATGACATCTCATGCGCTTTTGAGGTCAATGTTGCATCCATGTTTGATTTTCTTCTTCATATTTTCTACATAGAATATTAACATACAAATAGTAATATTAATAATATAAATGTGTAAATGCAATTGATTAAATAAATTATCGTGCAACAATTTTTTTACCTAGTCCACTTATTGAACGAAGATGTGTTTTGAAGAACTTAGGCATGTATCACACTTATTTATTGATGTGATAGCTTGAAGTGACATATATTTCCTTATAATACTTCACCTGCAACTCTCTCATATTTGTCATCATCCCATACATGTTGATTGAAATTTTTAAAATCCTTCATATATTATGTGCAAAATCCCATGGCCTCTTGCATTGAATATCTCTCAGACATGCTTCCTTTCGCTTTTTCCTTAGTACGAACAAATGTTTTCAAAATATTAATATATCATTCTGTAGGATACATTCATCTTGATCTTACTCGGCCACAATACTCTAGTTCATATTCTAGATGTATCAAAAGATGCATATAAATTTTAAATGTTGGTGGTGGAAATTCTCGTTATATAAAGCATCCTCCATCGACTTGGCCTAATCATCGTTTAGACCCTCTTTCAACATTTTATCAACTTCAAACCCTTCATCTAACATTGATGCCTCTTCATTTATGTTTGGTGCCACTTCATCTATGTTTGTTGTCTCTTCATCTCTCACACTCTACAATTCTACCGTATCTTCATAATAATTGTAATCCCAAAGACTTATACCATTGTTCCCATATCTTATCATTGTTCCCATATCTTATCATATGTCGGAAAATTACATTTATTTTTTCACCTTTCCACTGAGACAAGCATTGCATGGACATGGATATGTGTCCATGAGCTTCTCATTGGCTACTCTGTCATCGTATGCATGGTATTCATCCATAGTCAACCTTCGACGTTGATCCATCTTTAATGTTATGCATTACATTATTAATTTAGTTTCCTATTTCAAGAAAAAAACAGAAATCGGAACACCTAGAATCTGTTGCATCCCTACAACCATACCATTACTATTCAATCCCCACCCCAAAGAAAAATTATCTATTTGGGCACACCAAACCAAATCCTTGATAACAACTGAAGAACTCAAGAAAAATGGAAAACATGAATCCAAAGAGCTAAGTCAAGTGTTAGATTTAACTAGTTTCACAAGTGTTAGATTTAATTAGAGTTAAGTTTAACATTGCCTAACCAAAGCTTTTCCTAGATGCATTGTCCGTCATTTTATGATTATCTATAGAAATATTTCAATAATTGGTATTGTAAGGTTATAATTTTAAAGAAATATTTCAATAATTGGTAATGTAAGGTTATAATTTTAAATAAGAAAGGTCTCAAGGCTTTGCAGCTCATATATATATATATATATATATATATATATATATATATATATATATATATATATATATATATATATATATATATATATATATATATATATATATATATATATATCTTGACTTTTCATACCTTATGCCTTATGTAACAACTTGAGGGGAAGAAAATAAGGGTACTAATTGTTATACCTAGATGCATGCCTATCTTACTACACCTGAAATGATCCTAAGTTATATGCACGTAGCTCCTAAAGAGGTTATCGAGATGGAAGGGATACGGGGTGAGATGGTGGCTTGAATGTTGCTTCCACTTTGGCTTTAACTGCTTCCAGTTCTTCAAAGGAATATACATATTATAGAAGGGTACAAATTCTTTCATGGTATTTTATCCCTCCCTCATGCACAAAAAAATACCCTCCCTCGGGAACAAAGGTATTTAAGACACTAATTGGACCTAGAAATTAGAATATGAGCACTTGTGGAGATATTAACAGAGCTAATGCAGCTGGAGGAATCCAGACTTTTAGCAGATTTTCACCAATATTGATTATGCCAGGGGTGAGGGTAGAAATGAAAGGGTACCCAATGGTAATATCGGACAATATTGATGCAGTCACTTAGTTGCAGGGGAACTCTACTCTCAATCACAGGGTTAGAATGGAAAAATGAATAACCTACATTACACTAAGACACATTCTCAAACAAAGCACATTGTCCATGATCAAGTGGAAACAACACCCTTTATTCTTCAAAAAAGTGAATGGCACAAAATACAAAACATACTGAAATAAACCCCCCTGGTTCGGGAACACAGTCCTTGTTTATCCCCTACTCGACACCCCCAAAACTCAAAAAAATCTCCCTTTGTTTTGTAGCACCTGGAACACATTGTTATCTTCGTCAAATAGATCACTACAATTTTTTAGAACTAGTTGAAAACAGAAAAACTAACACCAATTCCTTGAAATCATAGAATAGATTGGCCAAGAAATGGCAGATGTGACCAAAGAGAGATATGGAATGACATGGACGGAGAGATACAAAATGTGTGTATGCTCCGCATCAAATATAGAGACAAATCGTCCCATAAGGGTCAAGCTAGGCCCACTGAAAATACGAATAAAATAAAGTTATAGACTTGAAGAAATTCATGCTACACACGGAGTCTTATAAAACTATTTTCATTGGCTCCATTATGTTACAATCGAGATAATTTAAAGTTTTCACATGGTTTTGAATTACCTCTGAATTCGCTGCAAAGGGCATCCCCAAATTCGAATTTGCTACAGAGGGCCTCACCGACTTCAAATTCGTTGCAGACGAACTAGAAAACTTTGAATTCCTTTCCTACCTTTTTAGAATCCTACAAGTCCTCTCCAAACAACCTTTATTGTCCATGCATGCAAGTAGTTGTTATACTTATATCAACTAAAACCAAAAACCCCTTGTGCCATCAAATTGATAGACAAACCCTCTCGGGTCATCTCCGACTCGAATTCATTCCATCAATTTGACAGACAAACCCTCTATGGTCGAGTCTGGCTCAAATTCATGTCATCAAATTGACAAACAAACCCTCTCTGGTCGACTCTGACTCCAATTCATGACATAAAACCTCTATTAACAAAACCCTATTTTGTTTGTAGAGGTGTGTTGCATAAATAATTTACTCCCCACTCCCACAAATTAACTCCCACAGTGAAGCAACCCCACTCGCTCGAATTGTCTCCCAACAACTAGTGAAAGAACCCCACTCCCTCGAATTCTATGTCCTGGTTGGTATACTCCCCACTCTGAATTATGCCCCAAAGACAACTGGTACTCCCCACTCCCCCATCGAATTACCTCTACCGGGGTGAATTTTTCATTGTGTACTCCATGATCCCTCTAATAATTTCTGAATACACTCCCCACTCCAGCCAATAATTTCCCAATACACCAACCTTGTGCGCAATACTAACCCAACAATATATGTCAAATATTGTCTATGATATTATCATATTTTCATATGATAATATCATATGGTAAATGTAAATACAACATTTGCAATATATAATCTTGGGAAAAAAAAAGTTATATATATATATATAATAAAACATTTTTGCATTATAATATTATATTGAATAAGGTAACTATGAAGGTACCATGTTTCACTAGCTTAACTATGAAGACGTCGGGTTTCACTAGTTGTGACGGAAAAATTCCATGAGTGAATGGACTCCATATTTGATAGTAAAGTTTCATAATGGAGGAACTCTACCTTGTAGATCAATTTTGGTTTAATCAATATAATTTCATCGCTTAGGAATATCCCATGGATCAAGCCGAATAGATGTTGTAGATTTTACTCTAGCTTATATGTTATATTCCAAGCCTTCTTGTTTTTTGAAGAATAGATTACCAAATGGTCTAATATAATGAGACCTTAATAGAAACCATAAGGTATATAACAATAAATAATATATATTAATGTCCAAATTACCAAATGTTAGTCTAGAGGAGTAATAGTAATTTATTTAGTCATTTTTATTTGTGTGACTAATTATTTAGTTGTTTTTTTTACCCAATGATCAAATTAGTCATTTGTTTTAGTCATTTATAGTTGTGTTGCAAAAAATTAGTATAATTTAGTCATTTTTAGTTGTCGTGACTAAAAGTTTTAGTCACATAGTCATTTATTTGCCAAATTCTACTAGTGACCTTGGACTTGGGTGTGGAGTATAAACTCAATATATTCTTCTGAAATTTGGTTTGAAGGTACAATAATGTCTCCTCTATAACATATCCAAAATTCAGTTTATGATTCTAAAGTATGATATATCATAGAACAAAACACTAGATTGTTGTTTGTGCATTGAAAATCCAATAACTTGAAACAAAACTGGAAATATTTTTGGGTGATTATATATTTCCAAAACCCCAAGGATGCTCTTGAATGAAACTCTCATAGTTGGAAAATGTGAACATCCTACTCACGAGGTCATTGATAAATCAACAACCACTCGAAATCTATATCTTTTATTTATTTTCTTCTTTCTTCTTCTCCACACTCTACTCCACTCTTCATTATGCTTTATCCATTCATTATTATTCTTCTTCCTCTTTGTAATCCTCACCTACACAATTTTCCATTGGAGGTAATTCTTCAAATCCATGCTCAACGTTTCCATCCTCCTCACCTTATTTGTTTGTATCATAATTACCATAATCTCTTCTACCACTTGCCACCATTCTTTCATTTTTGCTAACTTCTACAATTTTTTTCTAAAAGGGGCACACTCCCTCAAATTTCTCTCACCAAATGGTGCTTACTACCTCCCCATCCTCCCTCTCCTACACCATCACCTATACCTCAACACACACCAATAATTCTTCCTCCTTAAGCATCTCCTCATTCTATTTTTCTTTCACTACAACAACTTCTCTGCTACAATCATATTTAGCTTACAATTCTACTATTGTAATACCACTCACCTCTACAACACCACCTTCAACTACAACAACACTCACTACTACAATGAAATATTTTTTTTTTGCCTAATATACTCATCTTCTTGCATCTCACATGTTTGCTCTTCCCCAGATATCTCACTTACTTCCATGTTTTCAATTTCATGCACCCCACTCTCACTTTCATCATTTTTCTCCACAACATCTAGAATAATTTATTTCACTTTCTCCTCTTTCTTCCTACTCTCTTACTTTTTCTTCATTTTCTTATTTTCCTCCCTTAAGGGTAAATAACAAGCATTGTTTAATGAATGCATATTCTCTACACAAATAATCTTTCTAATGGACAACTTCAAACTATTCACAAATTTCACAATTTCTTCTTCACTATCTCTTACAAGACTAGATCTCATGTCCACTTTACAGAATCATTCAAAATAATTTTCTATACATTTATTCTTTTTCTTCAAATTCTCTAATTTGCTAAGCATTTCCAAAACATACTCATAAATTACAAGTTTACCTCTTAATTTTTTAACCATCTTCTCCCATTGTTGAATCTTGACTTTTCCTCTTCTTTTTCTATCCATCTTCAATTATTCCCACCATCTAGATGCATGGCTTTCCAATCTTTCACAAACAATCTTTACTTTATAAGAGTATTCAATCTTATTTCACTCAAAACGTTGGTGCATTTCTTCAATCCATTTCATTAAATCTTTTGGGTCTGAAATTGCACAAAATGTAGGCATCCTCATCTTCTACACTTCCTCTAGTTCTTCTCTAAGAACACATCATTTCTTGCATTATTTCTTTCTTTGTTAAACCAATGGCATTCATTTTTTCCATAAATTTCCCCACAATGGCTATAAGGTCATCAACATTATCTTCATCTTTTATTTTGTTGTGTCTGCTTCCACCATCACATGAAATTATTTTCTTCCCATCATGTTGTCTTCTTCAACATGTCCACTCTTAGTAATACTATTTTATTTTGGCATATTTCTTCAATCACAAATTCATCCAAACACTCATCTCTATTCCTAGAGATGATTTGTCCTTGTGGAAACAATCCTTGGTAATCCTTACCAATTACCAACTCTTGTTCTTTCTCCTACAAAACTACTTACACCAACAATATCTTTTACTAGAGTCACCTTCATGAAGGCCACATTCATCCACTCTTCAAGGACACACCAATACTCCAATTCAGCCACTCTTTAAGGACACAACAATAAGAACATAATGTTGCTTTGATACCACTTGATGTTGTGCCTAGGGATTGCAGATTAAGGTCACACAGTGGAAACTAACACATCAATAAGAAATATGCAAATGCATTAAATATGAACATATATTTTCACACACATTATGTTACCAAATAAAAATCATATAGAAATTTATCGCAAATTCTTTCAACAACAATCATTTATATTTATTGATTCAATGGACAAAACTCTTGAGTCTCTTTACAATCATAGAGACAATGCACAAGTCTTTGGAACCGCACATAGCCAACAATAACAAAAATTCCAAATCATAGAGAGCCAAAAGGCCCTTTGCTCAATTAAAATCCTCATATTTATTCTTGAGGCCATAACTATCAGTTCCAAAGGTTTTCATGTCCTTGGGTAACTCAAACACCTTTACAATTAATAAATTGTCAATAATTGACTTTTCAGCATCCAATTTTTCTCCTTTTTTGTTGTGCTTTGTAATTGAATTATTTAGACCCCTTAGACTTAATATTTTTAAATGAAATTTTGAGGTAAGGTAGAGAAATACTTACTCTACAGTTTGTAAAATTTTCATACTTTAATTCCAAGTATTGGTTGTGCACAAGTCAAAATACTAGACCCCTATTTATGGGTAATTTTGCACGCAGTCTTTGAACATGGCACATCTTGGGTGCGATAGTTAAACTTGATGATTTTTAATGAAATTTGGTGAGAAGATGGAGGAATGTGACCTCTACAACATATCTAAATTTTATAACTTTGATCCAAATTATGAGATCACGTTGATCAAAATACCAAGCCTTTGTCAACGCATACATAAAATCTGGAACTTATTGCTCACTAGTTTTGGACACCTGCGAGAATCAACTTTTGTTAAAAATTGGTGAGTATGTAAATTATTTTTTGTTGACATCCTATCCAAATTTTAGACCTTGATTCCAAAATATGAGTGTTCTAGTAAAAATACTAAGCCATTTTCTATGTAAGAATTTCTTTACCTACTAGGTCTGAACTTAGTCGTAGGGCTAAAGTCAATATCTTGTTCTAAAATTTGGTATGAAGGTAGAATAATGTTTCTTCCATACCATAACCAAAATTCAACTCCGAATTTCAAAGTATAAGAGAGCACCAATCAAATCACTAAATCATTGTTTGGACACCAAAAATATGAAACCTTGAAATATAACACAAAACAAAACTAGAAATATTTTTAGGTGATGCACGATCACCAAAGCCCCATGAATGTTCCTACATCAAAGTGCCTACCTGGTAACTTAATTTATATAGCTTTTATCATGATTACATATTTTGTCGTTTTGTCTTTATATTAGGATAGTTCTATAAGTAATTAAATTTTGAGTAGGAAGTAGGATAGTTCTATGCACACTTGGGTTTTTAATGTCAATATACATTTTGAAATAAATCTCGGAAGTAGTGCATGATAACAACCATAGTTGTTGTTTTTTTTAAACATGTATTGCAAGACTAAATAGAAAACAGCATATAATGTTTAATGCCTTTTAACATGATTACATGCATAGAGCCTTTGAATATAATATTTTTCGAAATTCTTTTAAAAGCAATGATAGAAGGAGCATTAAATGTATCCCTATTTTATCACCCAAATGCTATAACATAATAAATGATTTAAATATTGAAACTATAAACATAGGGAGAAAACTTAAAATAAATAATGAATAACAAAGATGACGAAGGTGATCACTAATGAGAAGAATAACTAGGTTTAACAATTTTAAAAACAATAGTCTTTGGTGTTAGACTGTAAATGACGACTTGGGATGCTTGAGTACCTACTAGTGTGATTCAAGAGTAGGGAATTATGGCTACATGTTAGGGATGAGAATACAAATTATTTCATATGTATGCCAACTATATGAAGAATATAAATTATGTCTGGAGAATTGATAAGGGAGATGGCATCTGGGTTACAAAATTTTAAGGGCATAGATTTTAAGGAGTTAAGCATTTTTCTTCCCTTTTCAAGAAAGACTCATTGGCTACAATAGCATAAGTGATTAGGCTATCAAACTCCTTCCCTAGTTTTGTTAGTAAGGAGGATAATCAAGCCCTGGTAAAGGAGGTTGGGAAAAAAGAACTCTATCAAACTCTATAAAGATTTCAAAAGGACAAAAGTCATGGGCTTGATGGACTACCTGTAGAATTCTTCTTGGGTTGTTATGATTTTATAGAGAAAGATTTGCAAAGAGTGGTGGAGACAACAAGAAGTCAAGGGAAAATGTTGGGACCCTTCAATACAACATCCCTAGCTTTCATTCCTAAAGAAGATAATCTTACAACCTTTGAGAAATTTACACCATCTCATTATGCAATTGCATATACAAAATTTATCAAAGGTTATTGCTAGGAGATTGACAAATTTTCTCTCAAATCAAATCTCTAGAGAAAAATTTGGATTCTTAAAGGGAGGACAAATTCATGAGGTAGTTGGGGTTGCCCAAGAATTCATCCATTCTATAAAGGTTAGAAACCAAATATCAATGGTTATGAAAGTGGACCTATCCAAGGATTATGACAAGGTAAGTTGGCTTTACATTAGATTAATTATAATTCATTTAGGCTTTTGCCATTAGTTCATTGTATGGATAATGAGTTGCATTTCCTCAGTAACTTTTTTTGTATTATTAAATGGACCAATAAACCTTTTATTCAAATCAAGGAGGGGCCTAAGATAAGGATGTCCCCTATACCCTCTTCTCTTCACTTTAATAGTTGAATTCTTAAGTAGGCTACTTAAAGAATAACAAGGAAATTGTAGTATAAAAGGGGCACATATTGGAGTATCATGCAATATCACACATCTACTACTTGTAGATGATATACTGATTTTTTGTGAAGGCACCAGAAGGGTCATTGAGAAATTCAAGCGTGTCATGGATTTATTTTGTAAAGCCACTGGAATGGTCATTAATATGGAAAAGTATATGGTGTCCTTATGGGGGATGCCTAAGTAGGAAAAAATCCTTATTACTCAATTGTTTTCGTATAAGATGACTAATCGAAAACATGGACCGAAGTATCTGGGTTTCTTTTTGAAGCCAAATCAATATAAAAAATGTGATTGGCAATGGATGATAGATAAAGTGGAGAATAAAATAAACACATGGTGTAATATATGGTTGTCCAGGGGGGTCGTTTGGTTCATTCTACTAGATATCAATTGTTTGGGCCCCCAAAAGGTGTTTTGGAAACCAATAGGAAACTTCTCTACAAGTTTATCTGATGTAGACACCATAAAACAAAGGACTGGTGTTGGCCTCTTGGGAAAATCTATCACTTCCAAAAACCATTGGAGGATGGGGCCTCAAAAATCCCTTTCCTTTTCAAAGGCTCTTGTTGCAAAAATGTATGGAGGATAATTCAAGCACTAGTAGAATTTGGCAAATAAATGACTACATGACTAAAACTTTTAGTCACGGCATGAAAAAATGACTAAATTCATCTATTTTTTTGCAACACAGTTACAAATGACTAAATAATGACTAATTTGATTGTCGGGAAAAAAAAAGCACATCTAAATAATTAGTCACACAAATAACAACGACTAAATAAATGACTAATATGATTGTAGGGTAAACACAACTAAATAAATATTAGTCACACCATATAATTTGCAAACTTTATATACACTATAGCTATGTGGATGATTTAAAATATATTAATCAATTTATGAAAAATATATCATATTTCGTAATATTATAATATTATAATATTGTTTTTATAATAATTCCCTACTATCGTTTCACTGCATACTTTCACGACATATGACAAATGTATTCAGACTACTCTTTGAAGCAGTGGGAGAATAGGATATTGATCGCATTCATAATTTGACGAGGGCAAAAAGAATTGATGAGGGTGCATAAGGTGGGAGAATACGATGCTCTTCATAATTTGACAAGGGTGCAGAGAAGGTGGGAGAATACGGTGCACTTCAGGTAATTATACAACTAGTCCATGAGAGCAGAGGGAGTGGGTGCAGTGGTAAATATTCGACGGGGCAAAGAGAGGTGTCTTTGGGGTTTCATGTAATTATACATCTAATCCATGGGCACGGAGGGAGTGGGTGCAGTGGTAAATATTCGACAGGGAAGAGGAAGGTGTATTTGGGGTTTCTGGCTTGACCAATATTGTGCAAAGGGAGTGGGTTCAGTGTTAAATATTCGACGGGGAAGAGGGAGGTGTATTTGGGGGTTTTGTCTTGAAAAATATTGGAGCCCGTGAGCAATATTGGAGACGGTGAGGTCTGGATTGGAGCTGGAGCCAACCAAAGGAGAGGGGTTTTAGTTAATTGGACCATTGGAGCTTGGAGCCGACCAGAGGAGAGGGATTTTAGTTAATTCGATCATTGGAGGTTGTATAGGTATATAAGCAGTTGACATGGTGGATAAAAATGTTGTGGAGAGGACGTGGAGACTTCTCAAAAGGTGAAGTAAGAATTCGAATTTGCATGGACCTTCTGCAGTAAAGTCACAGGTAAATAGATTTTTGTTTGCAAGCCCTATATGTTTTTTTGCATTTTCTATATTTGTATTGGGATCTATTCCTTTTTGTATATTTACATTTGCAAACCATAGATATTTATGTGGATGATGAATTTGGTTTGACACATCCGGTGTTACTATATCTTCCACATCTGTCAATTGAAAACTACCATCACTTTGCACCTCTTTAGAAATTGACCAGCTTGTTTTCGTGGGGTGGGTGATTCGGTGCTTGTGAGGGTAAAGTCTAGTGGTTCCGATTTCTAGTTCTTAGGTGAGGTGAGTTGTTGTTGTTTGAGAGGTGAGGGGATAAAGGCGAAAGGCGAATGGCTTAAGTTGAAAGTATAAAGGTGAAATGCTTCTATTGAAAAGTGAATGGAAGGCTTTTGGTTAATGGTGAAATGCTCTCTCAAGCCCTTACCGGAATGTCTCTATCCCCTCCCTCAAGACTGGCTCTAACTAGTATATTGACTAATTCAACTCCTCAAACTCCTAATTGATCTTGGGTTGGTTGAGGACTAATCCTCTAGCTCCTTCAACTCCTATTCCAACTCCTAATCTCTCAGTTGACTATGCCACTAAAAATTTCCTATATAGATTCCCTATGCTACTAAACCAACATTTCCAAATACATGGAAGTCATAATTAACTTTCTATGAGTCAAGGTCAACAAATAAATCAGGGTACAATGTATAAAAAAAATCAGAGTTTGGGTAATAAAAAATTTAATTAGCATGTGAATCACTTTCTTTCTCATGTATTGTAATATGTTCCATGACAGTACATCCAATACGCATACTCTTATTATTACATAAATCGAAACTCTAAGTGTCCATGAAAACTAGTGGTACATTCTCGGTTATTGCACAAGATGATTGATCAAGAGTCATATGCTTAGTTTGTTCAAAATATTTGTCAAAAGAAAGGGGTCTATTGTTTTCAATCATCGAGTCATTATTTAAATATTTTATAGATAAGAGTTTCATTCTACCAGTAGGTGAAGAGTTTTCTTCTAACTAATCTTCCTCTTGTTTCTCTTCAATTATAATCGGTAAGTCAGCAGAGACCTCATGTAGAACAAGGTTCATCCTTTCGGTAGCAAAGATTTCTACATCATATGCAGGAAATATTGGTTGAGGAATGTCATCAAGTATTTGAATAGCTCCTTCTAGAACATCATCCTCTCCTTGATCCAAACACAATTTTGAGAAACAAAACTCAAACATATGTTGCTCTATAATTTCTTTAGTGAAATATATAGGTTCTTGTGTATTTGGATTTTGATCAATTTATCAATTAAGATCCTTCATAAGATCATCTTGTAGATCATCACCTTTTGAACTATCTCTTTTACCAGACGATTCTTTTGGTGGTAAATTATTTAGATTATTTAAATCTTGTACACCATTCATTAATAGATCTTCTTCTTCAAAAGGAGAGATGGAAAGGAGATATGAATACCACTCGATGAATTATTCCTTTGATGGTTTGTGGAAAAATGTTCACTGGTAAGAATGCAATTGTACAAAATATAGCCATGTAATCCAATCACAACACTCTAGATGAATCCAAAGCTAGTTGTATGAAAACATTTATTGGCAATAGGAATTACAAAAAATACATTTTCCATATACATATATGAAGTGTGAAGTTTCTTAAAATACCTTGGAGACAGCATCACCAAATAATGGGAAGTCTGTAGAAGTTGTGGTAACAGTGGTAGATGTAGAGAAAATACTGCTTGAATTTATGAAAGAGGGTTACCTACCTGATAATCCAAAGGTTGATGCACCCTTAAATATCGAAGTTGAAGATTCCAATCCATATGTAGACACAGATGCAGATGCAGCTACAACAATACTTATGAAAGATGATTATGGCTTGCTTTCAAATTTGACGTCAAACTTTGGCTTGGTAGTGTCCACATCCGTAGATCCACTTGTAGAAAAAGAGAAGACAGGTCCTTTGTTGGGACTTGATGAACCAAAGTTGTAATTTGGAGTAATATTCCTTGTTGTAGAATGAGTGCTACCTTTATCTGAAGGATATGGCATGACTGTGGGAGTTGGGTGGTTATGTGAAACTAGTATTAGATGGAGTAACTACAAAAGTAAACCTTTAACTATTATTTGTAGATGACTTGATATAAACAAAAGTTGTATAAGTGATTACATTTGCTTCAACTCTTCTTCTAAATACAGTATATGTGATTTGTTTATCTCCATCCAATATTATACTAATAGCACCATTTCCATCAGAAGTAGAAGGGGGAACCTTTTCATTATTCCAGCTTCCATGGACCTCGTCATCAAACTCCTTAAGAGCACTCATTCAGAAGCCTTTACTCTTCTCTAGAAGAATAGAAGAACCATCTAAAATCAGTGATTTTTCATAGTTCTTCTAAAATCAATGAACAGAATCTAGTAAAACAAATATCATTGAGGTTGAAGTCGTTCATATACACCCTGCTCAACAACAACAAAACACAAATCTCTTCAAATCAGACAGAACCCAAATGATTTCCACCACCCAATTCAAAAATAAAGAATCACTCACTTCCTTGCTATGTAAATAGATATGGATTGTGATGGGTAAGCCCATAATTGGTGTTGTACTGACTCACAAATATCTTGTTTCATCAAGCTTATTTTCATTCTTGAAATGGTTGAGGTTTAGGGTTCTAGTTCTATGAAACACTAGCTGAAATAATCTCCCTTGCCACATTTTGGTTTATACTTTTAATAAGGCAACCATTTCCATAGTCAAGGGTTCTAGTTATGCTCCTACTTTACCTGACATTTCAAGCAATGTATTTGTTGTAAATTCCAAAAGAATTTAGAGCATTGTGCAATCTGGTCAAGAGAAAAATACTATAACAGGGTCTGGAGTAATGCATCAACAGTTGATTGTGTACATTCAGAGCATATTCTTAATCTATTGGCATTATTGCTTACTACTTCGATGAACATTGGCAATACATAATGCATTTAGGAAACGATGTTGTAGTCCTATAAGCACATAAATGAGCAATCTAAGAAATGATAGAAGATTTGATGGAGCATTGGGATAGATTAAAGGTTACAAACGTATTTTCTAGTCCAAGATATATCCTCCCATGTATTTATGCTTCTGCATGACCATTACTACTTGCAGAAACAATCTATATTCCCATACTCATGAAAGGGTTTGTGGTTACACATAGGGTCCTCTTGGTCATGGATACACTAGAAGGAATAATAACTAGAGGCACCATAGCCTATGTCTGTGTTGGTTGGAAGACCATGTCTATGTTGGTTGCAAAACCCCAGTGAGCGATATATCTAATGCATGTGTTGTTGTGTTGAAGCTAGTAGATCTAAACTAGAATCACAAGTGTGGTCACTTTCTAGCATTCTTCAATATCATAAAAATGGAACTCTAATAGTTTTAGAAAAAAAAATGTAACTATGATAGTTTCAGTGCATGATAGTTTTAGAAAGAAGTTCTTTCAAGCTCCTTCAAGTGCCCCCAAAATCATAAATCTGCAATAACTTGGCCAAAACTGAGAGTGGGAAGTTGCAGTAAAAACTACATGCTCCACAAGACTGCCAAACTGCAGAGGATTCAGATCTGCTAAGGTTGATCAAATCCTCCTTCTACGACACCTTTCTCATTTCCTATTGGCTTCTATGAGAAATGTTTTCTTTTCCCAACCTCTCTTCACAACTATAAAATGCAAACTCATAGACTACCTTAGTTCCTTGTCAATGTTGTTGTTGTTAACAACGACTTGTTGATTAAGGTTGGTTGTCATTGATGTCAACCCTTGAATAAATCCCCGTAGCACAAAGGTTGGGT
>SNQJ01S0000060.1:770954-791053 GCA_010110895.2 Picea sitchensis | reverse complement strand
ATGTGGTTTTCTCTCGATTTGGGTTTCCACGTAAAACACTGGTGTATTGTGTATGTGTGTGATTTTTCATTTCTTATTGCTCATTATTGGATAATAATTCTACATTGATATAACACTTGGATTATTTGAAGAAAAAGGATTAGAATTGCGTTATTACTGATTCGCCCCCCCTCTCAGTAATCCAACACGACTTAGTTGATTGTGTGCCCTTGTACTATCTAAATTACCTGATATTTGTTAATTAACATATCAAATTAATATTGGAATATAGAACATCAAAGATGAGTCAAATTCGAAGGCTGACAATAGATGAATACCATGCATATGATGAGAGAATAGTCAATACGAATGATATAGATAGATATCCATGTCCATGTAATGATTTTCTTGGTGGAAAGGTGAGAAAAATAAATTTGATTTATCGATGTCACACACCCAACCCCTAAGTATATTTTTAAGGGATGGGGTATAAAAAATTCCATTTACCTCCAACAAATATGGTATCAAGGAATACTCCCTTTCTCTTGATGGACAGTCTTGATGCATGCTAGATATCCCAAACTTCGGTTAGGATCTATTCGGCATCTAAGGTTCACCAATCCTACTAGACCCCACTCAACTCGTCAACCCATTTTAGATTAGCATGCACCATCACATTGATGTTCTTAATCAGCATCAATTCACCATGTCACCGTAGGGCGCTTAGGCTTGCTGGACTAGAGAGTGGCATTTGTCCCTCTCCTATAGTCCAATTAAAGTACTTAATTAGTATTTCGTAGAATACCATTCTTTGGTAATTAATTACTTAAACCTAATTAAGGATAATTATCCTCCACAAACTAATTATCCAGTAATTAATTTTTTCTTAGCCTAATACTCCTGGCCTAGTAATTACCGAGGTTTTACTTTCTCTTTCTCCTCTTTAGAAATAGTTTAGCACTAACTCAATAAATTACTCATATGATAATTATGAGTAATTATATTATAACACAATGGCGTGAATTTCTCCATAATATACTTAAGTTGATTAACCTTAATTAAGGAATATAATTCAATCCCTCCCCGGAACGCAACTCCATACCGACTTTTCATGTAATTTCACACACACACACACACACACAGATATATATATATATATATATATATACTGGGGAAAGGGATTAACTATATTCAATTTGAGATTTATTATTACAAATTTGTTCTTTTATTAATTATATTATAATACAATTCTACTTAATTATATTATAATATGATTAAATATATCAAAGGAGCACTTAGGATTATCGATATCCATTAATACCTAAGCCTCTGGAATTCGGTGAAATTCCTCATCATGCTTTTATGAATATACCCAAATCTCCTAAATGTCGAAGTTTTAGAGAGGGTCCCACGTATATTATGTCTTTATACAAATACAAATAAGTATACTTGTTGGGCCTCAGAAATGTCACATTTATATCCTCTTTTTCCTTCACTATTCCTTACATTTCATCGTCCCATTAACCTTCCATCATACCATTTCGATAATGATACTTAGGTTTCTCCTTATTATTTTCCATTGTATTCATTTTAGTATTATAAGAGAATTTGTGATTAAATATCAGAAATTAACATATTTTCATTATATATCAAGGTTGGATGAGTTTGATGATGAGTGCAGGCATATTTGAAGATTTCAACAAAGTCAAATATTACCACCTAGCCTCAAATTCGAATATCATCTTCAAGCTTTGAAGATTTGAAGAATATTTGGGACAATCATTCAAGCATATTCAAATGAGAAGATCATGGAGATTTTGATAGGATATCTTATCCAAGATATGAGTGGAGGATTTGAAGGAATAAGTTGAGAGAATAGTGGATCTGTAATTATGACACTCTTCAAGACTTTCATTTATATAAGAGAGTGTTCTCTCTTCATGGAGTCATGTAATTCACAATGGAGGATGTTATTCATAATTGGGGGATGTAATTCATAATTTAGTCTTGTAATTAGGAGAAGGGGATTCTTATCTTTGATTCTTTCATTGTTATTCTTTCATGCTTTGTCATTTGATTTTTGTAATATAATTTGAGATTGATTTATTGTGTGAGCTCACATATGTCTTTTGTCATTCAACTCTTCACATGTTGTATTGCTTTCCTAGATTAATTTCTTGCTTTGCTAGTTAGTCTTTCAAAGCTTTCCTAGATTGATTTCATTTCAGCAATTTAGATTAGATTACTTCTACTTCAATCCTGCATATATAGTGTGTGTGCTTTGTAATCCTACGAACCTCGGATTGACAAATTAAATAGTTGGGAAAGTACTACAACAGAATTAAACGACAATATTTCCGCCTAACATTTTGGCGTTGATGCCGGGGAAGCACGATGGATTGAAGTTTAGCTTGATTTTTCATGTAAATGTAGATTTCAATTTCTTCAATTTCAATTTTTGCAACTGTGAAGAGGTTTTCATGTCTTTCAGCAAGTGTGATTTTCAGTTTTTTTTATTTTTATTTGGGTGTTGTAAGAACCCCTTTTGCAATATGCTTTAACTATGAAAGTCAGCTTGGAACAGCTCGCTCAGATCCTTACGAAAGTTGGGACTTCTTCTTCTCAAGAAGAGGAGATCTTGGCAACATCCTAGAGCTTAAATACTCCTCCATAAACGAACAAGGAATTAGCATTTGAGGAACTTGAGGAGGACAATGAAGAGTTGCAGCATGATCTGAGTGAGGGAAATCGCGCCTACGAAAGCTATATCGAACAATGGTTTCAAGCGACTACCAGGTTAGATTCTCTTAATTTTTCTTTTTATTTTGTTAATTTAGAGTTTCAGCAACTAGATTCATTCACTCTCGAATATTTCCATTATTCATTTGAAAAATTGTCACTGAACATATTGTTGTTACTGTTGCGTGCTTGGCTCCACTGGAAATTTGCCTACACATAACTAATTTCTAATTATGTTTAGCATAGAGTAGATAGGTTTTAATTTTTAGTTTTTCCTTTACCTAGAATAAGTATGCTCTCCTCCGCACTTCGTGCGATCGCAAGGATCAGAAAATAGGATGTCTAAATTGATTTCAGGAATGAATGTTTTTGCGTCCATCCTTTGATCTACAAATAAACACGGTAAAAAAAAATTGTTTTAACAAATAAAAACAAAGAGAAAATTTTACATGTTGTTACAGCATGTTGATACAACGAAAATTTTACATGTTGTTACAGCATGCTGGTACAGCGACATTTTTCATGCTGTTACAGTGAAATTGTACTCGCTGAAGTGACATTTTTGTTGTAACAATGATTGAATAAATTTGCAGATCTGCAAACAATAAAACCATAGGTGCATTAGGATTATTTTATTTAGGAATGCAATAAAAACAAAATATAAAATAAAAATAAAAATAAATATGCAATTTGTGCATGATCAGAGTTTCATTTTTCCATGTTGAAACAGTATTAACACCAGCTGAAACAATCTCATGCTTGCAAACTTCTTGTTGATCTGAGTAGCAGCAATGCCATCTCTTGCATTTATCTGAAACCTACAAACATTTTCACCCTCATGACTTGCTTTCATTCTTCCGACCATAAGTTAAAACCTACAACAAAACAATAAACAAAAAAACCTTTAGCTGCAATTAAAACTCATTGGGAGCATGACAGTCTTATCAAAAGCATGGCCATGGAATGAATTTACATCGTTCAGCGTTGTATGATCCACCTAGAATAAGGGTGATTGATCTGAACTTCTCTCTGAGAGACAAGCTCTAGAAATTTTACCACAGCAGGAGTAATACCCATTTTTTTCATTCATCTTCGCTGAGGTAATTGCCAGAAATGCGTAACTGTTAAAACACATGATTTTAAAACACATTTTCTGAGAAAACTGAGGCGAATTAGAAAAAAAATAAAACATGGATTTTCTCGAGAACAGAGGCAATTAGGTAAATCGTGAGCGATTTTCTGGATTTCACAACCATTTGGGAGAAATTCAGGGTTCTTCGGAGCTCCGTTTTGCAGACTGCGTGAGGGGAAAACGATTTGTTTTGAGTTGTTTGAATACGGCACCCTCCAAGAAGAAGAATTCAAGTTAATAACAAACTCTACTCCACATGGCACATGATCTAAGAGTCCAATTTGATTTACTAATCAGCGCTCTTTGAGAGGAAGGGGAGATTGAAGGCTGTGGATACAACGGGTGCATGAGATGCATTTGTAGGAGATCACATTTATTTTGTTTTTTTTTAATTATATTTTGTTTGTAAATAAATAAAATAGTTTAAATAAATAAATGTTTATGTATATATATTTTTGTTTGTTTGTTTTGAATTAACAACACAAAACTAATATTTCTTTATTTGTTAGTTTTTAATAACAAAACTTTTTTTTGTTTATATATATGTTTTTGTTTTGTTTTATTATAAAACAAAAACAATAAAAACAAACAAAGAAAAATAATAATTGTTTTTGTTTCATTTTAGTTATAAAACAAAAGCACTAAAAACAAACAAACAATTTTTAAAAATTGAAAAACACTAAAAATATAAAACAGTTAGAGCATAAAATAAAAACAAACAAAAACAAAAATAAAATTTGCAAATGGACATTCTAAAAATTTATGAGTTATTTTCACGATTTATGTTTTTTTGAGTCATTGTCACAGCAATCGAAGACAAACTAGTATGCAAGGACAACAGGTATAAAAACATAGTTTATTTCTATGAGTCTCTCACATTCGTACTTATTTCTGTTTTGCATGATATATTCTTCACAAATCTCACAATTTTTATGCAGGAATTTGTACTAAGTTTTGCAGGAACGAGGACACTCACACTTTGTTGTTGAAGTGATTTTCAAGAATCACAAAATTCTTCAAAGAACGCATGCTTTGATAGACAGCTTGAAGGAGTTGTTACACAAAAACTTTTTGCACATCTTGATGTTTGTTGTTACACAGTGACCATGCTGATACACTATTATTTCCGCATTTTGCCAAATTTCATGTTGTGACATTATCCCTTTTCTCCTTCAAAGCTGATTAGTAATCCTGTGTTGAAGCCATCTTCCATTGCCTTAACTTTCATGACTTCACACATGCCTATTCCTTTCTGAGTTTCATACATCATTTCCTTTATCTTTTTCAGTTCATTTTTGCCTTTCCAGTTTTCCATCTGAATAAAAAAAACTCCCTTTCCATGATTACATTGCCTTGATTTCCTTTCCATAAACATTGTTGCTACTGAGATCTTTCCATCTATAGTCCTACCAATATTTTTACCAACTCGTGTTGACTGATGTGGGATTCTTTAAAGCCCACCTTTCAACAGTCTTGCCCCATCAACCTCGACACCTTATCTGAGATATAGACTAGAGTTCATCTTGAGTACCTTGAGGCTTGCATGCCTTAATGTCAAGTTCTCTCGCTAGCAATCATGGGAATACATCAATGTCCCTTGATCGTTAGATCTTGCAAGTGGCTCGACATCAGCACATCTATTCGCACTTCGCAAGATGTACTCGGGTACCTTGACACTCATTGACATCACTGGCGAGTTTGTCTCGCATTGGTTAACGACATTCATTAATGGCTGGTAATCCAATGATTTCTCTTCATGCTCGACACTGACACATTCATTCACATGATCAGAATTGTACCATTGGTTTGTAGCAGGTGAAGACTATACACTTTTTCATGATCCCCTCAGCAGTTATAGCAGTTTGATTTCATATCTATGAGAGTACCATAGTTTCATATTCTTTGCCTTCCACATTTCTCATGATTCAGCAGTAGCAGTTCAGATTCCTTCACTTCCCATGATCCAGTTACAACAACAGCAGTATTAGTTGTTCCATTTTCATGATTCTGTAGCAGTGACATTTTCCATGCTCCAGCACCAGCCATATTCCTATTGCATCATTCATCATCATTCTTGGGTAAGTGGAGATATGTTATTTTCTATTATTTAATCATGTAATTCCTTATTTGCTAGTAATGAATAACTTTGGAAAATTCCCTCACCATTCTCCATTTCCTTTTTCACTTTCATAACCTATGCAAAGTTGCATAAGGATATGCAACCACTTCAGTTGGAGGGGGAGGGAACCTATATTCACTACATACCATTATTCCATTTTACCATCTCATCATTCCATTTATGATTCACTAACATTTCTTTCCCAACGACACTTTGTTGCATTTCGATTGATATACATATTGGCATGATTCATAAAGATAAAGAAAAGGCTTTCTTATACACAATGATGCTTTCTTATGCACATTGATAGCTTATTATTTCCAGTGAGTATATGGCTAAATTATTGAAGCAAGAAAATAAATAAGTGAAATGAATGTTGTTAACACAAGAACCAACATTTTTTGTATTCATGGTTGTCACACAAGAACCAATCATAAGATATGTAAGTTGTTACTCATGTATTTTACATGTTGCTACTCTTGTATTTCAAATCTTGGAAATATTCCTTATTAAAAAAACATCATCAATCAAAGCCAAAGTTTGAATGCCAAATGTTTTTGAGAATATCCATGCATGGTTGCATGAAGACATGCAACAAGTTGAGTTGGGGGGCCTGTTGGGCCTCAGAAATGTCACATTTATATCCTCTTTTTCCTTCACTATTTCTTACATTTCATCGTCCCATTAACCTTCCATCATACCATTTCCTTAATGATACTTGGGTTTCTCCTTATTATTTTTCATTGTATTCATTTTAGTATTATAAGAGAATTTGTGATTAAATATCAGAAATTAACATATTTTCATTATATATCAAGGTTGGATGAGTTTGATGATGAGTGCAAGCATATTTGAAGATTTCAACAAAGTCAAATATTACCACCTAGCCTCAAATTCGAATCTCATCTTCAAGCTTTGAAGATTTGAATAATATTTGGGACAATCATTCAAGCATATTCAAAGGAGAAGATCATGAAGAATTTGATAGGATATCTTATCCAAGATATGAGTGGAGGATTTGAAGGAATAAGTTGAGAGAATAGTGGATCTGTAATTATGACACTCTTCAAGACTTTGATGTATATAAGAGAGTGATCTCTCTTCATGAAAGAGTCATGTAATTCACAATGGAGGATGTTATTCATAATTGGGGGATGTAATTCATAATTTAGCCTTGTAATTAGGAGAAGGGGATTCTTAGCTTTGATTCTTTCATTGTTATTCTTTCATGCTTTGTCATTTGATTCTTGTAATATAATTTGAGATTGATTTATTGTGTGAGCTCACATATATCTTTTGTCATTCAACTCTTCACATGTTGTATTGTTTTCCTAGATTAATTTCATTTCAGCAATTTAGATTAGATTACTTCTACTTCAATTCTGCATATATAGTGTGTGTGCTTCATAAGCCTACGAACCTCAGATTGACAAATTAAATAGTTGGCCAAGTACTACAACGGAATTAAACAACAATATTTCCACCTGACAATACTATCATGCAATACAATTAATTTTGTTTAATACTATTATAACCTTATAATGCGAGGAGGTAGGTTCGGGCCTTCGGCCCTTTTAGCTTGTTCCTTCTATCATCCCAAATATCCCAGAGTCTCGAATTCCCGAACACCCGAAGGGTCCACACTTACACGTGATTTTTGCATTAAATATTAAATTAAAAGGGGAAAAAGGGTTGGTACTTTATCACGTACCAATATCATGATAAATTCATTTAAAATATATTATATTTCACCTCTTCAGAGATTGCGCCCAGGTTTATAAAGTCTCCAATATTATAAATTTAATATTTGAAATGAGAGAGAGAGAGCCCTCTCGGTCAACTCGTTTAGCTCTCCAATACATTCTTTATACTCAAATCTCTCAGAGCCCCAGATTCCTGAAACCCCGAAGTGGCCCCACTTATGCACAGTTCCACATCATTTAATATTTAAAAAGGAAAGGAAAGGAGTTGGCCTTATTCAAGTGTGACTATTTTAATAAATCTTAATATAATATAATATATTATATTATACGTCTCGAAAATATCCCAAGTTTAAACAATCTCCAGTATTATATTGTAATGAAGGAAAAGATATTCAGGTCCACTCCTTCGGATCTTCCACACAATTATTCACTCTCAAATAACCCAGAGGCCCGGAGTTCCGGAGGGGGCCCACTCGTATTACATTGTGATTTAAACGCAATGTATTATTTCGGATTATAATATAATATATATTGTAATAAAGGCTTATTATAACAAATAACGTTAATTGAGCACATTAAACACAATAATATAATTTATTATATTTATTATATATGCAACCTTGTACATGGAAAGGTAGGGGTCAGGCCTTCGACAACTTTGGCTCGTAGATCCCATTACCCAAAACACCTCGAAGCCCCGAAGTCCTGAAGACCATGAGATGGCTAAGGTATTTGGTCATGGGTTGTGCTTTGACATTAGAATAACAATAAGTTATATTATCTTTAGTCTCAGGTATATTACGCTCCAGGAACTTTAGCCTCCATTTTCAAAATAAAATAATAACAACATTAATAATAACGATAATAATAA
The DNA here is from genome assembly GCA_010110895.2 of Picea sitchensis. Classification (NCBI taxonomy): domain Eukaryota; kingdom Viridiplantae; phylum Streptophyta; class Pinopsida; order Pinales; family Pinaceae; genus Picea; species Picea sitchensis. The sequence goes on along the minus strand of SNQJ01S0000060.1, from coordinate 782,510 downwards.
TATGTATATAGACATATATATACATATATCTCCATATCCTTGTATGGTTTTATCACTTGGAGAATTTAAATGAAATTGTTTTCTCTTTCAGAAAAATAAGAAAAGGAAAAATATAATTTTCCAGATTATAATCTCTCCCTTCTCGTGGGTAAATGAGTAATTTATGTTTCCTTATTATTGTGCTTTACTACTCATACTAAATTTAAGGAAATATGGTCCTAAAACAAGGATTTACCTTCACAGTGAAATTTTTGCATTTCTACCCAAAGTTACAGCACACCACAATTATGGGGATCCTTCCCAAATTGTAGGAATTTAACACAAGTTTAGCATAAACGTTATTAATTCCCAAATGAAATCTAAAGGGATTTTGTATTTTAATTCAATTAGGAAATTTCTTGTTTATTTCCTAATTATTTTCATTAATACCCATTTATGAGGACTTTTACTTTTCTTTTATATTTGGGTTGTTTCCCTATAGTCCAAGCCCATATCTCATATACTCTAAGTTTTATGTAATAAGCTTCGATGACAGGCTAAAATAGAACACTATTATGCAGAAAACCACTCTCTCTTCTTTCAGATACTTTATAGATATTTTTAATTGTTCAATCATCATTGCCAAAGCATGCATCAAATTGTGCAACGCAATCAACCACAACATTCACTCCCATAAGTCTTATTTTAACACACAGATAGTCAAGAGATAAGGAAGTAAATCAGATGAGATTCATCTAAAACACTCTTCCTTTTTTCATAAACTTCTCAAGCCACTTGTGTTGAAAATTAAACTTACGCAGCTTTAAAAACACATTCTATAATTTCTCCAAACTTAACACTACAAAGATTTAGCAAAATATACTTATATAGAACCCAGAAAGTGTTGCAACTGCTGAAATGGGTGCCATTTTCCACCCAACCATAGGCACAACACCTCCTGGACAGATTTACCATCGGACGCCCCCTAGCTAGATCATGATGCTTTAAGAGAGATTATTCCTTCTACTCAGCAACAACTAGGGACGGAGATCACTTTCCTCTTCCCACCGGGATTTAGCATATCATTTCTCTCTCCACCAAGAAAGGGGGTCTGCAATGAGTGTTTCCTCATTCACTTATCCTCTCTGCAAACTTGTTTATCAGCTTGGTTAGAAAATGGTGCCCAGTAATTCCGATACCCGGAAAAAATTCGTTCTTTAGTTCTCTTCATAACCAGAGAGTTGCACATGCTCTCCTTCTTCAAAAAATGGTGACGAGACCCATTTTTCTTCCATCCTCCCCTCTGCCCACGAATTTCCTATCTTCTTTTTCCTTCCATAGCAATATTTCATGGTTCCAAATCCTCATTTCATGGTCATGTCAGGAATTTATTTATTTTTCCAAATGGGTACTCTTCCCATCTCCTCATTGACTCTTGATGAGGAAAACTACCAGCCTGACTGGTAATTTAATTTTCTGAGTCAGAGGACTGTTATGGGTCTGAATAACTTAAATTCAGTAGAGTACTAGTCTGGTAGGTTTCATCTCAACCATTATTGGTTTCCCTCCCCATCTCCCTCATGCATCATGATCTACCTTGGCAACCCCTTCAACATTTAGGCAACATTTTTCCATTTAATCAATAATAGAAATATATATATATATATATACAGTACCTCCCATAACAGAAGGTTCACAATTTCCTACATCCACACATAATCAGTTTTCCCATAGTCTTTTAGTAGTCTATAGTTATATTTACAAAATGGGGGAAACAAGGGTATTACAATCCCCTCCCCCTTAAAGCAACATTTTCCTCAATGTTCTACCTATCGATGTGCTTTGTATGTATAGCAGTAAACAAAAATGGGTATTTCATGTTTCATGGCATCCTCCATTTCCCATGTAGCTTCATCTGGACCAAATTGATTCCACAGCACCTTGACCTATGTGATCGTTTTGTTCCTGAGTGGAATTTATTTCCTGTCTATTATGTATTGTGGCTCTGGTAGGAATTATCCCTTTGGTTCCACCTGAATCACAGGCCAAACAATTATATGATTAGAATCATGTACATATTTCTTCAGCAACGAAATATGGAAAACATTGTGTGCCTTCACTGTGGGAGGAAGTGGTAGTCTATGTGATACAGGTCCCACTCTGTCCAAAATTTAAAAGGGTTCACAATACCAAGGTGTCATCTTGGCACAATTTCCCATTCTCAAGGAATTTTTATGGGCCTAACTCGGAGATACACATGATCCCCTACTTTGAACTCTCTAGGAGTCATTTTTCTGTCTGCATATATTTTCTCTCTATCTTGAGCTATTTTCAGATTTGTTTTATTTAAACTACTTGTTGTTCCATCTCTTTGAGCATATTTGGCCCGAGTGTAATTCTGTCTACTGGGTTATTCTGGTTGATTGGAATATTGCATTTCCTACCATAGAGAACCTCAAAAGGGATCATCTTCAATGACTCTTGATAGCCATTATTATAGGCAAATTCTACCAGTGGTAGGTAGTCTTCCCACTTCTTGGGATGATGCATGACATGCATCCTTAACATTTCCTCTAACACTTGGTTTACCCTCTCTATATACCCATCAGTTTGAGGGTGATAGGTTGTACTAAATAACAATTTAGTTTCAAAACCAACAAACAAATATTTCCAAAAGATTGAAGTAAATTTTGTATCTCTATCTGATATGATTTCCTTAGACATGCCATGCAGTCTAAATATTTATTTCATACAAATACTGGCAATATCTATTTCCTTGCAAGTTGACTTGACGGGAATAAAGTGAGCAACCTTGCTCAGTTTGTCCACAACTACCATAATGGTGTCATTATGCTTGGTTGATTTGGGCAATCCTGTGATGAAATCCATAGAGATGGTTTCCCGTTTCCACTCGGGAATTGGTAGGGGCTGCAATAGCCCTGTTGGACGTCGGTGCTATGCCTTAACCTGTTGACATTCGAGACATTTAGCTAAGTAATCAGTTATGTCATTTTTCAGTCTAGGCCAATAAAATAGTTTCTTAGTGGTTGTGATCATTTTCGATAACATGGATGACCAATATATGATCTTTTATGTAGTTCATCCATTATGAACCTCTTCAAGTCATCACAATTTGGAATATACAACCTATCTTTGTAAGTTAGTAGGCCATCATTCAACAATCGATATCCCTTGTACTTCATCCCTGTGGGGTCTTTCTCTAGGTATGATCTTACAGTCTTGAAAAACGTATTTGTTTCTTGTGCACTTTCCACTCTCTCCTTGATGTTTGATTCACAAGTTCTTACAGCTGCCAAGTGAATCACTTTCATCCTTCTACTAAGGGAATAAACCACCCTATTTTATTTTCCTTTAATATGTTTGATTTCAAAATCAAACTCACTGAGGAGAGCCATCCACCTAGCTTGTCTAGCATTGAGTCTTGGTTGACAAAAACAATATCTCAACCCACTATGGTCTGTCATAAACACAAATATTCTACCTAGGAGGTAATGCCTCCACATTTTTAAAGCATTTATTATGGCATCCAATTCCAAATCGTGGGTCACATAATTGATTTCATGCTCAATCAATTTTCTGGATTTGTAGCAAATCACATGCCCTTCTTGCATAAGGACTCCTCTGAGCCCTTCCTTACAGGCATCTGTACACATAAGGAAGTACTTGTTTGGGTATGCAATCTTAAACACAAGTGCATTGGTCATAAGGTATTTCAGCTACTAGAATCTCTCTTCACATTCTGATGTCCAAATAAATTTAACTCCCTTTTTATGAAGGGAGGTGATTGCACAACCAATCTTGGAAAATCCATTTATGAACCTTCTATAGTACCCTGCTAGGCCCATAAAGGATCTGATATCATATACATATTTTGAGGTAGGCCAATCCATAATTTATTTGATCTTGTCAGGATCAATTGCCACTCCTTCAGTGATGGCATGGCCTAAGTAATGAACTTGTTTTTGGAAAAAGTCACACTTACTAAACTTAGCATAGAGTTGGTGTTCTCTCAGCACTTGAAGCACTAACTTGAGATGTTCTTCATGCTCTCCCCTACTCTTATAATATATTAGGATATCATCAATGAAAACCAACACAAAACTGTCCAAGAACTTGTTGAGTACATTATTCATTAAGCACATAAAAGTGGTTGGTGCATTGGTAAGCCCAAATGGCACCAACACAAATTCATAGTGCCCATATATTGTCCTAAAGGTTGTTTTGTGGATGTCTTCATCCTTAATTCGGACTTGATGGTATCTAGACCTCAAGTCAATCTTGGAGAAAACTGTAGCGCCCATTAATTGGTTAAACAAGTCATCGATCTTTGGCAAGGGAGACTTATTCTTAATAGTCATGTTATTGAGTTGTATATAGTCTATTCACAACCTGAGTGTGTCATCCTTCTTCATCAAAAAAAAATTTGGTGATCCCCAAGGAGACACACTAGGATGAATGTAACATTTGTCCAACATCTCCTTTAGTTGTAGTTTGAGCTCAACTAGCTCTGGTGTACTCATTCTATAGGGTGCTCTAGACATTGGCACCGCTCCTGGTACAAGTTCTATTTAAAATTCAATATCTCTTCTTGGAGGTAGACCTCGTACCTATTTTGGAAACACATATTTATACTCTCTTAATATAGGATGGTCCTCTAGGCTTGGTTTATTGTCCTCAACAGAGTTCAACACTTGTATTGCATACAAAGGACATCATTTTCTGCAATACTTCTTCACTTGAAGGGTTGATATTTGTCTCACTGAGACAAGATTTTGAATTCCTTGTAGGGTTGTTTTCCTCCCCTCTTCATCTTCACACTCCAAAGTTTTATTAATAATAATAATAATCTATTTTTAAGGTCACGGTCAAGTCAGACACCAAATTGGTGTATGAGACCCCCTCGGCCTAGATATTTGACTGGTAAAGTCTATGGAGGTATACATACCCTACCCCCCACTGGATTTGAACTTGTGACCTCTTAGGAGGAAACACGTGTTCTTAACCATTAGGCCCACTCAGGATGTATATAATAATAATCTATTTTTAAGGTCACAACCAAGCCAGACACCAAATTTTTGTATGAGACACCCTCAACCTAGAAATTTTACTGGTAAAGTCTACGGAGCTATACATACCCTACCCCCCTCTGGATTTGAACATGTGACCTCTTAAGAGGAAACACATGTTCTTAACCATTATAACAGTCCAACTTGGCTTTATGGGAAGCCAACCAGTCCATGCCAGTCAGCATGTCATAAGATCCTAAAGGAAGCATGTTTAGGGTTGCTTGGGTGGACAATCCATTCACAATGAATTTGCATGTCGGTATGATCTTTGTCACTTTCTTTTTGTTCTAGTGGCCAACTGTACTAGCCATGATTTAACATGTTTTACTTGTTGCAATTTACATTTCTCAATAGTTTGAGGGGAAACATAACTCATATTAGAACCAGGGTCAATTAAAATGGAAACTAGATGGTTGGAAATCATACCTTCCATCTCCACCACTGAAGCTTGGTGGTCATATTGTCTATTATCCAAGGCCACATAAATTTGTGGCATGCTCCTAGCCACATCATTGACTATGGTAGCCTCCTGGATGTTGTAGACTCTCTGATTTTCATGTTGCTTATGTGGGAAATCCCTCAACATATGTTCTTCTCCACAACCCCAACATTTCAAGGCTTCTCTCTTTTTATTATCAATATTACCTGGGGTTGATCCAAAGGGTTTATTACCACTATGAGATGGAAAATTCTACTGATACACACTTTTAGTAGGAAGGCTCATCTTAGAACTTTTCCCGTGATTCTTAAATCTTGAGGATTTAAACCCCTTCTTCTTGAATCCCAATTTACTTTTCCTCTACCAATCCTTATGAGGTTCTACCTTATTATTGCTCATAGTAGTGCCTTGCCTTTCAAATAATGTCTTCTAAGGTCTTAGGTTCATCAAACTCAATTTTGTCCTGGAAGGACTAAGGCAATCCACTAATAAATCGTTGCATCTTTACCTTTTCATCCTTTATGTAGGGAACATACCTCATCAGCTCAAGAAATTTGTTGATATATTCATCTATTGTGAGTTGTCCTACATTGAGTTCATAGAACTCCTTGGTCTTACCATCAAAGTATTTTTCAAAAAGATACTTCTTCTTAAAGTATTTCTCAAATTGTTTCCATGAAAAGTCCTTCTCATGGATTCCTTTCACATTCCTAAGGTCCTCCCACCAAATGGTGGCATTTCCATTCAAGTTGAAAATGGTTATTTGAGCCTTTAAGTTTTTAGAGTAGTCATGGACTCTAAAGTACTTCTTCAAGCCAACTAGCCAAACTTCTTCTTCTTCCCCCTTTTTAATTTCTCCATTGAAATTGGGTGGTTTGGCTTTCTTAAACTCTTCAAGGTCATGGCTCTTGGAATGTTTCCTCTTCTTTATTCTCCTCTGAGAATGTGAACTAGTCTCACTACTAGAAAATTCTTGGAAATTGTTAGTTTCCTCACTAGAGGATTCTTCCATTGAATGTCTCTTAGCTCCATGTTGGGCCTTCTTGGAGGTGTTCCTCCTTGTGTGGCTACTTTCAGGACCATGATTTTGTATCTCATGTGGACTTTGGGTTTTCTTAGTATGATGTCTATCCACGTTACTCATTGTTGGCCCATGTTGCAGTTGTCTTTGTATATCTAATAGGATTTGCAGTAGGGCTGCATTAATTTCAATTCGTTTTTCATGTTCTTTTATCATCCTTTCATTGTCATCCTTACAACTCTATAATTCTTCCATGAGCCTTCTTACAGTTTTAGCCAAACCCGAAGGGGTTTCCACCGCCCTCCTCTCATCATATTCTTCTTCTCTATTGTGGGAGATTTTCCCTAACTCATGGTGTGTCGCCATTCTTTATGTTGTAGTTTTCCTTGTTGTCCATTGATTGTTTGAATGTTGATAAAACATTTTTTGTTAGTTAATTATCTACTAGTTTATTAACAATACATGCAATTTGTAAGGTGAAATCAGCTTCATTATTTGGCAACATTAGCAACACACTGTTCAAGTTTTTAGAACATATATCAAAAATAGAAAGTTGTGTTCCTCTCTTCGATAATGATTTAAATAAGCATCTTATGAATGGGGTAAGATAGGGTGTTACCCCTTAAAAATTTTGTAATAAAATTGTATTCGACTCGTTCATGAGCCCAAGCAAGCCAAGTGTTGTTTCCTGCTCTGATTCCACTTTGTCACACACCCGACCCCTAAGTATATTTTTAAGGGATGGGGTAAAAAAAAATTGCTTACCTCTGACGAATATGGTATCGAGGAATACTCCATTTCTCTCGATGGACAGTCTTGATGCATTCCAGATATCCTGAGCTACAATTAGGATCCATTCAGCACCTAAGGTTCACCAATCCTACTGGACCCCACTCAAGTCGTCAACCCATTGAAGATTAACATGTGCCATCACACTGATTTTCTTAGTCAACATCAATTCTCCATGTCACCGTAGGGCGCTTAGGCTTGCTTGACTAGAGAGTGACATGTGTCCCTCTCCTATAGTCCAATTAAAGTACTTAATTAGTATTTTTTAGAATACCATTCTTTGGTGATTAATTACTTTAACCTAATTAAGGATAATTATCCTCCACAAACTAATTATCCAGTAATTAATTTTTGCTTAGCCTATTACTCTTGGCCTAGTAATTACCAAGGTTTTACTTTCTCTTTCTCCCCCTTAGAAATAGTTTAGCACTAACTCAATAAATTACTCATATGATAATTATGAGTAATTATATTATAACACAATGAGGTTAATTTCTCCATAATATACTTAAGTTGTTTAACCTTAATTAAGGTATATAATTCAATCCCTCCCCGGCACGCAACTCCATGTTGAATTTTCACATAATTTCACATCTATATAAATATATGCATATTTATTTATTTACTAGAGAAAGGGATTAACTATATTCAATTTGAGACTTATTATTACAAATTTGTTCTTTTATTAATTATATTATAATATAATTCTACTTAATTATATTATAATATGATTAAATATATCAAAGGAGCACTTAGAATTATCAATATGCCCAAATCTCTCGAATATCAGAGTTCTGGAGAGGGTCCCACGTATATTATGTCTTTATGCAAATACAAGTAATTATATTATCATGCAATATGATTAATTTTGTTTAATAATATTGTAACCTTGGAATGCGGGGAGGTAGGTTCGGGCCTTCGGCCCTTTTATCTTGTTCCTTCTATCATCCCAAATATCCTGGATTCCCGAAGTCTCGAAGGGTCCACACTTACACGTGATTTTTGCATTAAATATTAAATTAAAAAGGGAAAAAGGGTTGGTACTTTATCATGTACCAATATCATGATAAATCCATTTAAAATATATTATATTTCACCTCTTCGGATATTGCACCTAGGTTTATAAAGTCCCCAATATTATAAATTTAATATTTGAAATCAGAGAGAGAGAGAGAGAGAGAGCCCTCCGGGTCAACTCGTTCGGCTCTCCAATACATTCTTTATAATCAAATCTCCTGGAGCTTTGGATTCTCGAAGCCCCGAAGTGGCCCTACTTATGCACGTTTCCCCATCATTTAATATTTAAAAAGTAAAGGAAAGGAGTTGACCTTATTCATGCGTGGTTATTTTAATAAACCTTAATACAATATAATATATTATATTATACCTCTCGAAAATCTCACCCAAGTTTAAACAATCTCCAGTATTATATTTAATATTCAATATTGTAATGAAGGAAAGGATATTTGGGTCCACACCTTCAACTCTTCCACACAGGATATTTGGGTCCACTCCTTTAGCTCTTCAACACAATTATTCACTCTCAAATAACCCGGAGATACGGAGTTCCATAGGGGGGCCACTTGTATTACATTGTGATTTAAACGCAATGTATTATTTCATATTATAATATAATATATATTGTAATAAAGGTGTATTATAAAAAATTACGTTAATTGAGCACATTAAACACAATAATAAAATGAATTATATTTATTATATATGCAACCTTGTAAAGGGAAAGGTAGGGTTCGAGCCTTCGACAACTTTGGCTCGTGGATTCCATCACCCCAAAAACGTCGGAGCCCCGAAGTAGCGAAGACCACAAGATGGCTAAGGTATTTGGTCATGGGTTGTGCTTTGACATTAGAATAATAATAAGTTATATTCTCTTTAGTCTCAGGTCTATTACACTCTAAGAACTTTAGCCTCCATTTTCAAAATAAAATAATAATAACATTAATAATGATGATGATAATAATAATATGTATATAGACATATATATACATATATCTCCATATCCCTGTATGGTTTTATTACCTACAATTATAATCTCTTCCTTCTAGTGGGTAAATGAGTAATTTTTGTTTCCTTGTTATTGTGCTTTACTACTCCTACTAAATTTAAGGAAATATTGTCCTAAAACAAGGATTTACCTTCACAGTGAAATTTTTACATTTCTATCCAAAGTTACAGCGCACCACAATTATGGGGATCCTTCCCAAATTGTAGGAATTTAACACAAGTTTAGCATAAACGTTATTAATTCCCAAGTGAAATATAAAGGGATTTTTATTTTAATTCAATTAGGAAATTTCATGTTTATTTCCTAATTATTTTCATTACTACCCATTTATGAGGACTTTTACTTTTCTTTTATATTTGGGTTGTTTCCCTATAGTCCAAGCCCAGATCTCATATACTCTAAGTTTTTTGTAATAAGGCTTGATGATAGGCTAAAATAGAACACTATTATGCAGAAAATCAGTCTCTCTTCTTTCAGATACTTTATAGAGATTTATAATTGTTCAATCATCATTTCTAAAGCATGCATCAAATTGTGCAACGCAATCAACCACAACATTCACTCCCAGAAGTCTTATTTTAACACATGGATAGTCAAGGGATAAGGAAGTAAATTAGATGAGATTCATCTAAAACATTCTCTTCCTTTTTTCCTAAACTTCTCAAGCCACTTTTTTTGGAAATTAAACTTACATGGCAGAGATTTAACACTACAGAGATTTAGAAAAATATACTTATCTACTGAGATTTAGCAAAATATACTTATCTATAACCCAGAAAGTGTTGCAATTGTTGAATGGGTTCCCTTTTCCACCCAACTGTAGGCACAACAACTCCTAGACGGATTTACCATTGGCCACCCCCTAGCTAGATCATGATGCTCCGAGAGAGATTCTTCCTTCTATTCAGCGACATCCAGGGATGGAGATCACTCTCCTCTACCCATGGGGATTTAGCATATTGTTTCTCTCTCCACCAAGAAGGGGGGTCTGCAATGAGTGAATCCTCATTCACTCATCCTCATTGCAACACTATTTATCAACTTGGTTATAAATCATTGCCCAACAATTCCCATACCCAGAACAAATTCGTTTTTTATCAAAACCAGAGAGTTGCACATGCTCTTCTTCTTCAGAAAATGGTCACCAGCCCCATTTTTCTTCCATCCTCCCCTATGCCCACAAATTTCCTATCTTTTATTTCCTTCCTTAGCAAGATTTTGTGGTTCCAAATCCCCATTTCTTGGTCAAGTCAAGAAGTGTTTTTTTTTTNCTCTACCCATCTCCTCATTGACTCTTGAGGAGGACTTCCCAACTACCATCATGAATGGTAATTTACTTTTTTGAGTCAGAGGACTGTCCTGGGTCTAAATAACTTAAATTCAATAGAGTATTGGTCTGGTAGGGGTCATATCAACCATTATTGGTTCCCCTCCCCATCTCTTTCATACATCACGATCTACCTTGGAAACCCCTTCAACAGTTAGGCAACATTTTTCCATTTAATTAGTAACAAAAATATCTATATCTATATATATATATATATACAATACCTCCCATAACAGGAGGTTCATCATTTCCTACATCCAAACATAATCAGTTTTCCAATAGTATTTTAGTAGGTGTTGTTGGGAAATAATACCCTACAGACTAACAAGCTAGGGATGAACTTGTACGCAGATCATGACCTTAAAGAAAACACTTTTTACCTATCACCCCAATACTCAAAACCCCTTTTTCACACACAAACATGGAAAAGACCTACTAACCTTTTTCTATCGATGTTTGATGTAGATCCTCCGTTGCGCTTTATCCTCTTGCTTTCGTTGCTCCTTCCAAAGGCAATCCTGCAATCAAGACAAAACACTACGCATGCATGCTATTTTTCTACCTAAGGGTTAGAGATTAAGAATAAATCAAATAAAATATATATCACTCGTGCATTGGGACGGGAAAAGTATACTTTTATTAATCTCAAGATGAATCAACTTACAATAATGATAGAGACTGGCCACCGTTCCTCGATCCTGATCCTGGGCTCCTCCTCTTCTTTGTCCTCCAACTGCTTTGCTGTAATTCTCCTTAAGCTTGAGGAAAGGCTAAAGGGTTGGGACAAATGGATTCGGCAATTGGGCAGAGTTTCTTTGCTATCTTTTTCCTCCTTCCAAATAGTACCCCTACCCCTCCTTTTATAGGCTAGAAGGAGCTAGGGTTTTG
>SNQJ01S0000060.1:739637-763828 GCA_010110895.2 Picea sitchensis | reverse complement strand
AAAAAGGCCACTGGTATTGACAACTAGGGTCTCTTAAAGGCTTGGATGCTTCTTTTTTAACAGAAAAGGAAACTAAATGCAAAAAATGACAATCACAATAAAGCAGACTGAGACAAGACTGTAAACCAGCAAGACCCAGACAGTATCCAGAAAGCCCCCTGAGAATGTAAAATTCTGACAGGGAAGAGGAGACTGCCTCTTAAGCTCTCTGAGCCCTACACGCTACTGAAACCTCTGCAGCAAGCGTTCAAACGCGGGCTATAGAAGGTTAGGGCGCGGGTTACACGCGAGCAGGCCTTCTGCAGGCTACGTGTACCTCTGTGTGTCCCGATAATAAATGTCAAGCACAGTCAAGGAAAAGCTGGTATTAATAACCAGGTTCCCTGCTAGCTCTGACCTAGCAAAAAACAGACAAACAAAGAAGCAGAAAATATAATTCTTTGAACTACCGAAAAAACCTCAATGAAATCTGGAAACCCTAAGAGTACTATCCCCAGTGGAGTCGCCAATTCTGTTGTTGGGAAATAATACCCTACGGACTAACAAGCTAGGGCTGAACTTGTACGCAGATCATGACCTTAAAGAAAACACTTTTTACCTATCACCCCAATACTCAAAACCCCTTTTTCACACACAAACATGGAAAAGACCTACTAACCTTTTTCTATCGATGTTTGATGTAAATCCTCCGTTGCGCTTTATCCTCTTGCTTTCGCTGCTCCTTCCAAAGACAATCTTGCAATCAAGACAAAACACTACGCATGCATGCTATTTTTCTACCTAAGGGTTAGAGATTAAGCATAAATCAAATAAAATATATATCACTCATGCATTGGGACGGGAAAAGTATTCTTTTATTAATCTCAAGATGAATCAACTTACAATAATGATAGAGACCGACCACCGTTCCTCAATCCTGATCCTGGGCTCCTCCTCTTCTTTGTCCTCCAACTGCTTTGCTTTAATTCTCCTTAAGCTTGAGGAAAGGCTAAAGGGTTGGGACAAATGGATTCGGAAATTGGGCAGAGTTTCTTTGCTATCTTTTTCCTCCTTCCAAATAGTACCCCTACCCCTCCTTTTATAGGCTAGAAGGAGCTAGGGTTTTGGACAAACTCTCGGCCATGCATGGCTGGGAGTTCCAGTTAACTGACCCAAATCTTTTCGTCCCGTCGGCAACTTTCCTGTTTTTGTGCTTTGTTAGGTAAACGCGGGTTGTAGTAGGCCAGCTAGCGTTCCAACGCGTGCAGTAGTAGGCCTGCTAGCATTCCAACGCGTGCAGTAGTGGGTTAGGCCGCATGCCACTTTCCCAAGAGGATTTTTGAAGAGGTTTCTCAGCAAATGTTTTAGCAATGAAGGGCAATGAGTTGGCCTGATGCCAGGTAAGCATGTATGGTGCAATTTAGGGTTATAACAGTAGGCTATAGTTATGTTTACAAAATGGAGGAAACATGGATATTACAATCGACATATGATAGGAGATGGGCATATCAGTGTAAGCCCTTGGAACATAAATTATTATGAAGATATGATACAATTGTGTAGTATGAGAGATGAAGAGGTACCAAACATCACTGAAGTGGCACCAAACATAGATGAAGATGCAACAATGTTAGATGAAGGAGTTGAAGTTCATAGAATGTTGAATGAGGGTCTAAACAACGATTGGACCAAGACTTCAATGGAGGTTGCTTTAAAGCCTGTGTATGTTAATTGCAAGTTAAGTCATTTGACAACAATCCTTCAAATTCTAAACTTGCAAGTGGTGCATGGTTGGACAAATGAGAGTGTAGATGATTTATTAGCATTATTAAGTCAGTTGTTACCACCTGACTCCACATTGCCAACAAAATGAAGCCAATGTAAAAGGAAAATAACTAAGCTAGGCTTATAGTATGAAAACATACACACATGTGTGAATGGTTGTGTATTGTTTCGCAAAATTCTTGCAAGTGACACAGAATGTCCAAAGTTTCAATAAGGGAGGTATAGACCAGGGTTGAAATCAGTTGTGGTTCCTAGGAATGTTCTTCGCCACTTTCCACTAATCCCACAATCACTTTGAATGTATAGGTGCAGATACATTGGTGCCTGATTCTAATATCTGGATGGAATTTGATAACAGATGGCCCGATTTTTCCCAAGATCCTCATAATATAAGGTTGGGTTTGGCTCTAAATGGGGTGAACCCATTCTCATATCAAAGTACTAAATGGTCATATTGGCTAGTGTTTTTAATACATTATAACTTGCCTCCATGGTTAGCAACTAAACCATTTTTCTTAATGTTATCATTGATTATACCTAGAAAGAAAAGTGTGACTTCAGATACAATCGATACTTATTTAGAGCCATTATATGATGAGCTAATGGAATTGTGGAAAGGAATTGAAGTAATTGAATTATTAATGGATGGTCATTCAATCAAATTCACTTTAAGAGATTCCTTATTGTTTACGATTCATGATCTTCCTGCATATGGCACATTGATTGGTCTCGGTGTTCATGGATACCATGGATGTCCTTGCTGCAAATTTCAGGATTTTGTGAGGCACTCAAGAAGTCTACATAAGTTTATTTATTGTGGACATCGTGCTTACTTGAAAATGTATCATCCATATCATTGACAAAAAATACGTTTCAATGGCCAGGAAGAGAATCGTGAAGCACCATTACCAATAATGAGTGAATACATTATTGAGAATGGACAGAAAATAATGATGTTTATTGAAAGTGGTGAGATTTATGGTAGTAGATATGATCCATGTAATGAAAGTGGTGTAAAAAGATTGTGCATATTTTATAATTTTACATACTTTAAGGATACAACCATCAGGCATATTGTTCACTTTATGCATACTGAGAAAAATATAGCCTATGCTATTATAGAAACTCTTTTTGGTGTTTTTGATATTGTTTCATCACGTGAAGACTTGAAAAAACTAAAGATTCGTTGAAATCTTTGGTTTGAAAAATATGATGATGAAAAATATAGAAAACCTAGTGATCCTTATGTCTGGACAAAGGAACAACGTGCACAATTCTTAGAGTTGATGTCTCGGACTCTCTTTCCCACTGGATATGTAAGTAGTAATAACAGAAGCCAAACTAACATGAATAGATTAAGAGGCCTTAAGAAGCCAAACTAACGTGAATTTACACCAACAATATTTAACATTTCAATGCATATTTTGATACATCTTGAATATGAACTAGAGCGTTGTGGGCTGGTAAGAACAAGATGGATGTATCATTTAGAGAGATATATGAAGGTTTTGAAAAAAATTGTTCGTACTAGGGCAAAACCAGAAGGTAGGATGTCTAAGGGATATTCAATGCAAGAGGTCGTGGGATTTTGCACAGAATATATGAAGGATTTTAGAAGTGTCAATCGATGTGTATGGGATGATGATGAAGATGTGAGAGTTGCATGTGAAGTATTAGAAGAAAATGGAAGGTGCTTTAAGTTATCACATGAAGAAAGAAGTGAGATACATGCCTATGTTCTTCAGAACACAACTTCACTCAATAAGTGGCGCAGGTGAAAACATTTCTTACACAATAATTTATCGATTCAATTGCATTTACAGATTTATATTATTAATCTTATTATCTTATACGTTCATATTCTATGTAAGAAATACGAAGAAGAGAATCAAACATGTATGCAACATCGACCTTAAAATCACAGACGTCATGATTTGATTGGAGGTGATTCTTTTCCAAAATTTGAAGAATGGATTTCTAATGCAGTGAATGATGCAAAAGAATAAGGTCAAGATATAACAGTGGAGGAAAGTGAGCTTTCACAACTTCCACATATATGGGCTATGAAGTTTAGTGGATTGTGGGCCTATGGTAGTCATTTAAGAGTGGAAGAAAAGGACAAATGAAAGGCAAATTGTGATTGTGTTGTTAGTGTTGAATTTCTTCATGAAACTAAAAAGAAATTTTATGTTGGATTCATCCAAGAAATTATTCAAGTTGATTATGGTGAAAATAGTCCTGTATTTTTAAATTATAAGTGGGTCAAACCATCTGCGGTAGAACATGATGAGTATGGATTTGTACATGCAAATACATAGAAATTTTTATCAAAGATGGATGATATGTATGTCTCCCCTATTTAAATTAACCAATCATTTCTAATTGATGATGTAAGAAGCCTAGGATGGCCGTATGTCATTCAAACAGAGTCTCATTTGAAACAAAAATTCATGGAAGTTGTCGATATAATACTTGATAGGAAATACGTCGATAATTTACAAGAAACATTCGAAGAAGTGGTTTAAGATGATGATAAAGTGATTGAAGAAGAGACTTTGATTACCAATGAAGAGATTGGGAGAGAGAATGTGTTGCATGCCACAGATGAGGATGATGAATAAAATCAAGAAGATGCACACACAAGTGATCAGGATTTTGATCCCAATGGCAATGGAGATGATTATGATGATGATTTGCCACCTTAACTAGATTGTCACCTAAACTTTGATTATATGTATGATGTAATTTTGCACTGTTGTTTTACTCATACATTTTTCAATCTAATTATCATTATTTTGATGGTAAATTGTATACAAAAACCATGTTGTTCATTGTTGTTTTGAAGTGCATTTCACTTATTGTTAAGGGTTAATAATAAACCCATTTGATCATCTTACTATATGTTTGGCTTTTGGAGCAATCACTCAATTAAATTCTAGGTATTTTTATTGTTTAACCATTGTTAATTTGAGTACAAAATTTGAGTTTGTATTTCACTTATTTACTGTTGATCTGAAGTTATATAAGCAACACTTTAGTGGATGATTTCAAGTGGCTTTTGTTCTTTCACTTGTGCACTTAATTTTTCAGCACATGCAATTAATAAAATCCAAGTTTCAAACTCATATTCCACTGTTGTTCCACTGATTCAAGTGGTTGATTTATACATTATTGTTTACTTGGACTTTAGGATATGAAGAAAAACCATGTGAAGCACAAACTAGATGATTGCAATGATAATGCAGAAAGCTTGATAGAATATGAGTGCTCTCGCAGAGAAAATGTAGCCAAGAATGATGAATATTTATCTTCTCTTGGTTTGACAAACAGGCAAGTTTTCAATCCACTTAAGTAGTATATTATGTGTTTAATAGTGTTTAATGTTTTATAGAAAAGAACTTTATGTATATAAGACATACTATGATTTTTTTTTATAGGCAAGAAAAAATAGCACAAAGAAAGTGGAGTAAAAATCAAAGGGAAATAAAGATGTATTGCCACCAACTCTGCGTAGAAACATACACATTAATGATGCAACAAATGTAACTGTTGAAAATAATAGTGGTGGTGATGATGTACAAATTGATAATGCATGTGGTGATGTGCAGGAAGATATTGCACATGGTGATGTACAATGTAAGGATGATCTCTTCACACAAATTCTAAAAGAGATTATCAATAATCATGAGATAAAAGGAAAATCAAGTTTGGAGAGCATTTATTCAAAATTAAAGGAGATGTTAGAACCAACATATATAGAGATCGATATTGAGCTACCTACTTCCAAATCTGATGTGGCCAAGATGTATGCAGTTCTGGTTAATGCAAGTTGTGAAGATAATACACTTACATATGTTGTGCTTTAAAATACACATATTGCATCTATTGATGGAACTGGATCAACTAGAAATATCTTTAGTGGTTCAGAAGATGTGTCCAATTTTGTTAAAAGACAAAGATTGATTCAAGGTTTGTATATATTTACAAAGAGGAATGCAAAAGAAAGGAAAATAGAAGGTAAGAATCCATTTTTGTTTGAAATGTCAAAAGATGGTGAGCCCATAGGGCCAAATGCAGCAAGGTGGGCCTCTGAGTTGGGAACAAAATGTAGGGCCCATTTGCATATTACCAAATCAAATTTTGCAGATCAAGATCCACGAAGTGTGGAAAATGTTATATGAAAAATGCAAAATTATTTTGAGACTGTTGGTGGACAAATCTCTAGAAAATATTACAAGTCTAAGATGAGGCTTCTAATGAACAATTGTAGATACAATTGCAGAAAATTAATCATTGAAGGAAAAGATAGGACATACTCCACTCTATCTCCAAAACAATGGGAATCATTGAAGGAAACTATGTGTTCCGAAGAATATTTGACAAAGAGGAACAAAGGCATGAAAGCAAGAGATAATGTGAGGGCTCCATATACATTTGGTCGAGGCAGGTTGCAGGCCAAACGAGACAAATTGACAGTAAGTGTTGCTTTTTGGTTGAATTTAAATTGTTATTTATTTCGATTTATTTATTGAACTGACTATGTTTAAACTTGACATTGTCTTTTAGGTGGAACATAGTAACAGAGAACCGGGGCAAAAGATATTGTCCAATATATGGCAGCATTAGAGTCTGGTAAATATGACAGTAAGATCAAGTGCAAATCTAGAGCGTCAACAAAGATTTCATAGCCTTCAGTTGGAGTTTAAACTATCCCAGTAAGAGCCACTGCAAAATATGTCAACTCGAGTGTTGGGTACCAACATGTAATGAGTTGCATACATGATCTCAGTGAGACAATTTTGTAGTTGGTTGCCTCTGTTAAGCCTATAGTTTCTGCATGGAATCAACATAATTCCATTGATTCAAGTGAGGAAAGAGGCTCTATTGATCTCTTTTCTTCTTGTTTGAACATGTGTATGCCATTTCTTCTTGCAAAGAAATCTATTGTATCTCATTTATTCTTGTTTGACTAGTTTTTGTGCTTGTAAATTGAACTAGAAGTTGTAGGTTTTTCTGTGTTTCCACTCAATCTACTGCATTTATAGTGAACTCTTAAGTGCTCTCGCTCACACTCTCTTGCTGAGAATTAGTGCACTCACTTAAAGATCTAGGACAGTTTGGTTTCCTATGGACATACCTTCTTCTTCTTCTACCTTCTCATTTACCTTGCATTGTGTATAACCATCCTATGTTTCTAGAATCAATTCTCCGTGTTTCTAGAATCAGCTCTGTGTTTTGCCTTTAAAATATCAAGTATGTTTTATACTTGCAAGTATTGTTGAGTAGTAGCAATGCATGGTCACTTGCATTACATTCAAGTAATTATTTTGTCCAAACTGACGACCTCTTAACAATGCTTCCTCTCACCAATATTCTTGTAAGAAGGTACGTAACTCAGATATTACTGCTTCATCCTCTGATTTTGAAATAGTGTTTGTTGTCTGGTATGCAGGTTTACGACTACTTAAATCCACTTGAAAGAGGAAAGCTACAGCCTTCAATGAACCACCACTACGCTCCATGGCCACTTTGATAATATCAACACTCAAAGTTAATAGGACGTGTTGAGGTACATGAGGCAATAAGTAATTGGATATTTCCACTTTTCCACTTGATGCCACGAATATGAGGGCAATACATAGTTCCATGTCCCTAAAACTTCTCTCAAAAAACCACTATACAACTTGTAGGCAACCCCTCTCTGCAGCTCTCATGAATGGCCTAAAAAAGGCAACTAATTTACCCTCATCCAGAAGACATTCCATGGTATCGATCTTTATAATGAGATGCAAATCCCAAAGCAAGATCCACATCCACATTCGAGCTATTACGTTGGGTAATCTATGAGTAAATAGTTGATGTGTTAGAAATATAAAAGCAAATATTAAAGGCTGAATAGAAACAAATAGACAACAAAATTGCAGAAGGATCATCATATTTGCAACAATTTTGAGAAGAAATTGAAATAGCAGAGTAAGAGAGAAGGTTCATGGCAAAGAAGTATCCATATTCAAGGTACCATAGCCTAAACCAAAGTCCAAAAATATAAGTTTATAGAATAAAAATATTGTAGCATGTACACATGTTCTTACTCTAGACCCTTGCTACAAACAACTCATGCATGTATTGCCTAGGCAATTAAGCTATAAAACTAAGTAATGTGAGATGCATTCTAATTAGCACAATCTCCTCATCATTTCAAATTGTAAATGATTTAGTAACCAGATAAATTGCATAAAATGACATTGGTAACCATTCTCAACAACACCCCTTAAGTTGTACGTGAGGCCACAAAGAGAAATGTTGAATATAGTGGCATGCAGGTTTATAGATACCCAACTCAACACACAGTCAGTTGAGGCTGAAATACAAATGAGAGTAGGTTCAAGGATACCTAGCTCTAATACAACTATGAGAGGGATAATGGATACTCATCTCAAATAGCATGGCCATGACCAAGATACGGCAACAATGAGTGGGTTTATGAATACCCAACTCAAAATAGGGTCGGCCCTATTCACAACACCATCCCTCATCTCAATAGGATGCTTTGGAGTGAAGGAATTACATCACACCTTCCCCCCCTTAATGATGAATGTGGGCCATATAGTGAAGATATAATCCCCTTTGAATGTTATATTTTCAACACTAACATGGGTTCACAATGTGGTGAAGGTTGGCTTTGGAAGAGGTATAGAAAAAGGATCTATAGAAGCCTATTGATTGGATAAAGGTACAAATGGGGGCACAATTTGTACTTGATCGCAAAGCCACGAGTGTAGTACATCTAAGAAATATCACCATCATAGTTTGGTAGGAAGATATCCATCGAAATATGTTTGATTCGTCTGTAGAATCATCTGTAAAATTAGTGGGACAGTCTTGTAGACCCGTGAATAGATACTACGTCAAGGAAGGTGAGAAAGTACTTAGCTCCCCCATGAGAAAAAGTGGTCATAGGCCTGAAAATGTCATTATGAACCCACTCCAATAAGTGAAAGGTGGGCCTTATATCACCATCAAATGAAGCATCCACTAGAAAACCACCAACCCCTAGAACATAAACAATGTATCCAAATGTGGTGTGGTCAATAATGAGATTATCACATCCTGGAATAAGTAAAGCTCTAATAATGCTTGAAACTGGAAGGGTTCCAAGGTAACTACAAAATGTGCATTGTCATCTAGTATAATCTCTCTTGTTTTGGGGTTAGTGCTAACCTCGGGGGGGAATCCTTATGCAACTTGGAAATGGAGTATGAGCCCTAGAGATAAAAGAATGATGTGAAACTGAGAAAAGTACTTGTCGTAATATAGAAAATCAAACCTATAATCTGATATGAAATTCACAAAACAAACATGAATGTAAATTTACACCTTATGATGAATTTATGCTTTGGGCGCTATGAAAAGTTGTTGTTAGAACACAAAAATATGTCCCTGAAAGTGAAGATCTGTGTGTGGAAATATAAAAAATAGTCCCATTTTGTGTTGAAGCTCTACTCAATAATACATAACAGATGTGGGTTGATTTTTTTTTGTCCAAGACTGAAACTTGATTTTGTTTTTGAACTTTATCAAGATTCCTTTGTTGATTTGGTTTTGCAGATGGAAATATATAAATACAAGAACAAAACAAAATAAAGAAGTTTGTTTTTATTGAGATAATTTATGTAGGTAATTATTATAAGATGTAAATGTCCACTCCTATACAGGTGTTATCCCTTTCTGCTTGATGCTTAACCTTTATCTAATATTGAATATAGTGCTCATTTTTGTTAAAGCGACACGACTATAGATAATGAAGATTTGCTCGATGCTTAACTTTTTTTACTATTGACATATAATGTTAATTTTTGCTAAGGCAACTCGACTACAAATATCCAAAGTTATGAATTGTAAGGTTAATTGCATTGGACAATGAGATCATTTCTTGTAAAATAATGCTCTAAATGCTTTCAATATCATAACTATCATATAATAAAAGAGATTTGAAAGCTCATCACAATGTTTCATGTTCTGCACTTCTTTTTTTACATCTCTGCCAATGCTTGTTGTGATTATGTTGTTTCATTGTTTGAAAAAGAGAATAGCTCCCTTGGAGACAGTTTGCTGCTAATTTTAAATGTTGTATATTTTTTCGCATGATGGTTTAACCACATGCAGAGCAATCATACGAAACATGAGTGTCTCCAAAAGGAAAAGGCATTTATGTCAACAGACCTCCGAAGACTGCACAAGAGCATGTCAATATTGGTCATAGTGATCATCAAGAACTCATCGAGCAATGTGTAAAGGACATTGTTGATAGTGGTGTTGAATTTGAGGTAATCAAATTTTTGTTGTGATAATTAATCTGTCCCAATGTTTTGTCATAAATTTTCGCGATTAAAATGTTTGTTTTGACAAAAAAATATTGCTTGCATTCTTCATACTTTTGAATGCTTAATAAGACATTCTTCATGCTTTTGAATGTTGTATATTTTTTTGCATGATGAAACCACATGCAGGGCAACTCTGTAAAAGCAGCACAACGAAAAGGACAAGTCCTTATCAATAGAGCTATGAAAGATGCACTAAGTGATATCAATATTGATAGTGATCATATTGTTGAACTCGAGAATAATGTGTGGTATATTCATAGTGGTACTAGTGAAATCGAGGTGACTACAATAATTATATGCTAAATATTAGAACACAATTCTTGTTTTAACATTTTTCATATCTTGTTTTAACATTTTTCATATCTCAAGATAATGTATATTACTTTTTGTTTTTGCAGAAATGTATTGATCATAAACTCCAAGAAGGTGACAAAGTAAAGTTTTTGGATCCGTATGACGATGCTACTGTGGGCATCGGACGGATTCACTCATTATATATTATACATGGAGTGAAATTGAGTGGATTAGGAAACGCAAATGTAAATGTTACAAAGGTCACAAATAACATACCCCTTCTATATGAAGACAAAATAGATGGATTTGTCCATCTGAAAGAGAAGGAAGGAAGCTTCACATGGTGGCCTTTGAAATATTTGCAAAAACTGACATAGATGATTTTTATCAGAGCTATTAGACAGCTTGGACCACTGCTTTTATGCAGTTGTTTGAATGTATGTTCAGGGATCTTTTATATTATGGTGTATTTGTAGACTTGGAAACTCTCAATGACAGTTGTTTGAATGAATGCATGTTTAGGAATTTTTTATATTATGGTGTATTTGCAAACTTGGAAACTCTCAGTGGCAGTATTGTACTACTTTGACATTATATATATATGATCATCTTACAGTTCACAATATTATGTGTTAATTTGATTTTTTGTTTATGCAGTAGTTTGAATGTATATTAATGTTCATGGATCTTTTATTATGATGGATGTTTTATTATGGTGTATTTGTGGACTTTGATATTTTTTTATGTGTGTGTGTGTGTGTGTGTGTGTGATCATCTTGCAGTTCATCTAAATTGCAATATTATATGTTTTAATTTGATTTTATGTACATTTAATATTATGGTGTCTTTGCATACTTGGAAACTCTCAGTCATAGCACTGTAATACTTTTAACATTTTTTATTATATATATGGTCATATTGCACTTCATTTAAATTGCAATATTATATGTTTTAATTTGATTTTTTGTCAGATTACTTTAGTTTTTTATCATGATCATGTTAGAATCAATATTTTATCTTTTATTTTATGTTTTAATTTAAGTTTAATACTAATTTATTTAATGTTTTAATTTAAGTTTAATACTAAGTTATTTAATGTTTTAATTTAAGTTTAGTACTATGGTTATTTCTGCATTACACAATTAATTTATGGCAAATAATAAATTATTCATATCATTATATAATTGGACATTTACTACTAAACTTGTAGTAAATATAATGATTATGCAACTAATAAACATTATATCAATACATTACCAATTTATATAAATCAGTGAATCAAAATGACTAAATATACTACTAGTTGACGACAATAACTGATACAAATGACTAAATTTACTAGTTGTTGACGACAATAAATGACTACCACAACTAAATAAATAACCAGTTAATGACAATCAATGACTAAATATACTACCAATGGATGAAAATTAGAGAATACAAATGACTAAATATATTACTAGTTGACGAAAAATTATAATTACAATGACTAAATTTACTACTAGTTGACGGAAAATGATGATTACAATGACTAAATATACTACCCGTTGACGGAAAATGATGATTACAATGACTAAATATACTACCAGTTGACAGAAATAAATGATACAAATGACTAAATTTACTATCTGTTGACGACAATAATGGACTACCACGGCCAAATAAATGACCAGTGAACAACAATTAATGACTAAAATAATGACTAAAGTTACTACCAAAATGATCAACCAAAACAACTAGTAAATGACTAAAAAAATTTAGTCATATATTTGGTCGCGTTATATATGTTCGGAAATACTACTAGTAGTCACGTGACTAAACTTAGTCATCTATATGCAATTTTTAGTCATTTTCTTAGTCATAAATCTGTCTTTTTCTATTATCAAAGAAATAGGATTGTGGGTTCAGGTAGTAAGAGCTAAGTATATAGCCCCTAATACACTACAAGATTGGATTCTAAATCCCATCAAACGACAAAATAATGCCACAAAATATGGAAGGTTATTATACATGCTTTCCGTCTAGTTGGCAATTGGTTGATTTGTCAAATGGAAAAAGGGGATGAAGTGTAAATTGGTCTCGACCCATGGGTAGGGAGAAAAGGTATGTGTAGACTTCCCTTTCAGATGATTTAGGAGTTAAGTAATAAAGGTTACTTTAATCTTAGATGGGTCGCAAATTGGGAAAGGTCCACTACTTGGAAACAATAATGGTTATCATGGGAAGAAATTGGTTTGGGGACAGAGTATGCAGAAAAATGGAAAAGATACACTAGGTTTCGAAGGCCTCTTCAAGACTTCCTCCTTCCTATATATTCCCAATCCCTATTTATATTTCCTCCTCTTTCCATACCTCCTTAGAGTATGGAAATTCTAACATGAGATGAACTATAGTTTCTTTTGCTTCGTGACATTGACAACACCATACTAGTCCTATAAAATTCCTCTTCTAAAGAACATCACATGTGGGAGCCTTGTTGTGTAAGCTCAACCACATAACAATATTGTTTTTAATTGAGCATTTTAATTTCCATATAATTTTCCACCACGATATTTTTTGGTCTTCTATTCCATCTTCAGCTACTGATTTGTACCCTACTCTAAGAACATATGCTCTAGCTAGACTCAACGTCCACATCAAATGATCCTCTTCTTCCTTAATCCTAACATTTTCTCCTATCAGGAGATTAGTGTATCTTTTCCATTTTTCTGCACACTCTATCCCCAAACCAATGTCACGAAGCAAAATAAACTATAGTTCATATCATGTTAGAATTTCCATACTCTAAGGAGGTATGGAAAGAGGAGGAAATATTAATAGGGATTGGGAATCTATAGGAAGGAGGAAGTCTTGAAGAGGCCTTTGGAACCTAGTGTAATGTAAAGGAGATTTCCAAGATTGGAGCACTACCACTTAACATAGTCTAGGGAGTGTGACTTGCTAGAAATCAAAATCTTTTCGAAGACAAAGAGACACTTCCCCTCAAATGTGTTGTTTGGTCCTCTAATATTTTAAATGCCTACCCATGGGTGTAGGAAAATCCTATCTCGCATATGTAAGGTGAATTGACAATAAATAAGGATGTTCCAAGGGATTTTTTGATGGTGTGTCACAGGGAAACTCTGGTAAAGGAGGTTCATGAGGCATTCTATACTTATCTTCAAATCACGGTATTTATTTTAAAGCTTGAATTCATAAAGAAACTAACAACTTTTGTGAATTTATGGCTTTAAAGCTAGTCCTTAAACTAGCACAAGAATTTGGCATAACCCAATTACAAATTTGTGGGGATTCAAAGCTAGTTATCTAATGGATGTGAAAATAAATTGTTCTTAGGAATTTTACATTTTGACCCTTGTATGATGAAGTTCTCAATATACTGACGTATTTCTCATATACATCTCCATATCATATTTATAGGGATAGGAACAATGTTATAGATGGACTCTTAAAAGTTGAATTTGGATTGGCACGAAGAACCTGAATTATTCCATTAATTCTGTTAAGACCTAAACAAAGCCCCATTTTATGTGTAAAACCACTTATTAATCCCTAGATATTGAATTATTACATTTATAGTATTATAATTGTATGTCGGCTAGAACCCTTCATTGTACCCTTTCATTATAATTGTACTTAGTCTTAGGATCGTATTATCACATCTCATATTGTATTATGAATTAGATATATTCTAAAAATAGGTTTCCCCCTCGAAGTGTACTATAATTCATTGACTTTTTATCATTTTTAAAGCATTGGATAATAACATTTGGTATCATAGCATCGGTCCTTGGGTTTTGCTTCTTCAAGCGAGTCATCTTGGAATTTTTTCTATAACTTTGTTTCTGGGATGCTTCAAACAATGAAAATTGGAGGTTATTTATAATACATATCAAAGTACATGTGGTTCAAATTTCCACTTTTGGGTCGTTACTCTTTTGGAGATATACCCTGTGGAAGATAGGGTTTGTTGATTAGTCCTATAACTAGTCTCAAACAGGTGTTCTGGGTAAAATAGTCATACATTCTTCAGAGATGATCCAAACTTTGTGAGACCTATTTCATTTGAAATAGGATATTCCATATTATTTCTAGTAGAAATTTCAGAATCAGGTATTAAATATCGGACAAGTGGCATTATGTACAAGTGTGCTTTCCCGGAAAGGCCAAAAATCAGCAAGGTTTGGGAAAGTTACTCTAACTTTCACTTGGCACATCCAATTATGGTCAGACCTATGGCATTGCAGAGAAGAAATTTCAGAGTACTGCAGGCCAAAATTTTAGACTTGTAAGAGCCAAAATTTCGGAAATACATCAGAAGGAAGGTCAACCAAGAGAACAAAGTCCAAATTAAGGGCTTAAAAGGTACGTAACTTACAATTGGGATAACTTTTTATTGGAAGATCTATTTTTGGTGATTCAAAATTTGTAATAAAGAGGAAAAAGAGGAGAATTATCTTTTTATCACATGGCTCCAAAGTCTCCTTCAAAATTTACTTCACCATCTAAACCTCTAGAAAGCTCAACCATGACTCAAGATGAAATCGACGAGATTCATCACCAAATGGAAAAGAGGATCATTGAAAATAGGGAACAAATGGAACATAAGATGGATGAAAATGTGAAAATAAGTATGGATGAAATGGAAAACAATATGGATAAGAAGATGAATGATAATAAGAATGAGATGAAAAGAAATATGGATGAAATGGAAAATAAGATGGATAAGAAGATAGATGAGAATAAGAATGAAATTAAAGAAGAAATACAAAAATCCATGAAGGAATTGAAAAATTCCATGTCTTCCATGATCTTTCATGCTCAAGATAAAAAACTCTCTAAAGGAAATATCAAAATGCAAGGAACTCATGAAAATAAAGGTAGTGTTCTCGTTGGACAAGCTATCGATAATAAGCAATTTTCTAGTGGATTTAACTCTAATTGTGGAGTTAATTACAGTGGAGGTCATAAATTCAACTTTCCTTCGATTGAATTAAATAAGTTTGATGGAACAAAAGTCTTTACCTGTGTGAACCAAATAGAACAATATTTTGAACTACGTAATATTATGGATGATAAGAAAAGGATTCGCATTACAACCTTGAACTTTGAGATAAAACCATATGAATGGTATCAACGGATAGTGGGTATTTAAA
The DNA here is from genome assembly GCA_010110895.2 of Picea sitchensis. Lineage (NCBI taxonomy): Eukaryota > Viridiplantae > Streptophyta > Pinopsida > Pinales > Pinaceae > Picea > Picea sitchensis. The sequence continues at coordinate 748,230 of SNQJ01S0000060.1, read as the reverse complement.
AGGAATCCCCCTCTTTATCATTATACTTGGGTTTTTTTACAAGAGACTTGGAAGCACAATATGTAAAAGTGTGGGAACATGACTACTTCGGTCAATTGATAAGAATCAAGCACTTAGGTGATATTGAAGATTATAATTCAGAATTTCAGGTTTTGGCCACAAGGGTGGATGACATAAGTTATGAACATTTGTTGGAAGCTTACATGGATAGATTAAAACAAGACATTAAACATGAGCTTTAATTCTTGAGACATCCTACAAACATTATGGAAGCTATGCAATTGGCTTGTCATATTCAAGCCAAAAATAAGACTACACACAAGTCTACTATTTTGGAAGTGTACCTCAACCGACAAGGTTGAAACCTCAACAAATGGATGAAAGAAGAGAAAAAGGACTATGTTTCAATTGTGGCAGCAAGTACAGTAAGGGGCATAAATGCAGTGAGAAGAAATTATTCTACATAGACTGTGAAGAGGAAGAAGATCAAGAATTGGAACCACCACAAGATCCAAATCTAGAAGGGACTACTCCAACAATATATTGTCATGCATTGGCCGGCATCAATACTCCACAAACCCTCAAGATACAAGGATACATAAAAATTTAAAAGGTAACAATATTGATTGATTCAGGTAGTACCCATAATTTCATCAATTAAAAATGAGCAAAAGATCTCAATTGCTTTGTATATCCCACGCCAAAGTTTCAAGTAATGATTGCAGATGGAGGTACCATAAATTGTTCAGGTAAATGCCATAGTATTAAGCTCAACATGGGGGAGTATTTTTTGGATAGCCCCGTGATTGCCATCCAAATGGGGGGTGGTGATGTTGTATTAGGGGTCCAATGGTTACAATCATTGGGAACAGTGGCCCTAAATTTTCAAGATCTTTTCGTGATATTTTCCTCAGATGAAAAGGAAAATGAGCTTAGAGGTATCCAAGGGAAACCCTCTAAAGTGATAAGCTCTAATATCATGAAAAAATTATTCAAAAAGGGACACTGGGGTGTAGTTGCACAATTCTTCTCACTTGATGTTCAAACATCTATATCCTTTTCTCCATTAGACCTCCAAATAGTTATCAACAATCATTCTAAGGTATTTGGTGAAATTCCTAAGGGTCTTCCACTTGCTTGAGATCGTGACCATGCTATTCATTTACAACTAGGAAGTGTACCACCTAACATTAGGCTTTACAAGTATCCATATGCACATAAGAGTGAGATTGAGTGCATGACCAGGAAATGTTAGAGATCAACATCATTCAACCTAGCCAAAGTTCTTTCTCTTCACCAGTGGTGATGGTTACAAAATAGGATGGTTCATGGCATATGTGTCCAGATTATAGACAGATCAACAAAATGACCATCAAAGATAAGTTTCTAATTCTTGTCATTGATGAATTATTAGATGAATTGCATGGAACAAAATTATTTACTAAGTTGGATCTTCGTTCAGGATATCATCAAATCAGACTAAGGTAGGAAGACATTCCTAAAACAACTTTTAGAACACGTGAAGGTCATTATGAGTTTTTGGTTATGCCATTTGGACTTACTAATGCACTTTCAACATTTCAAATCTTGATGACTTATATTTTCAATCCCTTCCTTAGAAAATTTGTGTTAGTATTTTGTGATGACATACTAATATACAACAAATCTTGGGAAGAGCGTGTACAACATGTTGACAGAGTATTACATCTATTAGAAGAGCAACAACTTTATGCAAACCCTTCCAAGTGTGCCTTTGGGGTTGAAGAAGTGGAATATTTGTGTCATATTGTATCTCATGAAGGTGTAAAAGTGGACCCTAACAAAACTAAAGTTATGAGGGAATGGTTGATTCCCGAAAATTTGAAGAAACTTAGAGGATTCTTAGGGTTAACGGGCTATTATCGCAAGTTTGTCAAGAATTATGGTCAAATAGCGGCACCTCTAACAACATTATTAAAGAAGGAAGAATTTTCTTGGACCGAAGAAGCAACCAAATCTTTTGAAAAACTTAAGGAGGCTATGTGTACTACTCTCATCCTGGCCACACCGAACTTTACAAAAACATTTATTGTGGATTATGATGCATCGGGCCATGGAATTGGTGTAGTTTTAATTCAAGAAGGAAGGCCCCTTGATTTTGAAAGCAACCAACTTAAAGGAAAAAATTTATTCAAACCCATTTATGAAAAAGATATGTTGGAAATACTACATGCAGTTCAGAAATGGCGCCCTTACCTAATAAGCAGACACTTCAAAGTAAAAATAGATCATGATAGTTTGAAGTACTTCTTGGAGCAATGATTATCTTCAGAAGAGAAACAAAAATGGGTTACAAATATTCTAGGTTACGACTTTGAAATTATCTACAAAAAAGGAAAACATAATGTTGTGGCAAATGCCCTTTCAAGGAAAGAAGAAGAAACAGAAGGTCCACTATGTGCTATTTCTATTATGTAATATGATTGGGTTGAAAAAGCAAGGATATAATGGAAGCAACATTAATAGGTATGCAAGATCATTCAACAAATACATGAGGACCCCATTTCATTAGACAATTTTGTATGAAATAATGATTATCTATGGTATCATGATCTCCTATATTTATGTAAGAATTCCCAACTCAAACAGAAGGTCCTTCTGGAATTGCACACTTATCCTATAGGAGGACATTCATGATTCTTGATAACATACCATGGAATCAAGAAGGATTTTTTATGGGAAGGTCTTAAAATTGAGGTTCAAAAGTTTGTGTATGAATGTGTAGTCTGCCAACATAATAAGGCACAAACAATCACGATTCCAGGTCTCCTACAACCATTAGTTATACCAAGTCAATGTTGGGAACAAGTTTCAATGAATTTTATTACAGGTTTACCCAAATCCGAAGGAAAGACTGTCATCATGGTAGTAGTGGATAGACTGACAAAGTATGTCCATTTTTTCTCTCTCTTTCTCATCCTTTTAAAGAAAGTACAGTAGTAGCATCATTCATGGAAACAGTTCAAAAGCTACATGGAGTCCCCAAGATTATTGTAAGTGACAAAGATCCAATTTTCAATGGAAAATTTTGGACTGAATTACTTTCTTGTTTGGGTACTCAATTGGCTCACAGCTCATCTTACAACCCTCAATCTGATGGGCAAACCAAGATTGTGAATAAATGTCTAGAAGGATATATTCGTTGTTTTGCATCTAATAAACAGACATAATGGGTCAAGTGGTTTCCTTTGGCAGAATGGTGGTATAAAACATCCTTCCATACTTCATCAAAAATGTCCCCATTTTTTGCACTTTATGGATATCATCCTCCATTGATTACATCACCTTTGAAAAGGAATACAAAGGTTCAAGCAATGGAGGACAACATACTGACCCAACAAGAGGTTCTCAAACTATTGAAGGAAAACTTGGTTATGGCACAAAATAGGATGAAACAACAAGCAAATAGACATCATAGTGAAAGGGAATTTGAAGTGGGGGATTGGGTATTTCCGAGGCATAAACCATATAAACAGATGTGACTTGAGAAACAAAAGAATGACACTAAATTAGCACCCAAATATTATGGCCCCTATAAGTTTTTGCAAAGGATTGGAAGTGTGGCTTACAAATTGAAGTTCTTTTTTCCAAAGAAAAAAGTGTAATTTGTATTCCTTGGGAGGGACAAAATTACATTTTGTAGGTGATTCTAGAGAACTACACACTATGAAAGTGTGTGCTATAGCTAAATAAATGTAGGCCTTTGAGTGCCTTTTCTTCATGTTTGTTTCCAGGAGAAAATAAACAAAAACTCATCCATAACTGGATGTATTGTTCTTCGATCATGAGTCTTTTATATACAAGAGAAAATCACCACTATTGTGGTTTTCGTCTGTCTTTTTATCAGAAATAAAGAGCAGTTTTGGAGCCTTCAATAATGTCGTTATTTGATGCTGGGTAAAAAATTGAGTGATTCTACAAGTCGCATGTATCAGTGACCGATTGTTTCTTTGTTTTGTGAGTTTAAAAGAGTGATGGTTCATGTTCATATGTAAAAGGTCTGTGGTAGAAGGCATTTGTGTCTTCCCCTTTCTTTTCCATAATGTGCCAATGTCCTTGTAAGAGCTATAGGCATTCCTTTGACAAAGTGTCTGTTGTCATGTTTTTGTCCCTGTATACATGTGAGATAGCCACAGTGTCAAAAGTGTCCAAAAGTCTGTGGATTTCCTCCATAATAGGAAATAGCAAAATGTTATGGAAAATTTGTTTCTTATTTGTCCAATTTATTACATTCATGGAGTCTCCAAAATTTTTTAATTGATGTAGATCCTTTTCTTTTGCAAATAGAAGTAGTTTTAAGGACAATAATTCTGCATAGTTGTTGGTTCCCCTCCCCAGTCCCATTTTTAAATGGAAAAAATGGTTTTCTGAGAGGTGTACGCTAGCTCCTCCTCCACAGACAAAGTTTCGTGCATTACCATCGAAATAAGCACAAGGTTTTGAGGTGTCTATGAACTCCTAAAGTCTTGTCCTTAAGGTTTTTGTAGGATTAATCTGTGGAAAATGGGCAATTATTGCTAGAATTTGTGCTACTAAATTCTCTGGGAGAGTGTCTTTTTCCTTGAAAATTTATGAGTTTCTTGCTAGCCAAATTCCCCAGCTTATCAGGAGGGGGAGTTCTTTGAAGGATTTGTTTCCTGGGGTATCTGTCCATGTTTTCCAGGCGGATTCCATGGAATCTCCAGCCCACGAAAAATTATGTTTTAGACTTTTTGAGGTTTCAATCCAAACTTTTACTGTGAAGGGACATGTGAGAAGTAAATGAGGAGTGGTTTCATTTGCATTTTTGCATAGTGTGCATATTCTGGGGCCTTCTATTTTACGCTTCTTCAAGTTCTCCCAAGTTGGGATTTGATTGTTTAAAGCTGCCAACATGAAGATTTTTACTTTTTGTGGACATTTTTGCTTCCAATGGCTTTTCCACCACCATTTGGGAAGTTGTTGTGATGGGAGGTTTAATGCTATATACCCTGCTTTTGGAGTGTATAGACCAGTTGGATTTTTTTTCCAAACTAGTTCGTCCTCTCTATTAGTTAATCTGATGTGGCTTATTTTGAGTGCATCTATATAGTTTGTCAAATATTCTACTTAGGCCCAACGAATCCTAGGAGAATTTCATTTTTTCAGCCTTGATTCCAGTAAGTTGTAGTTGGGGGGTTGGCTAAGTGAGAGAGATAGAAGATACCTTGTCTGTGGAGTTGTTCAGTAAGGTCTTCCGGAAGGATGTGGGACGTACCACTTCCTGGCCAAGGGTCAGTCCCTATTCGTAAACGATTGCCTTTACCCACCTTCCACGCAAGGTTGTCCCCAACCACTGTAAATGAAGAGATCATTGCTTTCCAGATGATCGAGACAGTTGTTGAAGCTTTGTGAGGTCTTCTGATCCAATCTTCAATTGTATCTGGGGAGATATATTTTTGAGCTATTACAAGCGTCCACATGTTGGTGTCTAAGATGAGTCTCCAACAGGCTTTTGTTGCAAGGGCCTTTGAGAAGAGAAAAATATTTTTGAGGCCCCATCCTCCTAAATCTTTTGGAAAGGATATATTGTCCCATTTTGCCCAGGGCTATGTGTACTTTTCTCTGGATCCTGGCCAGATGAAACGTGCACAGATCTTCCTGATTTTTTCTAGGATTACTTTGGGATCCAAGCAAGCGACATCCAATAAACTAGGATGGCTTCTAGTACTCATTTTGTCAAAGTGAGTCTGCATGCTCTTGATAACCATATGAAGCTCCACTTGTTTAGTCTTTTTTCTATTTTTGCAATCAGCCATTTCCAATCTTCTTTTTTGTAGCTATTTGGTTTTAGCTAAATGCCCAAGTATTTTATTCCTTGTGAGATATCTTGCATAGTGAAAGGGAAGAGTCTTTGATAAACTTCCTTTTCTTCTTCGTCTAATTTAGAAGTGGATATTGTAGATTTTTTATCATTTATTATCGTACATGTAGCTAAGCGAAAAGTAATGAGGATGTCCGCCAACGTTTCAGCGTCTCCAACTTTCCCATTGCAGAAGATGAGGATGTCGTCCATGAATAATAGGTGGGTGATTTTCAGTCCTGATGATACTGAGATTCCTTGAAAAGTCCCTGCTATGGTTGTTGCATCTAGGGATTTACTTAGACCTTCTATTATAAGAAGGAAGAGGAGAGGTGACAGAGGACATCCTTGTCTCAATCCTCTTTCTGATTTGAAGAAAGGGGAGGCTTCCCCATTGATGAGTATTGCGAAGGAGACTAAGGTAATGTAGGCCATTATCCATTTTATAAAGGGGACTTGAAAGCCTAAGTGGGTGAGAAGAAGACAAATGTAAGTCCAATTTACCCTGTCAAAATCCTTTGAAAGGTCAATATTCTATATTCCTCCTTTTGATCTTGTGGTCTTTAGGTTGTGGAGGCCTTCTTGTGCAACCCCTACTACCTCATGAATTTGTCTTCCTTCGAGAAATATGAATTGTTCCATTGAGATGGATTTTGATAGTAGGGGTTTAGCCTGCATGCTATGATTTTGGCGATAATCTTGTAAATATAGTTACAAAGAGAAATAGTCTTGTAGTCATCAAAGGTCTGAGGATAATTTACCTTTGGTATGAGGGCTATAAAAGTGGAGTTGAAAGGTCCATGGATTCTGCCATTTGTTCTTGATTATTCAATTACCTTTAGTAGATATTTGTTGAGCAGATCATAGAAACCCTTGAAAAATTCAATTGTCCACCCGTCAGGGCCTGGAATTTTATCCCTCTGAAAGCTTTGTAGGGTTTCATTTAACTCCTTGAAATTTAAATTTCCATCCTTAAAATCATCCCTGGCCCCAGTAGCCAACTTAATAGAAACAACATGCTAGAAAAAAAATTAGTGCCTCCATATTAAAGACAATGACTAAAACACTCTATACAGAGATGTCAAGGAGACTAGAAGAAAAAGTTCATCCTTGAACTCTTGTTTGGATTAAATTCCTTCCTACGTTGACTAGACATATTTAGAAAGACTATATGCTTGAACATTGAATTCTCTAAAAATTTGTGTGGAGGTGATTGCTAAAAACTAACCTTTTATCTCATAGACTCTAAGAATAATTTTTCCTGAACCCATATCTTCATTTTTTATCTCAACATTGGCCCAGTCCATTAGAAGTTTTGAATCCCCCATTACTCAGAGTCTTTCAATCCCATGATTAGTTGCACATTTCAAGAGTAACCACAAGCCATACAATTCAGGTTGACTATTTTTCCCCCGACTTGCTATATACAAGGATACATGATGATTTTCACTTAAAAANGACAAATACCTAGGGCTACTTCATCCATCAAAATAACCCCAAGTGATAGATTTGTCTATTATGGGATCTTGTAAAATGTGTGTTGGTTTGACTTTTGTAGGTTTCCATATCTCCCCATAGACAAATTTTATCTAGTGAAACACCAGAGTAGGAGAAAATTATTTTCCTTGGAAAATCAATGAATTTCAAGTAAATCATAACCCCCATAAAAAAAAATAGAAAAGGGCTCTATAAACTTTTACAGATTTATTTTTATACCATGATTCAAAACAAATTATGAGAGACTCCTTATCCAGTTATTGTTGCCATTTGTTAACAAAATTACTTCAAACCAATCTTCTCTCGCATTTAAGGACAATGAATAAACATATGGTTTGTCGATTCCTCATTGGACGTACACAACATACATCTTATAGGTCCATGCTATTTTCTCTTTAGTCCATTGTCACGAGTTAATATTTTGTTTGACAATGCAAGCCACAAGAAACTCCTTGCCTTTAGGGGCCTATTGAGTTTCCAAATTTTTATCCCCCACCATTGTTTTTCCCTTACCTCCACTTACTCCATATTTGTTGCATATCCCAACTTTGTTGTATATATAGTCATGGGCCTTTTTTTAACCATTTCAAGTCATCTTCTTGGTTGGTCAAGATGAGAGCAATGTGTTTTAGGAGGTGAATATGTTGGTTACATTCATTAGCTGAAGCATTCTAAAAATTCAATTCACTAGCTTCCTTCCAATCCCATCTCCAATGAGAAACCACTCCTATATATTTTTCATCTGTCAAACTAAAAATACCTTGGCTATGGAGAGCAACTAAAAGTGTCTATGAGAGTTTGAAAATTACAGCACACCCTATCCAAGGGTTTTCCCTAATCCTAACTAGGTTCCCCTTCCCATCGTCCAAGCTAGCCAATTGTTGGATAAAGGATATGCCTTTAACAATCTCTCATGTATTTTTCTCTCATCACTCTACCCCATAAACCCTCATTGTGAATCATCCTCTATGCACTCTTTTCATCCAAGGCTTAACTGAATATAAAAAAATTCTTTATCCCCCAACCACTAGCCTCCTTTTGTTGGTAAATTTCCCTCAATTCCACCAGAGGAATACCTTCATTTTCCTGCTTCCCAATCCATAAAAAACAAAAAACATTTTTTCATGATTTTTTCCAACATTCCCTTAGGAATATGAGCCAAATATAGCCAGCATATCGATATTCTTTCCAACATGGATTTTATTAAGGTCAATCCATATCGATATGCTTTCCAAC
>SNQJ01S0000060.1:687694-725909 GCA_010110895.2 Picea sitchensis | reverse complement strand
GAAAATTACAGGAAAAAGACAAAGACATTTCTTACTTAAAAGATCATAACCAAAATTTATTGGTACAACTCAACGAGTCAAAAGATAAGAAGCATAGGGATCGGAAGTTAGAACAAGCTAATCATGATCTCATTAAGAAATTATCAGAGAAGGATGAAGAGAATTGTTGCCTAAAAGCTCATAATCAAAGTTTACTTACCCATATTAAGAAGATAAAGAATGATAAGAAGATGGTACAATACAAGTTAAAACAACTTATCAATAAGGAATCATTGGTAGATAAAGAGACAATGACTGAACCTATGGAACTACATAAGTCTTCAAATGTAAAAAACTCGATGGTGGATAAAGCAATTAATACAGACCCAGTCAACCTTATAGTTCAAAGGGATTCAGTTGATGTAAAGAGGTCTTCACATGCCGAAGTAGAAACAAGTGGGGGCTATGAAGAATACTCAATTCCAAGTGTTAATAAAGAAGAAGCTACAAGTACACGAAGTGAAGATCAGGTTGCAAGGATGCCTTATAGACATCCTAATCACAAAAATCGATACTTCAACCAATCAATGTATCCACAGAAACAAAATATAAATATTTCAAAAATTATTACCTCCATTACAAATGATGCTCAAGGTAGAAGTTATCATGGGAGTCAAAATACATCAAATTGTCTAGAAGAACCCCATAAAATCCCCATTGTGCAGAAGATAGATTTAAGGTGGGCAGACTCCCTTACAATTCGATGGTTATACTCGGCGCTTAGAATATCCTATAGTTTCAAGTCCTCAACGATCACTAATTCAGGAATAAAGAATAAGGAGACGATATTACAAGCCAAAGCAAGAGATAAGTTTTCCATAACTACGCTTTGAGGACAATGCATTTTTAAGGGGAAGGCAATGTTATGAACATAATAAATATAAATGCATTATAATAGTTAATGAATAATTAATGAAGAGGCACATTTCCAATGAAAGGTCATGTCTCTTCATAGAAGGGCGCCCATGCGTGGGTATTTAAGGCTCTCATTCTTATTGTATCTCATCATCTCGTATCCATATACATTATTATTTAATATATTATCCTTTATGTATTATAACCTGTTGTCCTACCTACATTGGGTATTTACCTGGTGAACTGGCTCGGTTCACCACACTTTTGAAAAAAGCGTTCCACAACCAACTTCTGGATTAATTGGACTTGTTTCTATGGTGGGGGGTTTAGGTAAGAATTTTCCTATTCTATCCCTAGGTCAAGTCATTCATCTAAAAATATTTGAAAACAAAGAAAGATGAAAGTGAAAGAAATATTTTTCTTCAAAATGTATGTAAAAGAAAATGAAAATGATGCATAGACTTTAGCAACTCCCCAACAACGATGCCAAAAAGTGGCGGACCTTGGAATAACAACAATAATGTTGTCACTTCCTTAGCTTGGTACTTTAATTATCAACCATGGGTCCGTACAAACTTTCGAGATGTTGTGCAAAATATGAATAATATACTTATTGATTGATGATACATTATGTCTTACTCTGAGCACTTGATAAGGGGGATAAAACTACATGAAATGGATGCACAAAAACCCTGATTATATCTTGCTGGAAAAAAACCCACACATTGTTGAAAGGAAAATTAATCTAATTGCATAAATGAAAGTCATACTTGCTTGAAAGGAAGCTAATCTAATTGCATAAATTAAAGCCACACTTGCTTGAAAGGAAACTAATCTAGTTGCATAAATGAAAGTCACACTTTGCTTGAAAATAAACTAATCTAGTTGCACAACTGAAAGTTTGCTTGAAAAGAAACTAATCTAGTTGCATAAAGATTGGATCCTAACCCTAATGAAATATCATAACCCAATACTATCTCTTTAACATTTAATACCATCATAAATGAAATGCAATGAATACAAGAAATTATAGTTTAAAACTATTCTACATGAACTATACAGTTTCTATAGGATAGACCATAGAAGCCTAAAGTGACTACTTAACTATTCCTAAACTAATGGAATAATCAAAGCATGTTGTAAAGATGTAAATATGAAATCATGATCCTATAAAAATACTCTTAATCACTCCAATAGACCTACAACAACTTCTACAAGAAACAAAATGAAGTTACAGTTTATCAACAATTTTGATATCCATAACATAAATCATGAATAAAATGATATGCCTAGCTATATAACTCTCCAGAAATAACTGAAAGATTAAGTTAAACAAAGCATGAAAGGAAAGAAATACAAAAAGGGTCCTTGAGCCCTCTTGAGTGGGTCTTGCCCAAGTAGCAAAAGAAACCTGGAAAAGACTTAATGAGCAGAAAAGGAAAACATCTTTATTGATCAATCACAACAAATGCATTCAGGGAGCAGAGCTCCAAGTCTTCAAACTATCTGAGAAAAATAAAAAATAAAAATACTTGATCCTCTATTCTCCATATCCTCGTTTCTTCGTCATGAGATATATTTACACAACTAGAAAATTCAACCTTATCCTTGAATCAAGGAGAGATTGTAGGGACCTGCTCCCCAATGCTCCTTCCTTCAACATCCTTGTCTCTATTGATTGTATTTTGGATCCCTCAAGCTCAAGTTTGAAGATAGTGGCTATTAATTACTTGGTAGCAAATATGATGGTAGGTGGAGACAAGATTCCTTGATTTTCGCCATGTGTTGTGGTCTCCATCTATCTATGAGTAGTTAAACCTGTGGAGGTTAGGTTGCATGTACACTTTTATCATGAAATTTAATACAAATCTAATCACTTCGCATCAAATCTCAAACTCAAAATTATTCATTAAATAACTTGCAAAACATGCATATTTGATATTAAGCATGGTCAATAAAAGTGGTTTTTTAGGTACATAATGGTCAAAAACATGTCCTTGATAGGCCCTTTAGACAAGAATTATAAAGGCTCGTCAATCATCAACAATTCAAGTTGCTAGGACATGCGTTTGATATTTTTAATTTTTAATTACAACTTTGTGTGGTGAAAAATCTATTGTTTTACCTTCACCTGATTGAGTGATTTGGTATACTAATAAAAGGTTGTAGACGAGACTTGGAACACATAATACATCACTAAAATGACCATTCTCTAAGTAAATTGTTCCATACCCTGCAACACTAAGAGATCTATCATCACCAACAAATATTTGTTTGGTGTTACATTCATTAAGAGTAGAAAAAAGGGCTTTATCCTTAGTCATATGATAAGGTGTTCCAAAATCAATAAGTCACTCATCAGAAGAAGAAGTAGACGTTGCATTGAAGAAGAAACAAGAAGTAGAAAGTGCATGTACATTAGATGAAGAGTTAGAAGAAGAAGAATAAATATTGATTTTGTGCTTCTTCAATTCTACTTTTAAGGCCTCCATCTTTTTAAAACATTTAGACTCCAGATGACCATCTTGACCACAAAAATTGCAATGCTTGTCAATCTTCTTACTTTTTTATTTTGGTCCTTTGTCACCATTTGTAGTAGAAGTTGGTTGAGAGGGTTTGGGACCCTTGTTTTGTTTGTTGTTGCGAGGATGTTGCTTCTTTGGATGCTTGGATTGATCTTTCAGTTGGGTCACCAAGGCTTTGTTGGATGTATCTATAGTTTTAATTACTCCAAGATGTAAGAGATTATCTTTCTCTCTAATGAGAGAATCACAAAAATACTCAAGACAGGGTTATGTGTATGAATCCCCTAGAGCTTCTCCAGTGGAGTCAAAGGTAGAACAAAAGTAAAATATGCACTACCAAACTTAACAAGAATAACATATATACATTGATCATCTTTCATGTTTATTTTATAGTCTTGAAGTAAAAGTCTAAGTGTTTTGAACTTAGATAAACAGTCTTCAATGCAAAGAAAATTGTTGGGCTTTAAAGTCATTATTTGTTTTCCAAGTTGGTGGGCTTGAATCACATTGTGTTTACCAAACACATTTTCCAACTTATCCCAAGCTTCATCTGAATCATCAATTCCTTGAAGGTGAAATCGTAAATTAGGAGAGATGGACATTCTGATTAATCCATGTGATTCGTCATTTTTATTATCCCATTTGGGTTTCTTTTTTGCATTAGTGGGAGATTTTTCTTTTCCGAGGGTAATCCAATACAATCCTTTACTTTGTAGTACATCCTCCATATGGTATTTCCAGGAAAAGTAGTTGATATTGGTAAGCAAAAGATCACTAGGAGTAGTCATATTAAAATATGTAGGTAATATGGATTCAAAAGCTGAAACCGTCTATCTGGATGGAAAGTTGTCCAAAAAATAGACAATTAAAAAAAAAGACATTGAAAACGAACATCGGATGTGAAAGTTATTCTCTTTTCAAAAAAGTCATAAAAAGTAACCAAATTGGCACATGGTAGGTAAAAGTTGGTAGATGTGGTGATTGATACACAATGAAGTTGTTGAGTAAAAAAAATTCTCTTTATTCTCTAACTTTACCTATAAGCTTACTTTTACAAATAAGTTACTTTTGAAGTAACCTGCTCTTATAAAATAAGTGAGAATCACTTTTACAATGAAGTTACTTTATAAATTAAAGTTGCATGCAAAAAATAACTTAAAAAAAAATAAAAATTAAAGTTCATTTATAGTGATTCACTTTTATAATTTAATGAAGTGCACTTTACAATAAAGTTATGAGATAAATCAAAGTTGCTTGAATTATTTTAAAAGTAACTTAAAAAAAAAAGAGTTAAACTCCGTTGTTGCAAGAGTTGACTCTAGGTTGTAATAGAGCCAAGCCTTAGCACATTTTGAATGAAACATAATTTGTTGTTTGATCAGTCATATGAGGCTTCTAGAACTAGGTCTGAAACAGACCTTTCAATCATTTATAAATCAGAAAAGAAGAGGCATGACCTCGTTTGCCTACTTTAATTGAAATAAGGAAGATGGATAGAAGATAGGGGGTGAAGAAGACTGAAACAAAGAGTTAGGTATCTAATTCCGATATGTCTAATATTTATTTCAACAAAGGAATGACAAATAGCTTCAAATACCTGCGCATAAGTCTTATCTCACTCACAACAAGACAGAAAAACAAAAGAACTGTGCACATATATAACTTGTAATCTAGGCAGAAATAGTCAAGCTATAGGTCTTATTTTCCTCACAGCATAAACAGAGGAAAAATTGAACCTAACAGGCTGCCCAATAAATGACCACAACAGAGGTATTACTGAATTAGAGCCATTACAAGCTGAATATGTAAAAGAAGGTAGAAAGAATGAATGTAAACCTTGAGAAAACGATACAAGAAAAGACAGAATTACACAGTGGCGAGGTATAGAATCTCTTAGCTTATGTTCTATATTTGCTTAAATAAATTGGCATTACAAACCCAACCCCCCAAAAGGCTCTCAGGCTATTCTCCCCCTTGAATAAATCTACAATCTATTTCTTTATACAAATTTTGTCTCAATTGAAAAAACCCTTGGATTACCCACAACATCTGCATACGTTATTGATTTTCAATTAGATGTGTCGGCGCTTCTTCTGACTATTCGTTTTCTCCCAGATGCATTTAACCTCTTTTGTTCATATATTCATTCTAATTACCATAATCATTGATACTCGAATTTTGTTACCATCTGGTTCTTAAAACTCTCCAGCTAAGCCAAAATCTGACTTTGGTTTTGTTTCAATAAGAAGGGCAGCCCTTCTTGTTGTGTGCTCATTGTTCAACAGTTTTTAAATATGCCCTTGAGGCACTTACCAGATAGCCCAAAACTACGATTTTTGTAGCTTGAAATCCACAGGTACAAGTCCACAAATTAATACCAAATCTGCTCCATCTCATCTGTTCATTTGCCACCTACGCGTGAATATTTAGAAGCTCAGCTTCTATCCTTTTTCTTTGACAGAGGGATTTTTTATTTGGATTAATGCATCTAAGCCATATTCTTTGACCCCCTCCACACCCAGCCTATGAACACTCCTACATATACACATAGACACCTTAGCTCGAATATGTGGATTCTTGTGCTTGACATAGAGTTCCAATTTTTGTAGTAATAGATTACGAGAAATACACGTACTTGTCATAATCAATGCTTTCTCAACAACTTCACATACAAAGCGTTTGTCTTGAGAGGCCTTTAGCAAAAGTTGCAAGAGCAATAGATCAATGAAATCAATCATCTGATCTTGGTACACTTTGATAATGTCAGATGAAGCCATAATTGCAGTTTTGCAAAGAGCACTTCTCGGATTCTTCAAGGACTTAACTGTCACAGTGGTTATATTTCCCAGTATTGGAAGAATGGCTTCCTTGTAAAAAATTGATAATTGACGCACATGGTTTAGTGTTTCACAAACCACAATCCAGTCCTTAGAGTCGAGCCTGTCTAAAAGTGTAATAAGATTAGCATCCGCATCTGCAAGGTCCTTCAAGTTCTCAGTTTCTATGTACTATATTTCATAATAGACAGCCTCTAATGCAATGTCTCCCCTGTTTGAATTGTCATTTTTCATTTCCAATAAGGTTGTTGCATTGAGATCCCGAAGAGCTTTCCCTGACACTAGTTCTATCCGTAAAGGAGCCTACACAGACTGGCTTAAAGTGAAGATCCAATCAATCACAAAAACAAGCAACAAATGAGAGTGTTTCAGCATCAAGATCCACTTCTATGAAAATGTTTAACCCAATGATGTTTGATGCGTATGATTGGAACCCCGACTTCGGGCTTCGGGGGAAGGCAGGAGTGGCTATTAAAATCCCTCCGTTGGTCAAAATCCCTGAAGTGGAGCATGGCACTCAGAACATTATGAAATGTGGACGATGATTTGCATAGTGCACCCACGTAGGCAATTGTTAAACTCCCAACGCTTTCCATTCATCCTCCTCCATGCGACTTGATGCGTGGCGCTTGGGCGCTCAGTCTCGGCTAACTTGTGTCATATTGCAAGTGTTTGGCTCTGGTCCTCTCGTGGATTCTCTCCTTGTAGTCTACTGTGAGTTGTCTTGTGACTTGGCATGCGTGTGGCTTTCAGTGGATAGTTTGGAGATTGAACGTGAAGGGTAGTTGACCCAATAATTTTTTATAAAAGAGAATTGGTGCAAAGGTTTGGCTAAATAAACGATTTTTCTCTTTTTTACCAAACTTCAAAATAAAATAAAATATTAATTTTAAATTATATAAAATAATTTTAAAATGTTA
This sequence comes from Picea sitchensis, assembly GCA_010110895.2. Taxonomy (NCBI): domain Eukaryota; kingdom Viridiplantae; phylum Streptophyta; class Pinopsida; order Pinales; family Pinaceae; genus Picea; species Picea sitchensis. The sequence continues at coordinate 718,733 of SNQJ01S0000060.1, read as the reverse complement.
TAAAAAACAAAACTTGTAGTTTGGTTTTATAATTTGACACTTTTAGACTTATTTCAACAATCAAGGAATTGCAAAGTAAACCAAATAGGAGACCTTCGGAAACTTTAAAGCTTTGAGATTTTGGCCAATTGTGACGCAAGGCTTTGAGATTTTGACGGTAGAGAAGCTCGACGAAAATGGCGATAGGTTTAGAGGTTTTACTGCAACGAAAAGGTTTGTGCCGGATGACGCAAGGATTTAATGGTTAAAAAAGCTTACGCCAGGTGACAAGGTTCTAAAGCTAGCTAGCGCAACTGACATAAATTTTGGCGAGAGACACTAAGTTTAGAAATTTTCAATATTTGTTCCAAAAAACTCAATATTTGTTATTAAATAAAATAACTTTCAACCAAACGAGTTAATGCATGATATATATCAAATGTTATGAAGGAGACAAGGTTTTTTTTTAACTCGTTGCCTTTAAGTGCGTGCTTACAAAAAAAAGCCTTGTTTTTGCTTGCAAAAAACTATAACACGCATGCACACAAAAACGAACAAAATTTAAAAAAAAAAAAAATTCAAAACTTTACAATAATGGGGTTAGATCTCAGTTAGCTTGCCTAGAAAATGCAAGTTTTATCTATGTACCTAATTTTCTAGGCTCGCATAAAGCACAGAGTAAAGAGGATACAAAAAAAAAATAAAAAAATTATGCTTTGTTTATGATTTGACGATATCACACAAAGAGCATATGCAGATAAAAAAGAGTAGAAAACTCGAATAAAAACAATAAAACCAAAATATTAACTCAAAAAAAATCTAAATGGCGTAATCAAACTTTATACCTTTGGATTTGACAAAAATGGTCATATCTTGGGCAAGTTGAAACATTTTCGAGTGAAATGAAAAGCGTTTCCAATTGAAAGCAACACTTTGAATGTAATGGAACAGTCTTCTTAGCTCAAAAATGTATCTAAATAATCGAACCCATAAATATCTTGTTGTATGTGACAACATAGGTTTAAAATTTCAATCAATAGCTAGAGCGGGTCTTCAAATGCTCTTATATCATGTTCAACAAAACATGGTATTTCCACATATGGCGAACACCTTAACACATCTCATTGAATAAAGTAACTTTCAACCAAGTGAAATAATGCAACATATATATCAAATTTGATGAAGGATGAGGGATTTTTTTTAACACTTTGCCTCGAAGTGTGTGTTTACCCCCAAAACCCTTGTTTTTGCTTGCAAAAAACTTCATTACGCCTACACACAAAACCATCGAATTTTTTCAAAACTTTACAATAAATGGTTAGATCTCAGTTAATTTTCTCAGAAAATGCAAGTTTTCTCTCTATCCTGATTTGTTAAGCTTGGCTAAAGTATAGAGCAAAGAGTATACACAAAAAGGAAAACATGTTTCGCTTTGTTTCTGAATTGACGAAATCATGCAAAGCGCACGACAAAGAGCATACGCAAACTGGAAAGAGTAGTAAACTCTGAATAAAAACAATAACATTGAAATAATAACTCAAAAATAAATAAACTAAGAGGACGTAATCAAACTTATACCTCTAGATCTGATAAAAGTGGTCGTATCTTAGGCAAACTGAAACCTTTTCAAGTGAAACGAAAAACGTTTCCAGTTAAAGGCAGTGCTTCAGATGCAATGAAATAATTTGTATGGACTATAAATGTACATAAATAGTTGAACCCATAAATATTTTGTTGTATGCGACAACATGGGTTTAGGATCCCGATCAACAACAGGAGTGGGTCATCAAACTGTTGATGTTTGGACAACATTGGGAATACATTCTTCCATATATGTGTGTGTGTGTGTGTGTGTGTGTGTGTGTGACATGATATTTATAATACAACGTATAAATATACTTAATAAATAAGTAGTTACTTATTATCCAAGGGACACATCCTTTCATGGATGGTCACCGTATGTTCTATATACATGAAACTCTCATCATGGTAATAAATATCAATCTATTATAATCATTTTGTCTTAGCATTTTCTACTGTACTCGTGTCTTTGTGCATGGTTATTCTTCTTGTGATATTGGTTATTACCACTGCTATTGTTCATAGTTTATGCTTCAGTTCATGTAAATTTGTAAAGAAACTTAATGTAATTGACCAACATTAAACTCCAACATGGTATCAGAGAAATGTTCTTGAAAGAAGACTATTGCACAAGCAATGACCTTCTATAGCAACTCGTCGTACCTTTCTTGCAATTCATTGTTTTGCTACAACTATAACTCAAGGTAAAGTTTCTACACTCTTCCAACAACCACGGTGAACCATATTTTGGTGGAAGATAGGCTTGATGGAACAACCAACTTCAGTTCTTGGAAATCTAGATTGCTCATCACTCTAGAAGAGAGTGACCTAATGAAGTACGTTGAAGAAGTTGTACCAGAATCAATTGATGATGTAGAAAAATCTCAATGCAGGAAGAATGATGCAAAATCCACAAAGATCATCATCTATTCTGTGAGAGACCATTTAATCCCTCACATCTCCAAATTGAAGACAACTAAGCAGATGTACAAATCCTTGAAGAAGTTGTTTGAGAGAAACAACACCAACATAACACTTTCCTTGAGACACCAGCTTCAAAATCTCAAGATGACTAAGCCTGAAACAATTGCCACCTTCTTCATGAATATTTTAGAGATCAAAGGTCAATTGGGTGTTATTGGTGAAATCATCTCTGATAGAGAACTTTTCATGATTACCCTTAATGGTCTTCCAAGCCATTGGTAGCCATTCATTCAAAATATCAGTGGGTGATCCAAATTTCCCAAGTTTGATCATTTATGGGTAGACTGTACTCAAGAGGAGACCAGACTTGTAGCTAGAGGCATGCAATGTTCCCATCATGATGACAATCAAGCCCTTGCCACTCATACAAGGAAAAACAAAGGAAAAAGAAGAGGTTTTGGCAAAACATTTGAAGGAAGGAAGCCAACACCAACTTTTGAGCACAAAAATAAGGACATGTCAAAGGTTCAATGCTTCAGATGTAACAAGTATGGCCACTATGTGAAAAATTGTCCTACGTGGAAGAAAGGAAAGCAACATGCTTCCATTGCTAATGTTGATTCAAAACTACCTTAGAGGAAGTCAAGGAATGTGAGTAAGAACGATGAAGAGTTCTTCTTCATTTCAGCCCTCTCAACTATGGTTCCTACTAGTAATGATATTTGGTTGATTGACAGTGGTGCTTCCAAACATATGACTGGATACAAAGAGCACCTTACACATATAGTAGAGAAAGAATCTCGTTTGCATGTTGTACTTGGTGATGATTCCAGATATACTGTGAAGGGATTTCGATCCACTTCCTTACAATTGGATTCTGGCACCCCACTCCATTTGAGTGATGTATTTGTACCTGGGATGGGAAGGAACCTTGTCTATGTTTCAGCCTTAGAGAACAAAGGCTACAAGGTTTTTTTCTCTGATGGAAAGGTTCTTGCACGAAACAATAAATCTAGTATGGATTCTACTAGGGTGATTGGTGTTCGAGAGGACAGATTGTACATATTGGTTGTCCGACCAGTTCAACTATTAATACATGATTCTATTAGTTTGAGTGAACTATGGCATATGAGACTTGCTCATTCACATTATAGAGCTCTTCCCGCTCTGGGGAAGATGGTGACGGACCTTCCAAAGATCCATGTTAAACACGATGGAATTTGCAGAGGTTGTGCTCTTGGCAAGAATGCCAAGGGGTCCTTTCCGAGTAGTGACATCAGATCCAAGGGGATCTTAGACTTGGTTCATACAGATTTATGTGGACCCATGACAATTGCTTCCTTGAGTGGATACCTATACTATGTGATCCTCATTGGTGACCACTCTCGAAAGACTTGGATTTACTTCTTGAAGACCAAGGATGGAGTCCTTGCCATATTTCAGGAGTACAGAGCACAGGTCGAAAACCTGACCAGAAATAAGATCAAAGTGTTGAGATCAAATAATGGAGGAGAATACATCTCCCATGATTTCAGTGATTTCTGCATTGAGGCAGGGATCGAGAGGGAGTACATTGTTCCTTACAACACTCAGCAGAATGGGGTCGCAGAGAGGAAGAACATATCTTTTGTTGAGGCAGTCAAGACGATGATTCATGTTCAACATTTACCTATGTTTTTGTGGGAAGAAGCATCCATGACTGTAGTGTATGCTCAAAACAAAAGTCCTCCTAAGACTTTAAGGAACATAACTCCCGAGGAGGCCTTCACTGGATTGAAGCCTGAAGTTAGACACTTCAGGATATTTGGGTCTCCAATATACATTCATATATCGAAAGAGAAAAGGACTAAGCTAGACCCTTAAGGTAGAAAGGGTACATTTGTGGGGTACAATGAGTCTTCAAAGGCATACTGGATCTACATCCCTAGTCAGAGAGAAATTGAGGTGAGCAGAGATGTTACCTTTGAGGAGGAGGTAGGCTTCATGAGATCTAGAGGATCTCACATGGAAATTGATAGTTCAGAGGGACACAGTTGAGCCTATTGATCCCATTGATCCTGTACTTCCAGTTGATGTTCCCATAGATATTGTAGTAGGTCAGAAGAGACCCACATGGGCTCGTCAGACTCTGTAGGAGGTAGAAGGACATGCAACTCCTCATGGTACCTTCCAAGAGAGAAAGAGACCTCTAAGATATCCGTGCTATGCCGCAACTATGAGCCACATCATTAATTCTGAGCCTTTATGTTATGAGGAGGCATCTAGTCAACTAGTATGGAGAGATACCATGATGGAGGAGTATCACTCCATCATGAAGAATGATGTGTGGGATATTGTTTCGAGACTTGAAGGGAACTCTGTAGTGACTTCCAAATGTATCTATAAGATCAAACACACAGTTGACAGAAGCATCAAGAAGCACAAAGCAAGAATTGTTGCTAAAGGATTCTCTCAGGTGGAGGGAATAGATTATGAGGAGACATTTGCTCCTGTTGCTCGATACACTTCTATCCAGATGATTATTTCCCTCGCAACATCCATGGGTTGGAGACTACATCAGATGGATGTGAAGACAACCTTTCTCAATGGAGAGATTGAGGAAGAAATATACATCGAGCAGCCAGATGGTTTCATCATACATGAGAAGGAGTCTCATGTGTATAGGTTGAAGAAGGCCCTATATGGACTCAAGCTAGCACCTCGAGCTTGGTATGAAAGGATTGATGGATACCTAATGATTTTGGGCTTCAACAAAAGTGTTGTTGATCCCAACCTGTACTACAAGATTGTTAATGGTGAGGCCCTGATTCTGGTGCTCTATGTTGATGATTTATTCCTCACCGATACAGAGAGCCTTATTATTGAATGAAAGTATGTGTTGGCCTCTGAGTTTGAGATGAAGGACCTTGGTATGATGCACTACTTCTTGGGACTATAGGTGTGGCAGAGAAATGATGATATCTTCCTAAGTCAGGGGAAGTACACAATTGAGATATTGAAAAAGTTTGGGATGATGAACTGTAAATCCATGGCTACACCAATGGTGATGAATCTGAAGAAACTAAGTGTGTCTTCTTCCAATTCCAACGAGATTTATCAGACCCTGTACAGACAGCTGATTGGATCATTGATGTATCTGGTTAACACCACACCAAATATTTGCTATGCAGTGAGTGCACTTAGCCAATTTATGAGCCAATCAAGACAGACACACTGGATTGATGTGAAACATGCATTGAGATACCTGCGAGGAATAATTGGACATGGCATGAGATATACTTCTAGTATTGACATGATATTGCAGGGATATACCGACTTTGATTGGGCAGGGAGCACAGTCGACAAGAAGAGCACCTTCGGGTGTTGCTTCACTTTGGGATTTACCATGGTTTCCTAGTGTAGTAGGAAATAGACTTATGTGGCCTTGAGTATTGGAGAAGCAAAGTACATTGCATTGAGTGTGGAAGTCTGTGAAGCAGTGTGGCTTTGCAAGCTCCTTACAGATTTATTTGTACATGTTCTAGATTCCACCATTAGTCATTGTTATAACTAGAGCTATGTGAAACTCTCAGAGAATCTAGTGTTTCATGAAAAATTGAAACACAATGAGATCAAGTACCATTACATTCGAGACATGGTGCAGAGGAAGGAAATATTGGTGCAGTACCTTCCTACAGATGAGCAGGTTGTTGATTTTCTTACCAAACCCCTTACAAGGATGAAGTTCGAGTACTTTCGTGACAGACTTGGTGTGGCAAAGAATGCCTCCCTCACTGAAAGGGAGTGTTTATGTTTGCAGTTTCCTGAAACATTCTCCAGATCGTACTCCTCTGTGACTGAAGTGAATTGATCTGCGATGACACTTATCCGAGAAGGGATAAGTGGGTTTGCGATTATAGCCCAACGTCTCATGTGGAGAGAACATGATGACATGTCAAGGGAGTTGACCCTTGACGTCACACACTATGGGAGTTGACCCTAGTGTTTCTAGAGGGTGTAGCCTCTAGAAGTCCACGTGTGAGTGCCATGTGTGACAAACATTCTCCAGATCGTACTCCTCTGAGAATTGAGTTGAGTTGATCTGTGAGGACACTTATTCGAGAAGGGATAAGTTCATTTGGGCTTATAGCCCAACATCCCATGTGGAGAGCACATGAGGACATGTCAAGGGAGTTGACCCTTGACGTTACACATTATGGGAGTTGATGATCCAGATTTTATGAGGAGAACGAAATGACTACATATTATTAACAGGTGCTTAACACAAAATAACAAAGATACAGTAAAACTGGTTTTCTATTCAATAAGGAAATAAGCTAAAACTGTAAAATCCAGTGGAAACAAGCTTGCTAGAATGGTGGCGGCCTATCTCTGAGAAGAGATGTGACGGTTACGCTCATTCGCAAGAAGATCATTACAATGAGGCTCTGAAGGCCTTTTTACAATAAACAGGAATGCCAAAAACCCTAGACATCCAAAAACCTAACCCTAGGAGATGAAGCGCCAAAAGTCATGTGGGCCCTGTCTGGGTAAGTTAGTACATCAACTTCCTGGGGTCGTAACTTTTGCATATGATCTCTGTTTAGGCGTATGATAGCCCGTTGGAAAGGTACTGTCGAGGAGATTTATTTTGGGGGCTCAATCATGCCTTTGGCTATCATTGAGAAGCTCTATCCCGAGAAACCTTCATTTAGGCCCTCAAAATGGCCCCAGAAGTTAAAACTGCTAAAAATAGTAAATTTCCAAAATTGTCAGAAAATTGTTTTGAGCCAGTTGGAAAAGGTGGGTGGCCACCGATATCCACCTGGATCAGTTGAAACTAGTGTTTATAGAGGGTGTATCCTCTATAAGTCCACATGGGAGTGCCATGTGTGACAAACCTTTTGCTATTATGGTGGTTGTGTACCATTGGCGAAGACTATGTGTCTCTAGACAGTAGTTGTGTACTATTATGGAAAGATACCTCCCTAGCTAAGAGGGAGTGTTGATATTTCAACATCGGGCAGAACTTCTCCTAGATTGGGCTGCAGACAAAGGGAGATAGGATACATTTATCATAAAGGTGCACTTGTGGTAAATGGGCCCAGACGTAGTCCTTCCTTGATCATGACAAGGAATAATATGGACTCANCTCATGTAAATTTGTAAAGAAACTGAATGTAATTGAACAACATTAAACTCCAACACAAACAAGATATCTCCACTTATGACAAACACATTGAGTAATTGCTCACACAACCAAATCAAGAATCAATACACTAGTGTTTTTAAGTGGCTAAAACCCTCAAAGAGGGAAACAATCCACAACCCCATCCAACATGGCCACTTGAGACAATATATTAATGCAAAAGAAAAAATGTGCGTAAGAGTTTTTCATAATCGATCTTCAAAAAATGACTCTTCATGTTCTTTAAATAAAGATCATGGACCAATAAGGTGTTAAACAACATATCAATGGCCATTAGTATCGAGGATAATATGAGTCGTCGAATCACTCTATGTATAAACCATATCGTTACCATCAGATTACATAACTATAAATGCATACTAATGCACACTAAATAAACATATTTTTACAGAAAGACACATTAGACCAAGTTTATCTTAACCAACTCCTAAGTGTCTAAATATCCTAACATGCTTGGCACACTAGAACCTCTATGTGTGTTTTCTTTTTGAGGTAACTAGAGCAGTAATCTTCGAGTGCATTTTATGTTGGGAAGGAACTAGGGATGGAGTCTCTATGGCTTTTATTTTTATTTTGGAGGTTTTTGTGTCTCCATTGGAGGTTCATCATGTGCTCGAAAAATCCTCTATCGGTGGTGAGAAACATGTGCATCACGGTGAGAAGAAGTTGAAGCTTTGAATGGAGTCGATATGGGACCTTCTTAGATGCCAAGTTATTGACAATGGTGAAAAAAGCATTGTTGAAGGGTCCTTTAGAGGATGAGGGGCTTTGAATGGTGAGTTGGAAAGGGACTTAGATAAAGAGATTGAGTTTACAAGTGGCGGACCAGAAGTGGGATCAACTTTAGAAGGAGGAGGCTCTTGGTGCTCTGCAATCCAAAAGTTGGACTTATGATTTTCTCCCTGAGAGGGAAGCTCCATGAATTCACGAGTCCCACATATATATGCTTGTGTATTTGTCCTTGCTAATAGTCAACTTTTTGTTGTATAAATGTTTGATTGTGCTCTCTATTTTTTAACACATCGGTTGCCTGGATAATTTCTAGACTATCTTTGCCTTCACAATAATATGTAATAATCAATGAATCATTTTTGGGCCTTACTTTCTAGTTGTTGGCTAAATGGTTGAGCCATTATTTTGGATTTTTTAAGTCTTTTACTGGATGTTGCTCCTCTCATTCCCCTAGTAAAAGTGTGATAGTCCATGATTGTTGAGTTAAAACATATTGCTTTATGATACCAGATTATTCTTTTTGTTACTTATATGATGGTGTTGTAGATGGTGAGAGTTTATCACAATTTATCTAAGTTCCATTATCATCTTATTTTATATGATTCAACTTAAGGATCAATGAAGCTACATGATCTCATGATATAAATCGTAACATTGGCCGGAAAAATATAATCTAGTGGATACATTGGATAAACATCAAATAACACCTTTTGGTGTACTAGTGGTGTACAAACAACATACAAAATAATAAAACAAATATAAATGGTAGTTAACCAAGATGACGATCACCCGTCACATTGTTGTCCATGCACAGGGAAAAAAAAAAAAAAAAAACATACTACTATCGGATTGACCCATAAATGAGGGATTTATAGTACACTCACTTCACCAAGTTACACATATCCTCTATGGAATTTACTTTCTATTCTCTCTCTCGGTCTTGTAAAGTGAGCTCTAACTTCAAAAAGGCCATGGGACTCTATTCCTCTACCCTATAAATGGATCTTTATTCTTTTGATGGTTGCAAGGCTTGTTCTCTATGTAACCTCTGCTTTGGAATGAATGGCTAACTCCTTTCTCTACATAAAAGGCACACAAGAATGAGTGGACGATATGATAACAAAATGTACCTTAGGTGTCTAGAATGCAAGTGGGGCCTTTTGAGTTCTATCTTATTAGCACAATCCAATTCTAAGTGCAACTTCCTTGACCCCTTCTCTTCAATGGCATGTAAGGATGAGTTTACTAGTTGACCATGCAAGGCCAAGGAAAGTGCCAACTATTGAGAAAAAGATATGAATGATCTTACTGAAGCATTTTCAGATTCTGCTTGGCTAAAGCAAAATAGACGGAAATGACACCCTATGTTTATAGCCATCAAAATTAATATCCTAACTCACAAGTATTGATTACAAGTGCTTAGGCTAGTCTTTTTATAAATAAAAGCTTGTTGGAAATTTCATTATTTATATGATTTTCTGAATATAATAGTTGTTGAAATAAATGTAGATACAGAAGCAAAGACACCAATATGATAATCAAGACAGATGAGATGTAAAGCAATCCTTTATTTCATTCCAATTCACCACAGAGTCATTATCTTTACAAAACTTTGTAAAGAAGTTTTGGACCAAAGTCAAACTTAGGCATCCCCGATGGAACATACAAAAGGACCTCTGACAGAAAATAAAAAACAAACTGAACTCTAAAAGCTGAATCAACTTGCCACAGATTGTTGCCCACTCGACTATGCACAATAGCCTTTGTCAGTCATGAAAACTAATTCACAAATAGACAAGTCTACACCGACTATCAAAGATAGATCAACGCCTCTGATAAACAAGTGTCTGTATAATGTAATTCAACCCTGAATCTTGTTGTCTACAATAAGACCCTGCTATCATAAAAAAGAATTATGCTTGTGATAAATTAAGGAATGAATGAAAACTGAACTATCTCAACATAAACTCAAAGAGCAAACCTTAGTATGTTTCTCCTTCTATCCTCCTTTTGTTCCTCCCTTTCCTTTTTCCTTTAAGCAAATTAGAATTGGTTGAAGTAGTTGAACCACCTCATTAGTTAAGTTAATTAAAAATTCAACCAACTTTTTAGTTTGGGGGGAAGTAGTAATCATAATAAGGGTTATAAATAAATAATAACTAGTAGGTGAGACCCCTTGTGACTCCCTTTAGTTCTTAACAATCATAACATAACTAGTTAATTAAACAAAACACCCCTCCTTGTGACTCCCTTCATCACATTCAAATTTGACAATTTATCTCATTGACATTTGAAATTATTTTCAAAAAAAATTATGTTACTCATATATCCAAAGAAAACATGTTGTCCAAAAACTTCTGAAGTCAACTGTCATCGACAATAAATAAAATAAAACTCAAAAACCATATTTTCCACTTTGAGATGCAATCCTTCCTTGATTGTTGTTGTCACCCTTTGATTTCTCTGAATTTACCTTTGGCTGGGCTGAGCCTTTAGGCCTAATCTCAGTGATCACATGAGAAAAATCGTCCCTCAAATGCATTCGGGAAGACACAGATTTATCAGAGCCATTGGAGGGTGAGGAAGGGGCAGCAATGGCTTTTCCTTTGTCAGGGGCATGGTGGGCCTCGGTTTTCAATATTTTGCTAGCATGGGAGGATTGAGCTGGTGAGTGGGTAGGGGCTGCTTGGACAATTTGATTGTTAGTCGGGGGAGCAGGTAAGGATAAATTGGGCTAGCCACGATGTTGGGAGACTGTCGGGTGGACAATCTCTTCCCATCTATCATTTTCGGGAACCTCGGGTTGCAATGAGACATGAGGGGGAATGGGAATACCAAGGGCTTGTGGAGCTTGGAAGGGAGGCCTTTTATGCCTAGGTTGGACCACTCCTTGCCCAATCCAATTGAAAAATCCGGCCCAAAACAACTGGCCTAAATCTTCCAAGTCAACATCAAAGTGTATGGAGAATCTTGGCCTTCTTGGGCCTCTGTTCCAATTACCTCTTCCTTGGTTGCCTCTGCCATGGCTACCTTAGCTGAAAAAACTCATTCCTGTATGCGTGATTGATTAGCAAATAGTTCTTTTACAACCATACATGAAAACTCCTTAAAAATATGAAATAGACTTTGGCTCAGCAACATATCAGACTCATGCAATCCAATCCATATAAATTGTTTAATTGTTTGTCAATGAGCAGGGGGTGAACAAAAGGTCCTGGGATATGCGAGGGGTTTGTATTTAGCAAAACATGGTAAAATGAGGGAGAAAAAGAACATGATTACTGCTCAAAGACAACAAACAATCAACTGTAATGCAAACCAAAGGAAATATCACTGTGATCCAACAAGGAAACTGCGATTTCAAACTGCTTCAATACATAATTTTTCTTGACCGTAATTAAATTTTAGAACAGGGAGTGAAAAATGAATGTGGGAAGGCGATGGGGTTGTAATTAGCGAAAAGCGAAAAAATGGTAGGGAAAGAGAGCGGATATTGTTCATAAAATTAATTAAGTGATCCATGAAACCATTATGTAAAAGGAATAACACCAACCAAATAATCAATGTGATCAAATGAAAATTATTGTGTATAATTCAATTAATTATGTGCATTGACTTGCTCACTGTTTGTAATCAGATTTTTAACACAGTGTCACCAAACAAGACAACATGTATCCCACAACAACCTGTAGAAGAGTTTTGTTTCTCTTCATTGTCCACTTAATATTTTAAAACAATTCCCAAATGAATACACAGTCACTTATTTCCACTTTGTTCAACATCAACCCATCAACTACTGCTCACAATTTATTTCAATCATCAAATACAGACTCAAAAGTCGTGCCCGATTCTGTCCTTTAATTCATTTAATAATTAAATTGTAATGAGGTTATACTGTCACCGAGCCTATGTCTATCTCTGTTACAATGCATGATATTCATCAACGCATATAACGGACAACCAAAAACAACCATCAATGTTTTAATTGCAAAGATCTTGATTTGCCATTTAAACACATAGACAACAATCACCATTTCAACTCATGTTGTGTTTGGAAAACACAGACCGTTTGCCAAAATGCAGTGTATTTTTGTGACTGTATAGGTCCAATGACTCACAATGTTGGGTTATCAATCAATATAACGACGTAGTAACAATAAACCCGGTCTCATCTCACAAATTGATCAAATTGCAACAAAACCATATTGTTTTTTAAAAAACCGTGACCATCTCTGATGGCGCAATCAATAATATCCATAACATATGCAGTGGATGGGTATGCCATAACTACCACGATTGCAATACTCCCATTGGCAATTTAAAACCCATAGTCATAGCAACCATTAAATCAACCTAACATGTTGTAGGAAGGCCACACATATCCACGCATCACACACAAAGCATTGTTGTGATTTAATCAACTTAAAACTAATGTTGGGTTAATAATTTAATGATCACAATGTAAAAGACAACGAATGTATATCCAATCCCATTTTCCAATCAACCAATTAACCAAAACCATTGTCGACATAATCAATAGAGACATGCCAACGATAAAACACTGTCAACGATGCACCACCAACTCGTAACAATCAACAACATACCCGACCAGACACAATGGTTCCCTCTATCCAAAATTGGGCTTTGAAAAGTCAAGGGTTTGCTCTATGGACCAACACAGGGAGACTAGAGTCANCCTGTAACCAAGAAATTCTAAAAAATGCGAGCTTGGCCAAGTAGTTCTTCCTCTACTTGAAAATCGAAGCTTAGCCACAACGAACACAATTGAACAATAGCCAGGGTGACAACCAGTGGATGAGGTATGGAGTGACATGTAGTAAATGCGTGTCACCTCCACCCTCTAGTCATTCAATACCTTAGTACACGCCAACCCACTAATCCATTAACTCATTCAATTCAACCATGCATCGAAACCAACATCCACGAATTGCCAAGAGCGCCACCCTATGTCACATTAACCACTGCCAACCATACTATAGCGTGGATCACATGTGTTTCCATATAACTTCAATAAATCATATAGCCACTAAACCATTATCTAGGACTAACAACAATCCATTTAAACTTTGAAATGCATAGTGCAACAACGTATAACATAGTAGCATAGTTCCTTGCTTTTGGATTTTGTTCACATTGTTTTATTTATTTTCAATTGTTCTTATTTGTTGCTACTAACATGTATCTTTTGCAGGTGGCACAAGTAATAATTCAAGGAGTAAATAGAAAAGGTAACCATGGATATCATAAGCCATTTCAACACGACATTAGAGCCTATAGCGATAGAACAATCATGCATTATCCACCATTCATTTGTCGCAATTAGAACCAACACATAATAGACTTTGTCCATCGCCAATAAAACCAAGATTTTATCAATCATGTAGAACTCTGTATCAGTGTCGAACAACATCATAACATGAAATAAGAACCGGATATGATCTCCCAATCAACAAGGGGGTCCCACCTACTAGTATTATATATCTTGTTAGCTTATAATTAATAGGCTTTAGCAATACTTTGCAGGCGAAATCCTCATTGCGAATTTAATCATCAACACCAACCAACTCAGGATTTGACTTAGACTTTTTCAATCATTATTCATTCATCGACATGCTTGGAAGACTTGATTTTTGTTTGGATTCAATGCTTGACTACTTTGCTAAAACACCTTTTGTTAAGCTTTTCTTTTACTAGTATCTGAAACCTAAACAGATGGCTATGTTACACTCAACTTAATGTGAATAGAAAATTCACCCACATATGTTAATCCAAGTCCCAACACATGGCCAAGCACATTGATTTGTGATTCCTCCAAAGTTTATGTTAGCATGTCAAAATTATAATATATTCATATCATCACTAACCAGGGACAAAACCTGTAGTAAGAATGTCTTTAAGGTCGCAATAGTGCCCACTGTTAAGCGACTTGGTATGTCAGATTTAGCTCCATTTATATCAATGAACATGGTACACATCGTCAAATGTTTGGGGTATCGCAATTAATTCTTGTATCTATTGGGATAGTTCCCATAGTTAAAACACCTGGGCTATCATAATTGATTCCTCTTGTATCAATATCCACAGTGCCCACTATTAAAACAACTTGGATATTAGAATTAACTCCTTTGTGATTTTCCTTCGCATTAACCACCTTGACTTGGGATMTCTCTTCCTTCCTTTCAATAGGAGAAACTGAACAATATGTTTTATATCATTTCTTCTATGCAAGACACTGGAGTATCATAATTAATCACCTTTAAATCAYTGYAACTTTCCACTTTTCTATCTTATTAACTCAAAAGATCTTCAGATTTCTTYGAATCAATATGAACTCCAACATGTGCTAATGGCTATAGTTGTTTAAAATGTACAATAGATTCAAATGGTCAGATGTYGGTTCGGTAATAAACAAGTTGACCCAGGATATCAACAATTTGGCTAGAGGGAAAGGAAGCTAAGTTGACCAACAAATAAAATTGGTCAGATTATGATTATGACACCTAACAGAGCTCCATACCGTCTGTATGGTCCTCGTACAAATGTGTGGGTGAGATAAAATGACCAAACAATGTATTGACTCGCCCATGTAAGTGAAATTATAGTCCATGCAAAAGAAATTTGCCTTAGGCAAAAGAAATTTGACTCAGGCAAGTGAAATTCACCTCAGGCAAGAGCAATTCAAATAAGGTAAGAGAAATTGTAGCTTGGAGGAGTGCCAAATTCACCCAACAACTTCAACATACACTAGCTTTCTATTCTTTAGATACACAGTTAGTAATTTAGCTAACAAATTGCAACAACTTTTTAATCCACACCCTCAACTTTTTCTAGACTTAGAATGGACGACCCAGGTTCTCTAATTGTTGGATTTCATTGATTTATGTGCAACAATTATTTGATATAGGTGTGTGTACAACAACATATCAATGGATATGAGAAGATGTTATCCCAAGCAATACTTGGATGTAGTTACCAGAACAATAACCAAATCTTCATTTACAACAAATTGCCATTGAATTAATCACCTAGGGAAGTGATTGCATTTTCCTGTGCATATTTTATCACATTAAGCATAATGAGCATATAATAGAGTGTGGCTCTAAACTATGCACTCTTATAAGACAAAATCAGCAACAATAGAAAAATCAAGCAACCATAATGAACACATCAATTTTACCCTAGAAACCCAAAAGTGAAAAGTAGCTTCGAATGGGGCTTAGTTTTTCATTTCGATAATCTCTGGTACAAGTATCTCTTGGCTCTCTATGCATCTTCCTCCCTTGGCTAATGAAAACCCATTTGAGAGTCAAAACAAGGGAAGAAAAAGGGAGAGTTGGGGGTAAGGGGAAGGCCATCAACAATGACCCTTTATTTCCCATTCCTCAACCTTCTCTCCTATTTGATTTTTCTTATCTTTTTTTTCCTCTCACTTTCCTTTGGTCTTGTTCAACTTTTATATTTACATTTTTTTACATAGCTTTCTTAACCTTCATTATTTGTTAAATTTGTCTGTAGGTACAAAGTTTGACAACCATTCATCGGTTCAAGTATATTTTTCATCACACCTCACCATTGAGAGGCTTTTTGGTCTCAAAAAGCTCAAAGGAAACCAATCTAGATCAATGTGCCTTTTGTATGCTTCTATGAAACATGGCTATGACTTTGGCACCTGGATATAGCTCTGACTCTGGCTTTGGCTTTGGCTCTGACTCATGGCTTTGACTACTGGATCTAATCCTAGCTATGGCTCTAGTTATGGTTATGGCTCTCTTGTTCCCACAATGCAAATGACTGTTCATTGACTCTCACCTCTTGGTGATCTCTAGATTTGAACTCTTCAATCAACATCCATTCCCATCTCCCTCTCATAATTGGGGACGGTCCATCATGTAAGAATTCCACAAGGGAAGTGTGGTCTACATTCTACTTTCAAGAATAGTTACTTTCCAGCAAGAAAACAATTTTGTAGTGTCTGCACATGCTTGCAAGCACGACATGGAGTTCTCAAGAACTCTCCCAAATTCATTAACCTTAATGTACTAATCTCCTTCACAACTCCAAGAAGGGGTTCTTCAGATGTTGTATTGGAAACGAGAATTGGATTGTGGTTTCCCTTGACATCAACGTGATGTCCATCTTGTTGGCATCGCTAACCTCCTCTGTCGATATAACTCCTTGGTTAATTTATGCTCTTTAGACTGGAGATGTAGGAAACTCTTCATCTTCTTGAATCTTGTAGGAAACTCTTCATATTCTTCAATCTTCTCTCTCCACACTCTTCTCTTGGTTGTGTGGATTTTGGGTTGAAGCTCCGAATGAAGTCACCGACACTTTACTTCCTAATGACCACTCAAATTGTAGTGGTGGAAAAAGTTCTTGGTGTTGTTGTATGGATTGCTTGACATGTTTTTTTTCTCCATGTACCTTTGAGTTTGTTGTTGTATTAGGGGATATTTATTGTCCTTCTTCCTCTAACAACATTTTGGCTTGTGGAATATGGGTTGCTTCTCCTAGCAAGATGCCTAAAGATGGATTTTCTTCTTGCAAAATGAGGAAGCCCCTGAATACCAATAGTTGACAATGTTGTGGCCTTTCTTCTTGTAGTAGTGACAAACAAGGGATGTCTTGTTTGAGATATTCCTTTTGGTCTTCTTTTCCTTATTCCCCCCATTGATTGGCTCGTTGCCTCTTCTAAGTGATGGTGCAGGTTGAGTCTTTGAGCTCTTCTCATCGTTGCCCTTCTTTAATCTGTCATAAGAAGGCTAAGGTGGTAGTGGGCCACCACCTACACTTACTACTACTCTTTCTCCTAATGAGCAGGACAACTTTGGCATGTCTTTCGCCTTTACAAAAGTGGTCTTCATGGTCATGGGATTTTCCCTTCTGCCATCAAAACATAGACCTTCATGCTTGATACACGGTGTAGCTACAAAGGGGCTTAGGATGCCTTGTCTTTTTTTTCCCTAGTCCTTGTCCATCATAATGCACATTCCCTAATAGTTTGGAACCAATGCCTCTGGCAAGATTTTCAAAATAACCCAAGTGCTCTTGAGAAAGGTCTATGGAAGGTGAGCTTACCAAAGTGGTATCGATCACGGTGCTGGCTTTGATACTGGAAATGGAAGGTGGCCTTGCTTCCTTAGTCTCTTAGATAGTTGCTTGGAGCTTTGCTAATTCCTCCTCCTTCTTTGCTAAATCTTGTTGCAAATGAACCATCATCTAAGAGAGCCCATCTTCTTTCCATATATCCAACTAAATGACCTTCTATCCCAAATGTACAAGTGAACTCTATGCTTGTCCTAATCTTCCATGACCACAATGAGGGAGTCTCGATGCTCATCAAACCGTGTCTTTAGCAATGTCAACAATTTGGTATAGGTATCAAGGTTTTTCTGCATCTCTACCATCCTTTGGTCGAACATTTGGATTTGCTTCGACTCCAAGTGTTGGTTATCTTCTTGAATTTGAGCATTGTTGGCCCTTAAGTCTTCCAACATATTTCTATTTCCTTTACCCATGTTGAGGTTTTCAATGTTCTCTTCAAAGTTATGGCAGTCATGTCACGGTCAAGGATGCAACTACTTTGATACCTTATGATCCATAAATGAGGGACTTATAGCCCACTTGCTTCACCAACATGGACCCTCTATGGAATTTACTTTCCACTCTCTCTCTCCTAGTCTTGTACAATTAGATCTATCTTTAGAAATACCACTGGGTCTTTGTTCCTTTGTTCTATACAAGGATCTCCTTTCTTATGATTGTTGCAAGGTCTGTTCTCTGTGCAACCTTTGCTCTAGATTGAATCACTTACTTCTTCCTTTGCATAACATGCACACAAGAACCAACAAACAATATGATAACAAAATTTACCCTAACTATCTAGAATGCCAATGGGGTCTTTTGAGCACAATCCAATTCTAAGTGCAACTTCCCTCCTCCTTGCTCTTCAATGGCATGTAAGTATGGGTTTACTATTTGACTATGTAAGGCCAAGGTGAGTGCCAATTAACTTGGGCTCTAACTCAAACTTTTTCAATCTCTATTCATTCATCGACATGCTTGGAAGGTTCAATTTCTATTTGTTTTCAATGCTTGACTACTTTGCTAAAACACTTCTTGTTAAGCTTTCCTTTAATCAATATTTGAAACCTAAGAAGATGGCTATGTTACACTCAACTCAATGTGAATAGACAATTCACCCACATATTTTAATTTCAGTCCTAACACATGGAAAACAACACTGATTTGGGATTCCTCCAAAGCCCATGTTAGGAGGTCAAAATGCTAATATCCTCCTATCATCAATAACTAGGGACATAACCTGTAGTAAGAATATATTTAGGATTAAGAGCAATAGTTCCCACTATTAAGTGACTTGGTATGCTAGATTTAACTCAATTTATATCGATGAGCATGGTACCTATGGTCATAACATTTGGGGCATCACAATTTGTTCTTGTATCTATTGCGATGGTTCCCACAACAATAACATATGGGCTGTAATTATTGATTCCTCTTGTATCAATAGGCATAGTGTCCATTGTTACAACAACTAGGCTATTAGAATTAACTCCTTTGTGGTTTTCCTTCACATTGACCACCTTGATCTGGGATTTCTCTTCCTTCCTTTCAATAGGAGAAATTGAACAATATGTTTTATGTCCTTGCTTCTACTAAGACACTGGAGTACCATAATCAATCACCTTTAAATCACTATAATTTTCCACTTTTCCATTTGATTGATGAAAAAGCTCTGTAGATTTCTTCAAATCGATCTAAACTCCAACACAAGCTAATGGTTGTAGTCGTTTAAAATGTATAATAGCTTTATATGGTTGGATATTGGTCTAGTAATAAACAAGTCGATCAAAGGAAAAGGAAATTAAGTCCATCAATAGATACTATTAGCCAATTAATGATTATGACACCCAATAGAGTTTCATATAGTCCATATGGCCATGTGGCTGAGAGAAAACAACCCAACAATGCATTTATTTGCCTAGGTAAGTGAAATTACAGTCTAGGAAAGATAAATTCACCTAAGACAAGAGTAATTTTCCTCGGGCAAGATAAATTCACCCCAGGTAAGAGCAATTCGACTCAGGTAAGAGAAATTACATCTTGGAGGAGTGATCAATTCGCCCAGTAACGTCAACAATAATTAGCTTGTTGTTCTTTATGGATATACTAATTTAGCTAATAAATTGCATCAACTCTTTAATCCACACCCTCCATTTATTCTAGACTTAAAATGGATGGCCTGGGTCTCTAGTTGTTGGATTTAGTTGAATTTACGTGCAACAATAATTTTCTACAAGTGTGTGTACAACAACATATCAATGTCTATTAGAAGGTGCTATCCCAAACAATACTCATATGTAGTTACCAAAACAAGAACCAAATCTTCATTTACAAGAGATTGCCATTGAATTAACCATCAAGGGCAGTGATTGCATTTTACTATGCATATTTTATCACATTAAGCAGACTGAACAGAGAATAGAGTATGTCTCTAAACTATGGACTCTTATAAGATGAAATTGACAACAATAGATACATCAAGCAACCATAACAAACACATAACTTTTACCTTGGAAACCCAAATGGGAAAACTAACTTCGAATGGTTCTTAGTTTTTCATTTTGACAATTTCTGGTACAAGCAACTCTTAGCTCCTTATGCATCTTCCTCCCTTGGCCAACAAAAATCCACTTGAAAGTGAAAACAATGGAAGAAATAGGGAGAGCTAGGGGTAAGGGGAACGCCAACAACCACGACCCTTCATTTCCCATTCCTCAACGTTTTCTCCTATTTGATTTTTCTTATTTCTTTTAATTCTTTTTTTTTCCTCACACTTTCATTTTGTCTAATTCAACTTTTACATTTGCATTTTTCTACACAGCTAGCTTAACTTTCGTTAATTGATGAATTGACTTGAAGGTATTGAGCCTTACAACCATTCACTGGTTCGTTGGTTTAGATCCATTTCAGATCACGGATCCCACCCCTCATAAATCAAGCCATTATTATACCATACCATTAACTGATTAGGGTGTGCTTGAAATCATGTCTCATCTACATATATGTTTGCAGTCCCATAAGCCAAAGACAAAAGACAACATCCCACTGCTTTTCAAAATACGAGGAATACATTTATACCACCAATTGATATGCATAGTAAGCATTAGTTTCCATAACAATTTTTAATTAATTGCAATGAGCATCAATTTCCATAACAATTTTTATTTATCTGTTATCTATCTATAGTTAACATCAGTAAAGAAGCGAGTTGTGCAAAGGCTGCACGAGGAAGCCAAACAATCGAAATACGTAGAATTGATCGATGTGAGATTATGGACTCGAATCAATGTGGATTGCTCGGCTACTGCAATACACATACAAGTTTAGTCATGAACAACAAAACTAGAAAACAAAATAGTGAATCGTGTCCCCCTTTGGCTCATATCATATATGAATGTGTAGAGCTAATGCATAATGACTAAGACATAAATCTCATGATGACTACTAAATCTCACGGGAATGATTAAATCTCATTTTGGATATGGAAATCCTCATGCAAATCATATACAAATTAACAATAAAGTTTGGATATGCTTATATGCAAATACATATTTTTTTATCATTAATGATATAGTCCTACTAAGATTATGTGAAACTCTAATTTTTTTTTTTTTGACAATTTTGACAAAACATATCATAACTTAGTTATTAACTAACAACGTGGACAACCATCACTCATTGATCACCTCACTGATCATTATCATCATCATCATCATTATTCAACGATTCAATCTAGAGTGATCCCTAAAAATGTTGGGTCATTAACCTATTGCCAACCAACCTATTGCCTCATGTCTAAGAAAGACAAGCTTTTAGCATGATATTAAAACAAAAATATATTATTACTTTAAACAATAATTTTTATTTTCAAAATATTAAAATTAATATACACATATCTCAAAACAGTATAATTTTTTTTTCGCAATTGAAACGAAGTCAAAGTTTCAAACTGATATGAAGACAAAGCCATCGTTATTCCTTGCATGGCACGACTAATAAAGGGCCGGACTTTTTCTTCTAATATAAAAAATAAAATAGGAAGGAAGCGAGGGAAGTAGGTATAAAAACGAAATGCACGACTTTTTCTTTTAATATAACATCGAATTTTTGAAAAATGAAAATACGTTTTTTAATTAACATTGAGTTTTAAAAAAAATGAAAATACGAAGGAAGCGAGGGAAGTAGGTATAAAAATAAACTGCACGACTTTTTCTTTTAGTATAACATCGACCATTTTTTTTTATATTCCCTGAACGGTTGCTAGTTACCAAGGCCCGTCCTGCTGCTTTTGGTGAAATCGGAAGTTCTGGAATTCTTCGGGGGAATTTGGCATCTGGCACCGTTGGAGTCGGTAGAGCCCTAACTCCTACCCTCTTTTTTAAGGTCTGCAGTTCGAATCTCCGTTTCGCCATTTTTGAAACGTTCGATCCACTTAATTGTGCGTAATTCGGTGTGAAATCCTCATTTTTCCTCGTTCATTTGAAGGTCTTTCGATCATTCTACTGTTTGTGGCTTCTTCGCAGTCAAATCGGGTGAGGAATCCCTGTATTATATGTCTAATTATTCGTGTAGACGAAGTTGGTTGGATATTGTTAGGGTATGAACTGAATTACTAGTCATCGTTGTAATCAATAATAACAGGTTCAGTTGGGTTCGGACAATTGCGATGGAAGAGGTGCGTTTGTACATCTGTGTCTTCTGAGAGACGTTCGTTGATTCTGGCTTTTGTTTTGGGGGTTTCAAATTGGAATTAATTTAATTGTTATTTTCGGTCTCAGGAAGGATATAAGGTTTTGTTGAACGTGTACGATCTAAGCCAGGGGCTTGCACGGCAATTGTCGACCTCATTTCTCGGAAGAGCCATTGAAGGAATCTGGTAAGATAGTAAATATCAAAATGCTGGGCTCAAGATGTGTTTAGGGAATAAACCTCTCTTTTGTTTCTCACTCTCTTTTTTTAGTTATACATTTTACATTTGTTTACGTTGATGTTTAAAAGTTATATTGAACAACTTATATTAACCCCAGCTATAGAATGCGAAAATTGCAAAGACTTTTAATTAAGATAAGTTGTTTTCACTTTATTGAAATTAAAATTTGAGTATGTAGCTTTTAAAGTTAGTCATAATATTGCTTAAATCTTTTGGAAGTAAATTGTGTTACAGTTTTGAAATGTCTAACTGTTGGAGTGGACACTCCACCCATCATCAGAAACACATCAAACTATAGTAACGATATAAAAGAGTGTTTATGGTGTTATTTAAAGAAAAAATAATAGATAAGTGTTAGAAAAAATGAATAAATTATTAGATGACCATTAAAACCAGAATAGAATAATTAAACCAGAATAAAATAATTAAAATGAGAATAAAATAATTACTAGCAAGTCAAATAACCCAAGAAACAAGGGTGCTTGGAGATCAAAGAAAAGGATAAAAAATCATATGGTGTCAAAGTTGAGAACTAAATTAATCCATAAATGTTGAATGAGAGAATTAAAAGGAATTATAAAAATTAGATTAAAATAAGTTAAGAGATGAAAAGAATGAAGGGAAAAATTCAAATATATATATATATATATATATATATATATATATAAAGAATTGGGGTTACGGGTTGGTTAAAGGCTAAAGGTTAAAGGTGAAGAGAATCTTTAAGAGGACATGTAAGAGGGGAGGGGAAAGAAGTCAATTGAAAAGGTAAAAAGTTAATTTGAGAATTCCAAATGAGAAAATAAACGGAATTGCCTAAAAGGAGGTTACATGTAGGAAAAAATCAAATCCAAAATAAAACAAGAATGGGGGATAATGAGGAGAATTATCAAGAGGAAGGGAATAGGAGTCAAATGAGCAAGTAGAAAAGGTCTAATGGGCAAGATGTTGGATGGTGTTTTTTTCGAGATTGACTTAGTTTATACCCATCTTCTCGATTAAAATTGTTGCGATGTTTTTCAATTTCTAGTGCTTCTCGAATGATGCGAGAGGGGTGAAAGGGTGTGGAGGCAAGAATTATGGTTTGGTCAAAGCAAATGAGGTGTTTGGAGTTGTGGGAGTGTTCAACAATAACCGACTTAGAGATGTGATTGTGGAGTGTGTCAGTTATGTGTTGTTTACGCCTGACTTTGAAAGATCTGCTAGTTTGGCCTATGTAAGATTTGCCACAGGAGCATGGGATTTGATAAACTCCTTGGCCAAGCATAGGGTCAGATTTATCCTTAGCAGTTCTAAATAATTGTTTAAGGGTTTTATAGGGTTTAAAAATAACTTTTTAGCCAAAATCTTAGAAATATGACCAATGATGCCTTGGATGTAAGGAAGAGATATAAGACCTAGAGGAGGGGAAGGAGGAGAGGAGTTTTTGGGATTAGAATGGAGGGATGAACAAAAAGCTTTATTGATTTGGGTGATAGAGTAACCATTGGCGATGAGGGCTCCTATTCTTTAAGGAGTTATTGTTTAACTCATCTCTCTTATCTATATTGGAGTTGTACTCCATGCTCACATTGGTGTACATGGTGTGTACTTTTGGGTTATTTTGATATTTTAAGCATTTTTTACATAACACTTAATAAGGTGGGCTTTTTCTTTCTCAAGAAATTGGGATCAAAAATTTAGGAGTAATAGTAACCCAGTTTTAAGAATGATATATTTTTGGGTTGGGTGATGGTGAGAGTGGGCATGAAGGTATCTGTCAGTGTGAATCTGTGAATCAATCTGCCATTTTGACTTATTCAACACTTAATCATTGAATTCATGTAAGAAGTTGGGTAGGGAAGTTAGCCCACTTTCAGTTATGACAACATGGGTTGAGGTGCAATAATCCTTGGGGAAAGAGTAAGAGTCAAGCAAACATGGGAAAAGAAGCCGTAGCGAGGAGGTGAGGAGGAAAAGAAGACAAGTTTTTAGCATTAGCGAGGAAGTGAGAGAAACATAGCCAGAAGTGTTGGGAAATAGTGGCTAGCCATAGTGGGTATTGAAAGCAGTTTGCTGGAATTGGTAGCTATGTTGAGAATGAGGTTGTTGTGAATCAATCTGCCATTTTGACTTATTCAACACTTAATCATTGAATTCATGTAAGAAGTTGGGTGAGGAAGTTAGCCCACTCAGTTATGACAACATGGGTTGAGTGTAATAATCCTTGGGGGAAGAGTAAGAGTCAAGCGAGCTTGGGAAAAGAGGAAAGTTTTTAGCGTTAGCAGGAAGTGAGGAAGAAAGACAAGTTTTTAGCATTAGCAGGAAGTGAGGAAAACATAGCCAAGTGTTGTGAAAGAGTGGCTAGCCATAGTGGGTATTGAAAGCAGTTTGCTGGAATTGGTAGCTATGTTGAGAATGAGGTTGTTATGCCTGTGAGTGATTCCTATTAAGGAAATTACCCAAGAGCATTTGTAAATGCTATGTGAGCACTCTTGTTGAAGCTAGATTTCCTGGAGCCCCTAGTAGAGAGATTCCTGGTCAGTTTGTGTTGGAGCCCTGGAGAGAATGAAGATTGTCTGAAGACTACGATGCAGAGAAGGAAATCACATTCCTTGAGTTGTGCAAACTGATGGGGAAGAGAGCTGGGCGGTTGGAATTGATGTAGGAGTCAGGTCATTGTGTTTTAGTAGGTATTTGAGTTGTTACAGTGGACTATAGATAGTCGTAGGAGCCTGTTCGTCCTCGTGGACTCATAGCCATAGCTTAGGGGTGGCTTGTTGTAGAGAGAATTGGCGCAACAGAGCCTATGGTTGGCAGGAATGTCCTTCGTCTACAACCAATTTTGTAAATCATTTTTAAAAGATAAGTGTTTTAATCACTATGTCATTTACAATTTTAATGTTGCATTTACTCTGTATGTTGTGTGTATGAATGTTGTAGTGGGTTTGTAATTGTTGTTGTGCATGTTTAAACCATTTGTATTCACATTTTTATAAATTAACGAGAATAACATGTTTGTATGTCATGATGCATGTATTTTCTGTATTTGAATTGGTATGTTAGCTGATTTGTTAGTAACGCAGCCCAACCAAGTAGTTGGGTACGTCACAAATTGGTATCAGAGCTTTTGGTTCATCAACGGACTCGTATGGGCCAAAGATTACCATGAATTTGATAAATTTGTGGTTGCAGAGGTTGATCTGTGTCGAATTTGAAAAAAATTGTAAAATTCGAATGAAATCCCGAAATTTCCAAGCAAAATTAGATTGAATTTGTAGTCAAAGTGATTGAAGGGATGATTAATTGCATTGATCTGGAAGTTGCAGAGTTAAAAATTGGATTGGGAGGTCGAATTTCATGTTTTCATGGCGACTGTGAAGTTTGGTGAATCGACAGCCTAGATTGTACTCGACTTGGCGATCAACGACCGAGATTCATTTGGTGGTTTGGAGAAGTTCGATGAAGCAAAAAGAATTTTCAAGATCGTCGAAGAAGAATTCAGAGTTCGATGAAGTTTAGCGAATCGTTGGCTGAGATCACATTGATATTGAGATCAACAGTCTAGATCCAACGCGGATTTGGTCAGAAAGAGTTTGACGATGTGAAGAAAAGTTAAGATTGTTGATGGAGTTTTTCAGAAATTGTCGATTGTTGATGGAGTTTTTCGGAGGTTGTTGAAAACGTGAAGTTTTTCCAAGATTGCCGATGGAGATTTTCAGAAATCATCGATCAATGGAGTTTTTTGGAGGTCGCCAAAAAGTGGACTTTTTCCCCTATCGTCGAAAGATACTTTTTCCCTGAATGTCAAAAGATACTTTTTCCCCAATCGCCGATAAAGACTTTTTCGTTGATTGTCAATACAATGGATTTCGTTGATTGTCGATAGAAGGTTTTTGCCAACCGTCGATGAAGGGTTTTTAGTGATCGCCGAGGAAGGGAAAAAGAAAGGAGAAGAATAGAAGAAAAAATGAAAAGGAGAAGAGGAGAAGGGAAAAAGAGGAAAGAGAAGAGAGAAGGAGGAAAGGAAAGGAAAAAGAAGGACACGGATAAAAAAAAGAAAAAAGAAAATAGTATAGAGCCAAAAACTTGTTTTGGCCATAACAGGAGCAAAAAAACTCAAAATTAGATGAAATTTAAAGGGTATGTTTGTAGTGATGAAGGCCACAAAAGTGTCAATGAGGGCCATGGGCCATTTCTACTTAAATTTTCGAGAAAACGAAAATTAGTGGTTTTTAAAGATCCGGGTGGTGCTTAGTGACAGAGACCCAAATAAAAATGAAATTTTTATAGAGCATCCAAAAAGCAGGCACGAAGATACCTAGTTGGGATTTTGGCCAAATTCAAAAGGTTTTGGAGTGGAGGTGCCCAAACAGGGTAAAATCCACTATTCTCGGACACTTCTTGGGGATTTTTGAAATCTTCAGAAGAGGAAAAGAGACCCCAGATCAAAAATCTGGAAAATTTCCTTTACTCGACACTTTATCTCTTCAACAATCCAGACAACTTTGTCTTGAGGAACTTTTTTCCAATTTTGTGCTGTTTGGGAGATAGCCAGTTTTGGCTAAAAATTCTAAGTCGGGAGAAAATGTAAAAGCGCAAAGTTGTCAATTCTAGATTTATATAGAATTTGACTGGAGCATTAGGTTTTGAATCTGAAAGTTGTTATGTATTCACAATTAGAAATACTATTTGTGCTCGATAGAAAAGTTTTGGTAGTTCCTAATAGATTTTTTGCTAGAGATGGTAGAAAACGACCTTTTAGCGAGATTGCACCGGTCAAAATAGGGCACAATTGAGTAGAAACGACAAAATTCAGAAAGCAATAACTTTTAGCCCAGAACTCCGAAGAAGGCATGAATACAGTTGTTGGAAAGATGATTCAGAGGAGAATGTGCCTAAAGAATACGAATTTAGATTAGCGCATCTGTGTTCTTCATAAATTCCGATGAAGGGTGACTTGCAGCCTAATTAATGAAATATTTTACAATATGCATAATTTTAATAGTAATTGTTGCATGCACATTTTTGCAGAGTTAGAGGTACATGAAGGACATAAATTAGGTTTAGAAATGAGAACTAAAGAGATGGATGATGCACAAGGTTCTTACATCCATGGAGATGAAATCAGAGGATTAAATATCAGCCTGGGAAATGCAAAAACAAAGTCCAATGTACATAGAAGCAGAGTTGAGCATGTAGAGTTGATGAAGAGCTCGTAGAGGGAAGTGCAGAGCTACAAAGCAGATACTGAAAGGTTGATAAGAGCTCAAGAGGAGCAAAACCAAATTAATTCTCAGCTACTATAGAGTTTGAATAACCCGCAAAGAGAAATCAACAAGGAGTCCAACATAAGATATGTAGCCAATGCAGGGCATGTGGTGAAGATTTTCCAGGTCCTATCAAGCTGCCAACTAGGTCTGTTTTTGACCTCAAGTTGGCTCTAAGTTTAAATTATCAATGAAGGTTTTGCTGCTGTTTTAGGACAGCCAACAGTTCAGGAACTTCTTGCTGATTTGTTACAGTTACAGTTACATTCACAATTTTAGGTGTTCTAGCATGTAGTTTTAGTCACCAAGGGTTAGCACATGCATACTAAAATAAATGTAACACACCTAGAGATCTTTAAAGCTGAAAATAAAGCAGTTCTACACTCTAACACACATGAAATTGTACACATGTATTTTTGGTCAACACGACCCTGGATAAAAGCCCCCCCCGGGGAAAACCAGTTTGGAATATATGTCTATATATGAGGAGATTAGATGGTGGAATACAACAAGTACAAAATATAGATTAACCTGATACAATAGCAGCTTGATCCAAGCTGAAATACAAGTCCAAAAGAAGGAAGAGCGCCCTAGGATGGTGCGCCCCTCATAAATGTTGCCAAGACCACTAAAACGAAGCCAGATGCCAACTGGAAGCTCTGATCTAGAAACCCCTCCACAGTACTCTGATACTGATGAGTAGCCTCCCTCTGAAACAAACCTCATTGCAATCTGACAACTCTAAGACCTCCCCATTGCTGATGCGCCCTTCTCCTCAAGTGCGCCCTCCTTAGATGTAGAAGCTCCTTAGTAAATAAATAGGGAACTAAGCCTCCATGAGCCCTCCATGCAAGTAGGTGCCCAAGCTTTCCTCTCCCTCTGCTTGAAACCTCATCCTCTTGCTCTCTCTCAAACTCTTGGAGTGAACAAATGAGTGAATGGCCTCTTCTTGGCCTCTTGCGCCCTCCTTTAGGATGCATAAGGAATCCTAAGAATTGGGTGGATGAGATCATCTCATCTCATCCTTAATCAATGGTTGAGATCACTCAAAAATAATCTCACACCAAAACCCACTTTACTTAAGTTTCCATAGTTTCACTTTATATCTATTAATTCACCCATTTTGTGAATTAATTGTCACTTTAGGCTAAAATGACCAAATTTCACTTTTGACTTAAATCTCCTAAGTCAAAGTGAAATTAGACATAAAGTACATAGTACAAGGTACAAAGTACTTCCCTCATGTGTTTAGAAGCTTACAAACACAAGGGGACCACTTTCCAAGGTACCCAAATCTCAACATGTGGAAGAGCTCGTATCTCATGATAGTAGGGATGACTACAAAGGGCCAAGGAACTCAGCCACTAGGTGTCTAGCTAAAGAAAGTTTAAAAAAAGCTAAAAGAGAGTATAAGATAATGTGTAAGGTTTCGAAAATCCCGGTACTGAGCAGAAGAGAGGATATTAAGGCTTGTTTGAGTTGGCAACCAAGGACGAGTGAGGAAACAAAGAGGTGGGCTTGCTATCGAAGTCTTCAAGCATTGTGAAAGGCCTAATGCATTGACGGATGATATAATTCAGGGAGTGGCTAGAATTGAGGGGTCCTAGTTGTATGATCCTTGGGGGCTCAAGAATGAGGGAGCCCAACTCTCCTAACCTCCAAGGTTGATGGGGAATTTTCTCTGATAGAGACTTGACTACACTAAACTTGGTGAGTAGTAGTAGAGGTATGATGACGGGGGAGCCTTACTTTGGGGTCACTTGGAGCTGATTCGTTCGCTAGTATGGTGGTGTACGACTTGAGATTTGGAATGATATTGATCTTGAATGTGGGAAACTTCAAGGAGATGGCCTAAAGCTTCAGTTGGATTAACACATATAGCTAAGGAGTCAACAAAACATCCTTGGTGGATGGAGCGATGAAGGAGAATCTCTTCAAATAATTGTCCATTTGCATAGACCCTAGAAGAAGCATCATTGGAAAATAATTTCTGATTGCACTAGTGAAGAAACTCCCAAAACCAAGTCAAGAGAGCATATAAAGAATGAAATCCCACTTAATTTTGTCCTATGCTTTATTGAAATGAACTTTTAGAAATAGGACCTTTGTGTTAGAATCTCTTTCCCATTGAAGACCTTCCCCATGCTATGATAAGATTGTTGAAGAAAAAAATGGAATCTATTTGTTCAAGTTGAATACTTTGGGCAATCATAGAGTTAATACGAGTGACGTGGTATTTAAAATTTTAACTAACACTTTACAAGACATAATAAGCAAAGTGATAGAGCATGGACCACAAAGAATATACTTTCATGGTTTTTTAGGGATCAACTTAATAAGTCCAATGTCAACTTGCTTGCCCATAGTAGCCTTTGGCCAAGGCCTCGTGACACACTTGGAAAAGATCATCACCAATCACAGGCCAAGATAGATATTGCAAGGTATTCCATCCTAGCCATATCTGGCAAAGGCTAAAACTATTGTTCTTTGTTGAATGGCCGAGACAAATATCATTCTTCATACTTTGACATTTTAGGAGTAATGTGATTGATAGAGCATTTTACAACAAGATGAACATCACATCTGCTAGAGGGAAAAGAGAACTTTGAAAATGTGCATAAAATATATCTTTTATATTTGTCTTGTTCATTTGGGGATTATGAGATGGGTCTACAAGTATACAGATTTTCATTGATTATTGTTTCCATTTGGAATGGTGAAAGTACATCATTGTAACATCATAACCATCCTTAACCCGGTTGCTTCCTGACTTAATTTAAGTCTCCTTGGCTTTGTTATTGTCAAAACTATCACGTTGATGATTGATATCCCACACAAAAATTTGCTTTGCAATGTCAAAAGGATCTTCTTCCAAATGCTTTCTAGCATGGTTGAGTTTTTAAAATTGCAGCTCTTTAGCTCTGTAACTTTGAGCAATCATTTGCCCCTATCCTCAAAGAAACGTGCATGTCATATGAACAACTTCCTACCATAAAAGCTAACCCATTTTGTTGGATGGCTCGAGGACAAGATTCGATATGTGTGACATTGCTTGAATACACTCCTAAGACTCCAATAGTGAAATATTAATTTTGTAAGGCAAGGTGGGTGTGAAAGCAATGACCCCTTCAATAAGAACAATGGTAAAAAATGGTAAATCATAAATGATCCAAAAGTTGACAAAATCATCAATTGAATCAACCCATCAAATCTTAGTAGTAAAGGTGACTGTGATCCCCGATTTCTAGGGATAACTAGGAGATCATGTCTCGAGGCCCACATGTCCTAGACATGGAGTACCGAGAGCAGGATTGACCTGAGCATGGCCCTGGAGGGCCCATCTTTCTTCTT
>SNQJ01S0000060.1:586116-634998 GCA_010110895.2 Picea sitchensis | reverse complement strand
ATATTGCTGAAGGATTTACCAAATCTGAATCCAAATCGACATGCAAATTTAGATTTGGTGCGATGGGAGTAACTAAAGTCATACAATGCATCATTTGAAATCTCTTCAAAATCTCAATTGCGTATCTACCCTATCCAAGAAACACCTCACTTGGACTCTTCCACGCCTCTAGACCTAAGAAAAATTACAGTAGTCTATTGTCCTTCATCTCTAATTCTCCTTCCAACTATGCCTTGCACTTTTCTATAGGATTCTCAAAACTCTCTATGACTATCAAAGCATCTACATGTATGACCAAAACGAGTAGATCAAATCTATCAAATAAATAATAAATATTGAGATCTACAAAAGTTTTGTTGAAGCCCAAACCTAACACGTACTCATGGATCCTGGAGTACCAACCACACGATGATTGCTTCAACACGTAAAATGATTTCTTTAAGTTGCACACATATGAATCTCTCCCATGCACCTCAAACCCTCTCCACTAGTTGATGTATACCTCTTCCTCAATTACATCAATGAGGAATGCTGTTTTGAAATCCATTTGATATAACTTCCAACACCAAAAACTAATGCTAAAGACATTATTATCCTAATATAAGTATCCCTGGAAATTGGACCAAAGGTCTCCTCACAATGAACTCCCTCTCTTTGAGATAATCCTCTAGCTATATACCAAACCTTGTATTTCTCTATGCTACCATTAACAATATGCTTCACCTTGTACAACTCCCTAAAATCAACCATTGATTTTCCCTTGGATCTTAACACTATCTCCTACACACCATTCTTCATGATGGAGTTATACTACTCCACCATGGAACCCTGCCATACTTTCTCACCCATTATTGCCTCCTCGTAACTAGAAGGTTCCACATCAATAATGTTAGAAATTAGTGCAACATAGCTAGGAAACTTCTTAGGAGGATGGCTTACTTGAAAAGAATTCTTTGGAGCACCAACTTGCTCCTCTACCCTTTGTCATGTTTGTGTAAGCCACCTCAACTTCCTATCACCACTGGGAGGTAACATTGTCTTTGTACTTGCAATTGAACCTCACTGATCCAAATCTAATCAACTTTGAATTTGTGGATCATCATTTTGGGTAGCAAGCTTCTCAACCTCCTCAATTATCTCTATTAGAGTCTTCTGCACCATGTCCTTCAACATTGGTAATGTTCCGTAGTGCAAGTGACCTAGTGTCTTGTTCCAAATATCACACAAGTTGTCACTGTTATGTACTAGGGATCTCACTGGATTTTCCAACAAATTTTATACATCACCCTCTCAAATACCTTTGGCCAAAACTTCACCAGGATTCAAGCATCTCCTTTGGATGATGACTTGATGATCATCAAACTCAATAATACATCCTAGGTTTGTCATCATTGAAACTAATAGTAGATTCTTAGTCAAATTAAGTACATGTAAAAAACTACTATGTTGAAAAACATCACTCGAGGGAATGTAGAATGAGATGGATCCCACTTTTTCCACTAGATATGTGGCATCATCACCAAGCTCCACTTGTATGCTCGCCTCTTGATCCTGAAGTCATTTGAAGGCCTTCTTTTCTAAGGTCATAAGTATAGGTGATCCATTGTCTACATACCATCCAACACTAGGAATGATCTTAGATGAAAGGCATGAGACCATGGAGAATGTTGTCTCCAACTTAGATGCAAACTCATCCACTTAGGTAGGGGATTTTGCACTCCCTGCAAACTATTTTTGTTGACGTGGTTCACCCTTCCCCTTATTATTAGGACACCAAGAAGCATAATTTCCAGGATTCTAAAAGTTGAAACACTTGATATGGATCAAGTCCTTTTTACCTTGATTTGACGAACTTGAATCCTATTTCTTTCCTTTTTGACCCTGCCTAAGCGTTCTTTCTAAATTCCCTTCTTCAACTTGCTGACGAGGGTTAGATTTTGCTCTTCCTCATATATACCTGTACCAATTTTCAATCTCATCTCCTCCTGTATGAAATCATATCATATCTTCTCAACGATGGGAAGCTTATCTAAAGCACACACATCTAGAGAAAACACTAACAAGAAGATGAAAACCCATTTAAGGCTATGGGTATTAACTCTTCACTCTTGACCTCTTATCGAACTGTTGCATGTTGATCATGTAGTTTAGTAATCTTCATCAAGTAACTGGCTATGATATCTTTCGTGCTCAAGGATCTTTTGATTAATGTTCTCACTTCAATATCATTGACTAGAGCATCAAACATTTCCTTACCCATGGTTTTCAGAGCAATTTGAGGGATCAAGTGATCCTTCATGGAGTCGAGGATGACTTACTTTGTCTTGGTCATCTTCTTTTTATATTATGTCAATTGCATGGGATCACTATCCCTACAACCTCAATATCGACAAAATCCCAAAGATCAGGCTCCCCAATCAAGATTTGTGTTCGACACTTCCATGGGATGAAGTTGGAGGGACCTTCTAATCTATTTTCATATATAACATTGAATGTAGTCACACTGCTTCTCTTGGAACACATTGCTAGACAAAATGGATCAACAACCTAAGAACAACTTATCACATGGCCACAATTCTTTTCTCAAACATAGATCTAGGGCATCCCACCATGGTAATAGACTACGTGTTCAAAGAATCTCCTAAAACCTTAGGCAACTTTAATCTTTGCAACCTATCAAAATTGCTATCTTAGAATGCTAGAAATTGAAACACATATTGCAAAAAATATATAACGAAAATTTCACAAGTATGTCCCAAATCACATCACTATTTATTATGCCTAAAAAAAATAATAACGTCGTAGACAAATCCTACTCCTTCTCTCTAATTTGAAATAGAAAAAAAAATACTTAAACCCTACCTTGAACCTTCTTATATATTTGAAGAAGAGATCCTTAGGGTTGACAAAATTAGCTCATTTCCAAATGTAGATCAATAACAAAAAGATAACCAACACTAGATCTAGATTAGTCTTGGGATTTATGTCCTTATCTCTACATCATGGTAGTCTTTAATAAGTGTGCTCCAAGGAAGAGATAAGACCTCCTTGGGATCTATGCCCTACCACTAGACTTCACATGCCAATTAACTAGACTAGACTAAGACAAAATTAGAACTATTCTAAAACTAAACAATGCAATATAAATAGGAAAATAAAATTGGTAAATGACATTGAAGGTTTCTTAACTTGAAAAAAACAACTAACACAAACAAATTGTTGAAAATAGATTGTTGGAAATAGAACAACAATCAATTCTATAATATTGATCACTCCTTCATAACCAATGCGACACACTTCTCAAAAGAAGAATGAGGAAGGACACCCTCATTGTCTTATTTGAACTATTGCAATTGAAGCAACCAACCTGGTTCACACATGTGCCTCAAACAATCACACATGCATCCTTGATGAGAAAACTTTTAGAGATTCAAATTATAACATGCAAGGCCAGGGTAATATGTGACCTTAAGATTATGGGTCTTATGTGATCATTGACCTTCACATTTCAATCAACCGTTAGAGTTTGTGGCCATTTCGCCACTACACACTTTAATTTGTGAGCCTTCTCAGGGGATTATGAGACTCAGTCAAGTTTCTACGATTTTTCCTTTTGAATTTTCTAACCTAGTCTATACGAGGTTTGCAACTTTAATCTTTTTGAACATTACCTTGTCCCTACATAATTTTTGTGGGGGTTTCTCCTTTGTGGGACATGTTGTGTGAATAATAAATATGATGATAAATCATGGAATACATTATGTTTAGCATCTTGGAATAGTTTTAATGGCTTTAAAATATCCTCTCTCTCTCATTCATGTTTACCTTGTGGGGTTTTCACAAACATCACAACTTTGGCTCATTGGTTTTAAATTTATAGGAATAACAACCTTTTCTACTTATGGATTGTGCAACTAAGCCTTGACATACATTATTGTGACTTCCTTTGCAGATTGTAACCTATCCTTATAATTTCTCATGGCTCACAACATGGTCTTGCAAGCCCCAACACTCTATGGGCCTCTTTGGCCTTGGGAGTTTTAACTTTGAGGTTGAACAAAAGTTAAGACTTGCCATGGTTATAGTTTCGGTTAAATTTCCCTCAAGTGACTTGTCCTCTAAATGTGTTGAACCTACATAGAAAAGATCTAGCTAGCAAATGACATACATAGTTTGCAAAGAAAATATGAGAAAAGAGAAACATGAGAGAAAGAATGGAAAAATTCTCATTAACCAAATGAATGAATGATAGTTTATACATGATATAATTTGTATAAATCAACTAATGTGCAATGGAGGAGAAGCCAATGCACCATAGTGGTGGTATAGAGTGATCTAGACACACACCAACAATTACGGGAGTAAACTTCCACCCAGTCTAGTCTCTTAGGAAGTTACATGAGTGAATTGCCACCTAGTTTGAGTTAACTAGTCTCTCAGTCTTCAGTTAACTGTCTGAAACAAAGAGAACCGGGGAGGAGATCAAAGAATTATGAGTAATGTGTCAGTTTGGTGATAATCCCAATGGCAATGCACATTAGCTGGTGATGATCCCAATGCGGCATGGTGATGATCGCAATGTGGCATCTAGACTCCACTCAACTCATCAAACTGAAGTGTGAATCGAAGAGAATATTCTCCTAGAGGAATATTCTCCCTAAAATATAGGAGATACACTAAAATAAGTGAGGAAAGATAGAAACTCATGGGAAAACCCCCTCCCTCAAAGTATAATGTATGTAAAAAAAAAGAATTGACAGTTGCTAGGCAACTGTGTCCTTTACTCCAAGAGGGTTGTGCAAAGAATGAAACTTTTGCTAAGTGAAGGTCTTGGTGAAGATGTCTGCAGTCTGTTCTGCTGAAGGAAATAACTATAGGTCGATGATCCCCTCATGTACTAAGTCCCAGATGTAGTGCACATGGATATCGATATGCTTCGTCCGCTGCCTCTGAACTGGATCTCTGCAAAAATTCCGAGTGCTCTAGTTGTCACACCAGATAATGATCAACCGATGAAACTGAATGCCCAACTCAATAAGAAAATGTTGTAGCCACATAGCCTGAATGGTTATGTTAACTACCCCTTTGTACTCTGCCTCAGCTGAAGATAGAGCAATAGCAACCTGCTTCTTGCGTGACCAACAAATAGGCCCAGAACCAAGACTAAGTTAGTAACCAAATGTGGACTTGCGATCAATGCTATCTCTAGCCCAATCAGAATCAGTGAAACCGATGAGGTCCAATGTAGATTCTGTTGCATAGTGAATCCCAAAGGTGATGGTGCCTTGTATGTATCGAAGGATACACTTTGCAGCGTTCCAATGTAGCTCATACGACTCCTGTATGAACCTGGAGACTGCTCCAACTACATATGAGAGGTATGGTCTAGAGTGTGTGAGATACAACAAGCTCCCCACTAGTTTTATGTATAGTGTGCTATCAACTAGTGGAGTGTCCCCGCCATCCTCAAGTCCAACTCCTGATAGGAAAGGAGTCGGAGAAGATTTGCAGTCTTTCATGTGAAATCTCTCAAGGATATATTGTGCATACTTGGCATGAGATAGTTTGATGCCTGATGCATCCTGAATGATCTCAAGTCCAAGGAAGAAATGTAGCGGACCCATGTTCGTCATTAAGAACCTGTCATGCAAAATCCTCTTAACTGCAGCAATCGCTGAAGTCGAGCAACCGGTGATAAGAAAATCATCAATATACAAAACTAGGAGTAGAAGTGAATCAATAGTCCTAAGCATGTAAACATTCGGGTTTGACTTACACCATAGAAAATTCTGTGACGGCAGGTAGGAGTCCATCTTGACATACCATGCCCTTGAGGCCTACTTGAGACCATAAAGATACTTCTTCATTTGACATACCAAAGATGAATCCTGCACAAATCCTTGGGGCTCCTCCATATAGATCTCCTCAGAGAGATCATCGTGAAGAAATGCATTCTTCACGTCCATCTGATAGAATTCCCATCCCTTGGACGCCGTAATGGAAAGTGCCAAACATAAGGAATCCATCTTCACTACTGGAGCGAAGGTCTCATCATAGTAAATGCTGTGCACCTACTGAAAGCTTTTGGCAACTAACCTGAATTTGTATTTGCTAACTTGTCCATCCGCTGCGCTCTTGGTCCTGTAGACCCATCTGCACCTGACAAGTTTCCTTCCTGAAGGAAGGGGAACCAAATCCCAAGTCTGGTTATCGAGGAGAGAGTTTTACTCCTCTTGCATGGAGAATTCCCAAAAGGGATTTCCAACAACCTCGCCATAGGATTGTGGATCTGAAGACTAAACCAAGAAAAGATGCATGGGTGGCATCAGTTCGGTGGCAGTGAGTGCAAGAGGATCCTCCTCGAAATTAGATCGAGTCCTCCTAGTATCATCTGGATCCCCAATAAGATCTCTTGCATCCTGAAGAGTAGTCTTGGCCCACTTGGGCCTCAAATCTATCTCTGCATTTGCATCTGCATGCACTAACTCTAGATCTGATTGTAATGACTCTATATCTAGATCATTTGAATCCTATGAATCAAAACTCTCATCTGAACAAGAGTCAGCATGTGCATGCTCATCATCTCTGATAGGTGGAAGAACAAAAGTGTCTGCATGCAGCTACTGAGGTACATGTGAGACACTTTCCTTGAATTGGACACTATGCTCAATGATGAGTTGGTCCGAGGAAAGATCAACGAGTTTGTATCCCTTCACACTGCCAGGGTATCCAAAAAATATACACTCTGTGCTCTGTGGATCAAGTGCCTTCCTCTTCTCATAGGGAATCCTGGCCCATGCACGTGAACTAAAAATATAGAAGTGGGTCACTTCCAGTTTGAGGCCGCTCCAAGCCTCGTAGGGGGTCTTATCCTTGACATATCTATGGGGAGATGTAGGTTGCACAATTAAGTGCTTCAACCCATAATCTTTGTGGAAGTGACTTTGCATGTAGCATGAAAGATGTCATCTGTTTTAGAGATCTATTTTTCCGCTCAACAACTCTGTTTTGTTGTGGAGTATAAGGAACCGTGTGCTGCAACTGAAACCTAAGCTCATGACAAAGATTTTGTATCTCATGGTTCATACTCTCACCCGTTATTTGTTCAAAAGACTTTGATTTTCTTTCCTGATTGTGTCTCAACAAGGGATTTTCAATCTTTGAGGTGTTGGAAGACCTCTGATTTTCGCCTGAGAAATAAAATCCATGTGAAGCGTGAGAAATCATAAAAAAAAATGAACACATACCTTGCTTTACTGATTGATGGATGTGGAAAAGGGCCCATTAGATCAGTATGGATCAGATCTAAAAGAAATGAATCCTTCTGAGTCTTTCCTTTGTCGAATTTCTCTTGAGGGTGTTTTCCAAGAACACATCCCTCACAAATTCCTTTGGA
Organism: Picea sitchensis; assembly: GCA_010110895.2. Lineage (NCBI taxonomy): Eukaryota > Viridiplantae > Streptophyta > Pinopsida > Pinales > Pinaceae > Picea > Picea sitchensis. The sequence goes on along the minus strand of SNQJ01S0000060.1, from coordinate 627,602 downwards.
GAAGTGGATGTCAGGTAGACCATCAACCATTCCTTGCTTGCTAAGTTGTTGCATATATCTGAAATTTAACTGCCCGAACCTTTCGTGCCATATCCTACTGCTTTCATCAACATGGGTAAGCAGTGATGCAAAATCTGGTTCAATAAATTCAAAAAATGTGTAGAGTTTGTATTGATGATTTACCTCACCAGTAGCAACCCTAGAATTGGTTTGAATTTCATAGATATCCACTGCATCAGGTGTGAATGTGAATCTTTTTCCGGTGCCAGTGTTTGTCATTTGATACAAAGAGAGAAGATTGACAAAAAAATTGGGAACGTGTAGCACATTCTTGAAGCTTTCGTTTGTGAGTTCAATTCTTCTTTTGCCTGTGACCTCGACTGGAGAGTTGTCCCCCATTAGAATTGGAGGACCTTTTCATACATCCAATGAAGAGTATACTTCTTTTGTGGCTGCCATGTGGTGGTATGCACCTAAATCTACAATCCAAGCATCGAGAGAGGAGTTGATGGCAATCAAAGCATGGCTGGAATTGACTTTCTTGAGATTCTGATCTTCTGGCTTCTTCTTCTTGGCACCCTCAGGGATGCGATCTCCAAGGTTGTTTTGTTGAATTATTTGGGCCATTTGATCTATCTGTTTCTGCATACATGTGGATTCTGGATGGAATCCTTTATGGCAGTAAGTGCATTTCTCCCCTTTTCTTCCCTTTCCACCTTTGGATCCAGAGGCATCGTTGAAGGGTTTTGAGTATGCTTCCTTCTTTGGATTTGCATGTGCTTTCCTTTTGCCTTTGTCTTTATATTTGTGATTTTGATGACCGCTACCATCATGCATAGTAAGTGCATGTGCCTTTGGGCCTTTGATTTTTCTCATGTTGATAAGAATTTTTTTCTCTTGTGTAATAGATTCAATAAAGACCTCAAGAGAGGGCATCTTCCAGGTGGCTCCAGAGGCAAGCCTAACTAAATGAAATTTCGATACAAACATTGAGTATTATGGACCAAGTTTGGAGAGAATGGTGAGAACCATTTGTTTCTCCTCCTTAGATTTATCAACCCTGAAAGCCTTGAGTTGTGACAACAAATTCTTATATTTGGTAAAGAAATCTTGGAGATTGTCGAAGGTTTTTGAATCCAAAGTGAACAATTATACCTCAAGAATGTGTCCCCTCATCTCGTCTTGTTTGCAAAAAATCTCTTCCATGGTGGTCCAAGATTTATTGGGGGTTTTACAGGAGGATATGTGAAAGAGGAGTCCAGGAGAAATGAGATTGTAAATAGTTCCAAACGCTTCATCCATTCGATTCAGATACTTGGATTTTTCTATGGATGATGTGGGTTCAGTCTTTGTGTCCATGGATAAATTGTATAATCCTCCGCCTCGAAGATGCATTATCATATTCTCCTTCCATGCAAATAAATTGTACGGTGTAAGAATGAATTCTTTTGAAAATTGCATTTTCCTGCTATTTTCAATCTTCGGTACCTGCAAAAAGAATTTGGTGTGTTGTTTTCCTAGAAATCCATCGGCTCTGATACCATATAAATGTGTTGAACCTACACATAAAAGATCTAGCTAGAAAATGACATACACAGTTTGTAGAGAAAATATGAGAAAAAAGAATCAAGAGAGAAAGAATGGAACAATTCTCATTAACCAAATGAATGAATGATAATTTACACATGATATACTTTGTATAACTCAACTTATGCGCACGGGAGGAGAAGCCAATGCGCCATAGTGGTGGTATAGAGTGATCTGGGCACACACCAATAGTTACGGGAGTACACTACCACCTAGTCTAGTCTCTCAGGCAGTTACAGGAGTGAACTGCTACCTAGTCTAAGTTAACTAGTCTCTCAGTGTTCAGTTAACTGACTGAAACATAGTGAAGTGAGGAGGAGATCATGGAATCATGAGTAATGTACTAGTCTGGTGATAATCCCAAGGACAATGCACATTAGAAGGTGATGATCCCAATGTGGCATCTAGACTCCACTCAACTGATCAAACTGAAGTTTGAATTGAAGAGAATATTCTCCCTAAACTATAGGAGACTGAATAATGACTAATAAACACAAGGAAAACCTTAAGAAAAATAAACCCTAGGTGTGTGTGAAGTATCTCCAACATGTCCCACAATAAAATATACGTATAAAAGGAATACATCCCTATTACACTTAAATCCTTTGGATACATTATCCCACTTTCTTTCATAATTATGTGTTTTTTTAAATTTATGTTTGAAAAACCAAACAACTTTTTAGTTTATTTCTAAAGAGTCTAATTTTAAGGCACTCTTATAGAACTTTCTTGGAATTTTTTTATTCATAAACTCATTAGTAGTTATTGTTCCAATGATGGTTTTATATGTTTCGATTGATAAAATTGAATATCCATTTTGTTACGAGTATATTATTAGGTGTTTGCCTTTATTAACTAGAAGTCAAACATAATGTCTTAAGAGTTCCAAATGAAGGTTAGTTGACTTTAAATTTGCCTATAATATTTAGCATCACATTAACTATAACATTCTAAAAGACGACGTTGTTAATTGGGAGGGAAAAGATGGTTAACAATTCAAATGAAGTTTAGTTGACTTTAAATTTGCCTAATATTTAACGTCACATTAACTATAACATTAAAAGACAAAGTTGTTGATTGAGAGGGTAACTATAGTTAAATGTTTGTGAACATTGTCGATAGTTAATTTTAAAAAGGAACACCCCTTATTTTTACTTTGATGTTAGCTTCCTTGAAATAATGTCTAATATTATATTTTATGATGATTGTTTACTATATATTATATTCTAAAGTATCTGTTCCTTGTCTCTGGGGCTTGACTTGTTAATCAAAAGTAAGGGCGGTGATATTTCACCCACCTAGAGTCAATTTACTTTAGGCGGCGTAACATATTTAGCTTCTCCAAATAATAGGGTGCCGTGCATGCCTACATGAAGGGGTAGGCAATGAATTCTTGAATTCTTAGTCATTGAATCTCTATTTTACTTTTTAGCTGAATTAATCCATAAGGTTTGAACTTGAGTCAATTTTTTTGACAAGTGTTTTAACTTGCTATGAGTTTCAACTTCTTCTGAGATATGAGTCAATTGACCAAAGATGTTATGTATAACATTACCATGTATTGAAAATATGGTGTTAATTCATGTTTCTAACCTTATGAAATTAGTTTTTAATTTTCATCTAAATAAATATTTGCTCTCTTTTCAACAAATAATGAATAATTTTATAATGTTTGATTAATACTTTCAACTTTATTCATAGGTATTTATTCAACTTTAGTCACGAGGGATAGCTCGATTGGCGAGAACGTGCGCACACTCTCCCAGGTTGGGGAGAGGTCACGAGTTCAAGCCTGGCAACGAGTCCCTCGGGCTGCTGCTTTCCACTCCCATATCATCCACTATGTGGGGAAGTATCGGGGTGGGTTCCCAGCGGGTTAATTTCCATTGGAAAAATTAGTCACGAGGGATAGCTCGATTGGCGAGAACGTGCGCACACTCTCCCAGGTTGGGGAGAGGTCACGAGTTCAAGCCTGGCAACGAGTCTCTCGGGCTGCTGCTTTCCACTCCCATATCATCCACTATGTGGGGAAGTATCGGGGTGGGTTCCCAGCGGGTTAATTTCCATTGGAAAAAAAAGTAAAAATATTCAACAATACTATATAATTATGTAATTTATCCAATGTTAATTTTATACAAATATATTTTATGATATTTTTCCCAAATTCATTTAAACAAAAAAAAAAAAAAATTACTTCTTCAAGAAAAATTTATTTTATAACAATATACAAATATAATACAAATATTAAAATTTACTCGGTGCTTCAAAATGAGTCTCATCATCAAGCCCAATCCCTTAGGGAGATTGTGATTTTTAAAAATTTAGCATGATAGGTTTGCAACATATACTTTTTAAATCAAAATATCCACTTCTTATTGATGTCTAATGCAAATTTTTTTCTAAAAACTAGTTTCCTCTAGAAGGGATATTCCCATGCATCCATTTGACCTCCTTCCTAGGCACTATATGTGATGCATCCCCCTTCCCTCCTAGGGATTCTACGACCTCCCGGTCTTGGATCTTCAAATTCCTGCGCTGAATTGGCTCTTCGGGCCTTCAATAGACCCTGAATGATTAACACACAAGTCCCCTTGATGTTACCTGCGGGTTCGAGTTACCCGCAACCTCGACTCTTTGGCGATTTGGTAACACCAACTCGTGAGTACTAGCTCCCGTGCTAGACTCCTTCTCCGATGTGACCATAGGCTATAACCTCAGGTCAACTCCTTCACAACTTCGGGCTTCGGCGATTTCACAACACTCTGTCCTTGGTTCCTTCAGAAACACTTTTCTCCAAATTTGCGGATCTTTGCTGCGTGTCCCCCTGTAGCCGACGATCTAGCTGTACTTTGGGTTTCGCGACTTCATGAATAATTCACCCACTCCACACTCAACGTCTCCGGATCTCTATCTCCCGGATTTTCTAATCTGCTGCCATGTGTTCTCCTCACAGTTGACGACTAGGATCACTTCACGACTTCGGCGATCCCACTTCTCAACACTTTAAATACTCTGAGCTCCGAAGTGCCGAAACGCTTCACGACTAACCTCCGTGCTAATTTCCCAGATCTGACGGTCTGGAATGATCTCGATCCCTCCTGAACATATCTTGCTCGTCCATTTTGGGAAACCTTAAAGGACTCCTTCCTTTGAAGATTTCTCGCCGCTCTCTCTCCTGAGATTTTTTCTTCCTCAAACCTTTTTCTCCTTAGAGTGCTTTCTTCGACACTTAGTCGAATTTCAGCCCATGCACACCTTGCAACAAGTCCTCCTTCGCAACTTCTCTTCTCTGTGGATGAATTTCGCTATTCCTCCTGAGCTTCCGAGTCAAAAGACTTCGTCGCGTACTCCTTGCAGACAATATGCACTCTCTGTGTGCGAAGGTGCAAGTTATCTTCCTTGGACTTGATTCTCCCCAACACTCTGAACTTCTTAGAACGGTTTCTCGGTACTTAGCCAAGTATCGACTCTACGCATGTTTGCAACAAGCTTCCTTCAATCTTGACTTTGAAGGATGAATGTGCACTCCTTGCAACAATATTTCCACGCTCTATTATTCCCTCTGAATAATATGAATCCGAGTGTGTTCGGTCTACGAATACCTTCAAACTATCTCTCCTAAACTTTATGAGTCAAAGCAGATTCTGTCACGCACATGTTTCAGACACTATGCACTCCTTGCACATATAAGTTTCACGTTATCTTTTCTGAGATTATGAGTCGAAACAGACTCTGTCAATGCACACCTTGCAGACACTATGCACACTTGCACTTGCTCGTAGAAGAAAAACAATTGAAACTTATCTAAATCCTCACAGATTCATACATTCAACCATGTAAATGCATCCATAACATAAACACAAGAAATAACAGAGAATTTCAATTAAATAAAAATCCTACCATTCATTCATTCAGATAGACACAACAACACGAAACATTTGGGACAATGCTCTTCTGTTATATTCATTCAACTGTTCTATACATGGGTTTATACAATGCTTCTCAACAACTCTCAACTCTAAGCTACAGGGGAAACAACTATCAATAACTTCAACAACAACTAGCAAAAACCTCTTCTAGGAAACAATAAAAAGGTTTATACAAGAGGGGCTCTTCGAGCTTTTCCCTCCAACTACTCTAGAGCTATCCTATTGAATTAAAATCATCCAACTACTTAGGATTTGTTACAATAAATATTTGGATTAGATAGATAAGAGCGAAAGCTCCAGATCTGTACTGCAATCTACAACATTAAAGCAAAATACATTCCTGCATCGATCTCATATGATGGCTCAACCTCCAAACATTAAATATACTCATAAATTATAATGTTTTCAAATGTTTGCGTGACATGCCCTTCTTTAATTCAAAATTATTTCTTCAAAATGCGCGCTAGGTGCTGAGTTGTCTTCCACTCACGCTTTGCCGGCGATGCTCCTGCATCATACTCCTCTGGCTGAAAAATTCATGGAATCCTGTCCATGAGCTCTTGCACTGAATTTCCATGTTTCTGGATATATGCTTCATTTACCCAACTGGCATCTTCTATTGGGTGTCCCTTCCATTTTACCAAATATTCAAAATACGTCTTCCTTTTGGTCTTCTTACCAATTCGTCGATCTACGATTTTCTCCATCTGCGGCTTCTCTGCTACATGCATATGCTCTTTCCATTGAATCTCTTTATGATCTTCTAATCTTCTAGTTCCATCTTCCCTGTAAGGATACAGGTCTGCAATGTTGAATATGGGCGATATACCCACATCTTCTGGCAGCTCTATCTCATAAGAATTCTCATAAATTTTTCTTAGGATCTTGCACGATCCTATCTTATTCAGCTTTAGTTTATTGTATGTTCCCCTTGGGAACCTTTCCTTCCTGAGATGTGCTAGAACTTGATCTCCAACTTCAAATTGAAGTTTCCTCCTGTGTTGATCAGCTTCACATTTATATTCGTTGTTGCTCCTCTGCAACTGCTCTTTGATCTGATTATGAAGCTCCTGCATTTCTGCAACGAATTTTTCGGCTCCAGTGCTTCTGAATTCACTCTTCTCCAGATCTCTTAACTTTGACACTCCTCTCGACTTCATTCCATATACTATCTAAAATGGTCTCTTCTCGGTACTTTTGTTTATTGAGTCATTGTATGCAAATTCTGCTTGTGCTAGAATTTGATCCCACTGACTATGTTGTTCAATGACCAAACTTATCAGCAAATCTCCTAAACTTCGATTCACCACCTCAGTTTGTCCATCTGTTTAAGGATGATATGCATAAGTAAAGGATAGTTCTGTTCCCAACTTCCTCCACAACGTTCTCCAGAAATGACCAACAAATTTGGTATCTCTGTTTGAAACAATACTCCTGAGAAACCCATGAAGTCTCACAAATTCCTTGAAAAAAAAAWTTGCAACGTGCGTTGCATCACTGGTTTTTTGGCATGGGATAAAGTGTGCCATCTTTGAAAATCTGTAAAMTACCACAAATATGGAATCACTTCCTCTTTGTTTCCTTGGCAATCCTAACACAAAATCAATGCTTATTGCATCCTAACGCCTCTCTGGAATAGGCAATGGGTGATACAATCCAATACTCTGTTTCCTTCCCTTGGCATACTGGAAAATCTTACACCCGTTCACAAAATTCTTTGCTTCTGCCCTCATACCTAGCCAATAGTATGAACTGTTCAATTGTGCAAACATTTTTTCATGGCCGAAATGTCCGGCTAGACCTCCACTATGCTTTCCTTCAACAGACTTTCTCTCATCGAGCATCTTGGTATGCACAACTGGAAACCTTTGAACAAAAATCCATCTTGAATCAAATATTCGTCCCACTCGCTTCTGTCTTTGAGCACAGGGTTTGCACACGTTTCATATGCTTCTTTGAAATCTGGATCACCATGGTACATCTCCTTAAGGTGTTCAAACCCCAAGGTTTTCACTTGAAATTCTTGTAGAATCAAACTTCTCCTGGTCAATGCATCAACAACCTTGTTAGCATTACCAGAAATATGTTAATGACAAAAGTGAAATTTTTCATAAACTCTATCCACTTAGCATGTCTTTGATTTAATTTCTCGTATCTGGTTACGAATTGTAAACCTTGATTATCGCTATACAAAACAAATTCTTTTGGAACAAGGTAGTGCCTCCATTTCTTCAGGGCTTGAATTATAACATAGAACTCCTTATCATATGTGGAGTACTTTCTCTTGGTATCGTTCAAATTCTCACTAAAATATGCAACATGCCTATTATCTTGGCTCAAGACCGCTCAAATTGCAACTCCACTCGCATCACATCTCACTTGAAACGTCTTCCCGAAATCTGGTAAGACCATAATCGGTTGTTCTGTTATATTTTCCTTCAATATATTGAAGCTTTTCTCTGCTTCTTCTGTCCATTTGAAATACTTGTGTCTTTTCTCCACTGTATCCATCATCTGTGCACCGATTTCACTGAAATTTCTAATGAACTTCCGATTGAAACTTGCTAATCCATGGAAGCTTCTCACCTCAAATATACTCCTTGGCGACGACCATTCTCTGATTTCTCTCACCTTCTCGGGATCCATCTTTAATTCATTCGAAGAGATCACAAACCCCAAATAGATGAGTTCTGTATTCATAAAAGAGGATTTCTTTATATTTATCAGCGGCTTCTCCCACTACAACCTCCTCATCACTAATGTTAAGTGCCTCATATGCTCCTCTTGAGTTTTACTGAAGACTAGTATATCATCCAGATATACGATCACAAACTTACCAATTAAATATTTCAACACTTCATTCATTAATCTCATAAAAGTACTCGGGGCATTTATTAAGCCAAACGACATAAGAAGCCACTCATACAACCCCTCATTTGTCTTGAAGGCTATTTTCCACTCACCACCTTCTCTCATTCTTATCTGATGGTATTCACTCTTCAAATCTATCTTTGAAAAATAATTTGCTTCGCTCAAGCAATCCATTACGTCATCCATCCTTGGCAATGGAAATCTGTACCTAATGGTGATCTTGTTTATGGATCTTTAGTATATACACATTATCCATCCTTTATCCTTATTTGGACTCAACAGAGTTGGTACTGCACATGGACTCAAGCTTTCTCTGATCAACCCCTTGTCCATCAAATCCTGGACTTGTCTCTTTACCTCCTCATTTTCTTGAGGTGTTAATATGTACGCTGCTTTATTCGACAGAATTGCTCCTGGTATTAAGTCAATGTGATGGATGATACTTCTAATAGGTGGCAATGAGCTTGGAAACTCATCCATTACTATGTCAACAAAATAATTCAACAGTTCCTGAACATCCTCAGGAAGATCCTCCATAGAAGTACTTGTAAGGATAATTTTCGTCTTCCTTAACACAACAAACCACATCTCCTTTTCCTTCTTAACTTCACTCAGGAGTTCCTTCCCACTCATGAGAAGTATACTCGTGTTGGCTTCTTCCTTCACTTTCTTTTCCAGAATTGGAAACAACATGTGTGCCCTACCATTCTTCTCCAAGGTATAAGTATTTTTCTCCCATCATGAATGACATTCTTGCCATACTTCCATGGTCTTCCCAACAAAACATGACATACATCCATGGGAATCACATCACACAAGATTTCATCTCTATATCCTCCTATTTTAAATTCAATAAGGCATTGTTTAGTTACCGTTACCTGATGACCTTTCTGCAACCATGAGACTTTATATGGTGTCGGATGTGCATTCATCTCCAGCTCCAATTTCTCCACCATCTATGTGGATACTAAATTATTAGTGCTGTCACTATCAATTATCACCTTTCATACTCTGTCTTTAGTCTTGCAAGTTGTTTTGAACAAACTGTTCCTCTACACTGGATTTTCAACCTCTGGCTCCGACTTTAAGAGAACCTTCTTCATCATCAAAGATATTCCATCTTCTGCACCTTCTGCTTCAACATTCCACTTCTGCGCTTCCAAAATGTGAGCTTCACCTCCTTCTTTCTTTCTCTCAGGGCATTCCCAAGACATGCGTCATGTCTTTCCACATGTATAAAACTTTACTTCTCCTCCTCTGCCTCTTCCTCTTCCTCGAGGAAAAGAGTTTCTACCACCACACTGTCTCCCTCAGGAACTTCCTCCTCTTTCAGAGTGACTATGTAGTTTCTCTGTCTCTCCTTTGGGCTTCTGTGCCTTATCATGGGCAATTCCCTTACCTCTGTTTGGACTTCGTCCTCTGCCTTACTGACTATTATTTCTAGCCAACTTTTCTTCTGCTTTCAGAGAAATATGATAAGAATCCTCCACTATCCTTACTATCATCATGTTGATTTCGTCCTGGATTTCATATCTCAGGCCGTTTATATATCTAGCAACTTTTTCTTCTTCCTTTTTCTTTGTCCAACCTCGATGTTCAACTTGTAAAATTCCTCTGTGTGTTCCTTCACTGTCATTCCCTCCTGTCTCAGGTTCTGCAACTTCCTGAATAGATTTATCTAATAATCCCTGGGTATGAATTTAGCTTTAAACTTGGCTACCATTCTATCCCAGTTCTTAATCTTTTGTTTGCCTTTGCTTCTTCTGCCAGCCTGCAGTTCATCCCACCACAACGTTGCATGTCCTTTTAACCTGATGACAACATGTTTCACCTTTTTCTCCTCATCGATGTCTTCATAGTCGAAATACTTGTCCATTGCTCGTATTCAATCAAGAAATTCTTCAACGTCCAAATTACCTTCATACATTGGGATGCCTATCTTTTCCCTAGCTCCCAACTTGACAACCGCTTTCAGCAAGCATTCCTCCGCAACATCCTTTGCTATAGCTTCTTCAACTTCCTTCTCTTCACTTTCTACATCACTGACGTCTCCAGCGTCAAGTGCTCTCCTTTGCGTTGTTTCCATATCATCCAATCTTGCACGCAGTTCTCTCATCTCCCTTTCCATAGCTCAATTTGCTATAGTTGGCTCAACACGTCTCCTCGATGGCATTATGCTGATGTATGTGATACCACTCGATGATATCAAGCTATCTATTCGTCTCCTACCTGCTACCTGAAAATAAAATCAGGCTTTGATACCACTTGATGGTATTAGACTACCTCTTCTCACCTTCTCACCTTTTCCTACGATCTGTAGACAAAATTTTGTGCTCTGATACCACTTGATGCAACTCCCTTCCCTCTTGGGGATTTTGCGACCTCCCGGTCTTGGATCTTCAAATTCCTGAGCCGAATTGGCTCTTCGGGCCTTCAATAGACCCCAAATGATTAACACACAGGTCCCCTTGATGTTACCTGCCGGTTCAAGTTACCCGGAACCCTGAATCTCTGGCACTTTGGCAACACCAAATCGTGAGTATTAGCTCCCATGCTAGACTCCTTCTCTGATGTGACCTCGGGCTATAACCTCGGGTCAACTCCTTCGCAACTTAGGGCTTCAGCGATGTCACAACACTCCATCCTTGGTTTCTTCCAAAATACTTTTCTCCGAATTCGCAGATCTCTGTCACGTGTCCCCCCTATATCCGATGGTCCAACTGTACTTCAAGTTTCATGACTTCGTGAATAATTCACCCTCTCCACACTCAACTTCTTTGGATCTCTATCTCCTGTATTTTCTAATCTGTTTCCACATGTCCTCCTCGCAGCTGATGGCTAGGATCACTTCACAACTTCATGACTTCGGCGATCCTACTTCTCAAAACTTTAAATACTCTGAACTCCAAAGTGTCGAAATGCTTCACGGCTAACCTCTATGCTACTTTCCCAAATCTGACGGTCTGGACTGATCTCGATCCCTTCTGAACAGATCTTGCTCGTCTATTTTGGGAAACCTTAAAGGAATCCTTCCTTTGAATATTTCTCGTTTCTCTCTCTCTTGAGCTTTGTTCTTCCTCTAGCCTTTTTCTCCTTAGAATGCTTTCTTTGACACTTAGTCGAATTTAAGCCAGTGCACACCTTGCAATAGGTCCTCCTTCATGGCTTCCCTTGTCTGTGGACGAATTTCGCTATTCCTCCTAAGCTTCTGAGTCAAAAGACTATGTCGCGTACTCCTTGTGGACAATATGCACTCTCTGTGTGCGAAGCTCCAAGTTATCTTCCTTGGACTTGCTTCTCCCCGCCACTCTGAACTTCTCAGAACAGTTTCTCGGTACTCAACTAAGTATCGACTCTACGCACATTTGGAGCAAGCTTCCTTCAATCTTGACTTTGAAGGATGATTGTGCACTCCTTGCAACAGTCTTTCCACGCTCTATTGTTCCTTTTGAACAATATGACTCCGAGTGCGTTCGATCTACGAACACCTTCAAACTATCTCTCCTAAACTTTCTGAGTCAAAGTGGACTCTGTCACGCACACCTTGCAGACACTATGCACTCCTTGCACATATAAGTTTCACGTTATCTCTTTTGAGCTTATGAGTTGAAACAAACTCTATCAACACACACCTTGCAGACACTATACACACTTGCACTTGCTCGTAGAAGAGAAACAATTGAAACTTATCTAAATCCTCACAGATTCATACATTCAACCATGTAAATGCATCCATAACATAAACACAAGAAATAACAGAGAATTTCAATTAAATAAAAAACCTACCATTCATTCATTCAGATAGACACATAAACACCAAACATTTGGGACAATGCTCTTTTGTTATATTCATTCAAATGTTCTATACATGGGTTTATACAATGCTTCTCAACAGCTCTCAACTCTCAGCTACAATGGAAACAACTATCAATAACTTCAACGACAACTAGCAGTAGCCTCTTCTGGGCAACAATACAAAGCTTTATATAAGAGGGGCTCTTCGAGGTTTTCCCTCCTACTACTCTAGAGATATTCTATCTAATTAAAAGCATCCAACTACTTAGGATTTATTACAATAAATATTTGGGTCAGACAGATAAGAGCGAAAGCTGTAGATCTGTACTGCAATCTACAACATTAAAGAAAAATACATTACTCCATCGATCTCATACGATGGCTCAACCTCCAAACATTAAAGATACTCATAAATTATAATCTTTTCAAATGTTTGCGTGGCATGCCCCTCTTTAATTCAAAATTATTTCTTCAAAATGCGCGCTAGGCACTGAGTTGTCTTCCACTCACGCTTTGTTGGCGATGCTCCTGCATCAATATGTTGTCTCAACAAACATATACCACTCTTTGGCACATCACTTCCTTTTTTTCTTTTTCTTTTCTGCATTTTATTATTATTCTTATCTTATTTTTCTTTGAACCAAGTCTTGTCCTTATGGTGCAAAAATTCATCCCATTTATGCATTACAATAAGTCATTTCTAGAAATTCACAGTGAAAATTAGGTGTCAAAACCCTAAAAGAAAAAAGAAAAAGAGTGGTTTAAAAAAAAGAATTACTTTTGTTTTCTACTTAGTTGGATCAAAATTTATTTACAAATTCATGTGTATATTATCTACTACTTTCTTCATTATTAATTGGATGACATAAGTTAATTCATTTTAAATACCATGAATATAAATTCAAATAGTGAAAGTGAAATTTTACATTTAGAACAAAGAATATAGACAACACACATCATGTTTTCAATTTTCATTTCATGCATAATGAATTTGACTTATGATAATAAAAACTATTCTAAAAATCTTATTATAAGCATTTGGTGGTGATATCAACAAAATAATGTGCAAACTCGTATGGAATAAACCAATCTACAATATGACTGCAGGGGTGTAGATTGGTTGGCAAGTGTCGTGTTAATGAAGGAAATATGTAAAGGAGGTCTCAAATTCGATCCTCACCCCAACTTACCTGTGCCACATGCTTGCTTCCGCCAGCTAAAAAAAAACAACAACCCACAATCATGGTCAAATTTTCATGAGACTGGAATTACATAGCCTTCTAGTACCTAGAAAAGTTGATCACACTAAAATCCAGGTGATTAGGCTCCCATAATAGAGAAAATAAGAAGGGAAATTTACTCTTGGAGCATGTAATGGGTTAACTTCCACAAAAATCTAACCTTTATTAAATCAGTAATTACATCCCTTCCCCTTCCCCTTCCTTTAATTGTGCATATCCATCATTACATGCCTAGTGGGAGTTCTTAATGAGAATGGGGATAAATGTCCAAACCTTCTTATGGATAAGAGAGTGAGCTAAAGGAATAATTAAATTTAATCTACTCATATGGAACAAATTTTTACTCCCCACCAAAAATGAGGTTTAATTAAGGAATCCACATTAATGAACAAGCCCAGGTAGAAATGCTAGTTTGAAACCTTGTGTTAGTGGAAAGATATTGAATAAAAGACTATATCCAAGTAGGTGACAAAACAAGGTGTTTGGAAATACCTCTACCAATTGTATGGTTTTATCCAATATGGAAACTATTTAAAAACTCCTACCAACTCAAAGAAATAATTTCCATGTTGCATTGGAGGATGATATATACATATCTTAGGAGATAACATATTAGTTAATCCTCCCTTGAAGAATGCCTGATCATAAAGAGGAATGCAAGTAAACAAATATAAAAGTCTTATTTCTCATATGGGAAGGTGTTCTCTAATGAGTTTAGAAAGGTTGGGAAACTTCACAAAACATCAACCTTTGTCTTATTAGTAAAACATCAACCTTTGTCTTATTAGTCTATGTCTTAAAGTTTTATAAAATTCATACAATTTAATTTGACATTTCATTCAATTTAACCCCTAAGTTATTATTTTTTCCTCTTATTTAGCTTTTTCCTGAAGCATAGGCAGACAATAAATGTTAAATGTTTGTGTCAAGATGCATTACTTCTTTACATTAAAAACATCTTAAGAACAAATCAAACATTAAGAACACCTTTCAATATTCTATTTATTGAGATAAGTCTGGATCAATTTTTTAATTATTATGCAAATTCTTTATTTATTTGAAATTTAATTATTATGCAATTTTATAAATGTTTAATTGTAAGGAGCCTCTTCCTCTCTTCCCTATGATTAGAATCTAGTGGAAACCCTAACTCAAAATTGATGGAGGTGATTAAAATTTTTACTTTAAAGACAAAGAATAGCTACTTACATGGCTTTATCTCCCTTTTGTTATTTTACAATTATTTAAATAACAATAATTAAATACAAATCTAATAATTGACCTGCAATTCTAAAGCAAGGTCCTGATGTCTTTTTTTAATTTTTTTTATCAAATATAGTGAATAAATGTTTAAATGTAATTCAAGGTCAAGTAAGGAGCCGCTCTTACTCATGAAACACTAATAATAATAATATTTATTCTTGAAACACTAATTCAAACCTGATTAAGGGAAAAAATTTAAAATTTTAGTTTAGAAACAAAGAATAGCCACGTGCTATTTTACAATGGCGTTGGTTAAACGTTCTACCTAAACCCCCAAAAGACAAAATGTTTAGACTACTCATAAAAAAGTTATTTATGTCCTTTTTGTTATCTAAATTTTATTATTTTACAATTATTTAAACAATAATAATTAAATACTTTTATCATATAACATTTTGAAATAATTCTATATATTTTCTGTAATGTACAATATCATGATCTATAATACAAACAAAATAATAATTAAATACCCTTATTATGCAACATTTTAAAATAATTCTTTAAAATTTTGTAATTTATATGTTTCTCTCATGTGCAGTTTCATGATCTACAATACAAACAATTGTTCATGTGGAGAACAAAGTTTTTCATTCTATCAATTTAGAAAAGGGAAAAAATGTATTAGATGCTAGTCTCTAATGGATACATCTGTGGAAAAGTTAACGGATTCAAGAGTCTCTCTGTTTGGTTGAAGATGACCTCAACGTGTATGCACCCAAACTTGTATTTTTAACTCGTGTTTTTTTTTGTTGTTCGTAAAAATGGTAAAAACTATTTATCATTACGTTCTCATGTATTTTTTTTTACCTCATTTATCATTACGTTGTATTGTTTACCTCACGCTGGGAAATAAATGATGTCCTTGTACCAGGGGCAACTTTCAAACTTGTATGTTTGAACTTGTTTGATTCTTCTTGGTCCAATTATTTTTCATGGATGGTGAGGAGAACATTTTTCTTATTATGGGTTTTTTTTTTTATGGATATTGTGGGGATGTAATTTATTGAGAAAATACATGTTCAGATCCAAAGGAGGTATAATAGTTGGATGGAGAGGGTAAAGTATGTATTATCAGTCAAATCGTTGAACTGAAAGGTCCTTTGTCCTATAAACAAAGGAATCTGATATACCAATTAGGTGTCTGGCTTAGCCATAACTTTAAAAATGAATTATTATTATTATTACTTAATCAAATTAATTCTAATATATTGCACTTTTAAGAACATTTTGTGATTTTGTTTGTGGTTTAAAGAAGATTGAATTTTAACAAGGGATAGCAAGCATTTAGAAGATACAACCATATCCGGTGTGGAAAGCGAGAGTAATCAAAGGTTTTAAGTAGAAACAACGAAAACCATAATTAAACAACAAACATTAATCATACTTTTCCATTTATGTAGATGGCTCTTGAACATGATCACGGTGAAAAAGTTCAGTTTTATAGTTTTATTTTACTTTCATCTGTCATGTTCAATCAGGGACTAGTCGGTGGAATTTTATGGAAGAAAAGTTAGAAGTTAGATCAAACATTAAGGACACTCAATAATGTTTAGTTAGATATGAAATAAACAAAGAATACAAACATTGAAAATTGTTCTCAATGTTTAATATTTTTACTTATTGTTTAATTATTCTTTTATAAGATATTACACAATGCAACATTGTTTCTATACAAAGTTTTCATGGATTGATTTTCTCTTTATATTCGGTTCTGAGGACTATCCAAGTGTATGACTTAGATTGAACAACCATGCAAGCAATGTTACTCAGAAAAAACAAAGCTTGGTGGAGCTACTCATAGCAAAAACCTAAATTTCAGTCTCTTATTATTATGGCATGGAGATTTGCCATGCAAGATTCCCACATTGAACATTTCAATTTTTAATAATAGACAAAGTGGTCATGACTTTCAATGTACAACAAATTCGAGTATACCAATGACAACTCTTCCATTCAATGTACAATAAGTTCGAATACACCCATGACAACTCTTTCCTGAAGATAGGGACTTGTTGCTATGTAGTTATGCTTGTTTAAACTTGTAAATGGACTGCCTCATTAAATCTATGAAAATGATCAATAATGTTTATGGAAGCATATAAAGACCAAGGAGACAAAGAACGAATTCACATGGTCAAGACATGATCTACTTGACTATTACTTAATAGTTTGTAAAACACCCCCACGACAAGATTTAGAGAGACACATCAACCAAAGAAAACATTCCCAAAGTCAAGTTTTATGGTTAGGTTCTTATTCACATGAAGCTTTTCATAACTCAAAATATAAGAAAGAAGCATCCAAGGTCCCTTAGTATGACATGTGAAAGAGTGAATAGAAGAGCATTATCCATCTCTTTGTTGAATTCCGCAAAACAAAATTTATATGGAATTTTGGCACTTCATGAAGTGGGGATTTCAAAAATCACATTTCCAAGGAACTAGTAAAATATGATTAGGACATGCCCCCAAGGTGTAGGGAACTCAACAATGGAGTGTGTTGTTAAGGCACTCTGTTATGTGAAGTCACCAGTTTGAAACCTTGGTTTACCTTGTGTGTTGCATATGGGGCATCGTTGACACACTTGGAGGTTATAGTGGTAGCAGTCAGATAACATGACCTTGTGTCACGCGAGTATGTTCCTGACTAGTTGTTGATTCCTCTAGTCACAAAAAAAAAATATTTGTGACGCAAAAACATGCTTACCCAAAAAGTTTAAAAGGAAAACAAATCTTGGCCAAAATATGGTTTTCCAAAGTTTCTTGTATATAAAGTGTGGGGCACCCATAACCGCTACATCTTCAAAGAAGAAAAAATAGACCCAATTAGAACAACATCAAAGGTCACAAAATTATTATTAGAAGACATGTAGAAAACATCAAAATTAACTATAGAGGAAGTAATGCAGTAGAGAAGCTTATGAAGAAAAGAAAAAATGTCTCATAAATTTTGACCTCTAGACATGGTTAGAATAACCCTACATCTCCATAGTTCCATAAAAAATTAGCAAACACTATTAGATGTTTGAGCCTTTGAAAATAACCTAAATAACTATATTACGAATCATGACCATTCCATGTTGTTCTTTGGTGGTGCATACAAACAAAATCTAGAGAATGCAGGGGTTGGTGGAATTTTTTTTTGAGACAAGAGGAAGTGCAATGCAAATTTTTCCATATGAACTTGAATATGTAATGACCAACCTTACATCTCCCTTAAATGTAATGGTTGGCCAACCTTACATCTCCCTTAAATGTAATGATAGGAAGGCTATACAAATGATGGTATGTAGGCTATGCAAATAAGTAGTGGATCTGTTGAAAGCATCAACATTCTTCATTTTCACCGTGTGAAAAGGAATACAAATGATGGTATGTAGGCCATGCAAACGAGTAGTGGATCTCTTGAAAGCATCACTCTTCTTCAATTTCACCATGTGAAAAGGAACAATTATTTGACATACTTCTTTGTAAATTTATGAATCAACTAATCAAGTTGATTATGAAAATAATATCATGAAATGGAAAGATGTAACCCACACTCTATCCCCATTATATAGTCGTCCTTTTGAGGAGTATGTAAGATTGAGACATAGAGGATTTCCACCTCTCAATTAAATGTTGACTATAGTCATAAAGGACACTCAATATACTGTCAATAAAATCTAGTGTAGATTAATCCAATGTATCTCATCTGTCCATGAGAGAATAGGGAATATACATAATGTGTGCCTCTTGGAGTTTTCCTTTAAGCACCATAGCACCATTCCACTCTTGTCTGGGTATATTGGGTAGATTATGCTTGGGTATTTTTCTCATTTAAGTATAAGGTAAAATATTTTTTTATAGTCTGTATGAAATGAAAACATTAATTTTAAATTAATGGGAAAATATGAAAATATTAACTAAATTAATAAGTAAAAAGATGAAAGTATTAATTGACTTAATGGAAAAATATCCTATTTATGGAACAATTAATTGGATGACAACATTATGGACATGGATGCCAAAATTTGTGAAATTGAAGAACTTGTGGCTCTACTATGACTATTGGATTTATGCCTTATCTCATGAATATTAAGTCATTGTGAGGGAAACTAGAGACAATCATGTGCATACATGGGGAAGTCAAGGAGTGGTAATTTATTATAACCTATTTTATTAGTCATAGTCCATGCCTTGGGTTGTAGGGACTATAGTAAACAATTCACTATTTTTTTATTAATCAGGCATGCAAATTGATGACTTCTCACTTCTTTAACTTAAAGTTTTGGCAAATTCATAATTTTTTTCACTTGCATTTCAATTTTTATCCTAGATTTTAAGTTTGAGGTTTTTTTTGGCTTCATTTCATATTGAGAAAAATTTAAGATAAATTTTACATAATTGAGAGAGTTTCAATATTAAATGAACTAATGTGAATTAATACTAGACATGTATTAGTTCTTAAGATTAAATGTTTATACTTTCTCCAATGTTTATTGGATGCATTTAGCCCATATTTATGACATATCCATTTTACTTGGATGTACAAATTGCTCTACATGACACACACAACATCATTGTTGAATGTGTCCATGAGACAAGCATAACCAACTCTCTATTTCCTTAAGTAGGCAGAGCTCTACCTACATTCATTTTCGAGGACACCATATCCACTAAATCACTCTGCTCGACCCTCTTCTCTATCAAAGTCAGAGGAAAAAAACCAATCTGAAAAAGTAAAACAAAGATGCAGGAAAAATTTAAGTGGGGTTTTGCTTGATACCCTTCTCACTATTCATTTGTGTTAAGCAAATTACAAGGAGATACAAAACGGATCTCAACGAATCTTTAACTAACTGCATAAAACAATAACTCAACATAAAGACTAACTGGAGTCTAACTACACTAACTAGATGTGTTTGTAGACAGGTCGATAGGGAGATTAATTCTAACACTCCCCCTTAATCTCAATTGTTACATTCATCAACACTTACAATACCCAAGTGTTGTCTTTTAAATTCAAAATCAGTTTTTCCTAATGGTTAAGTAAATATGTCTAGGAGTTGATCTCTTGATCCACATAATTGAAGATAAATATCACCATTATTGAAAAACTCTCAAATGAAGTGAAAGCGAGTGTCAATATGTTTTCTTTTCCTATGAAACACATGATTCTTTGACAATGTGATGGTTGAGTTCTTGTCATAGAAAATAAGAGTTAGCTCCTTTTCCATATGTTCTAGATCTTTCAAGAGTCTTCTCATCCATACTTCTTGGCAAGATGTTGAGGTTGCAACTACATACTCTTCCTCTGCTGAAGATATTGCAACTATGGGTTGTTTCTTGGATGCCCATGAAATTAGGTTTGTTCCCAAATGAAAAGCATAACCAAATGTGCTTTTCCGGTCATCTATGTTTCCTGCAAAATCATTGTCTTTGTACCCTGTAAGTGAACGATCTTCATAAGTCGTGTACCACAAGCCATAGTTGATTGTCCCTACAACATACCTTAGGATTCTTTTTCCAACTTTCGAGTGAGAATCCTTGGGGGATTCCATAAAAATGGAAACAAAACTTGTTGCATACATTATATCGGGTGTGGTTGCAGTAAGGTACATGAGACTACCTACCAACATTTTATATAATGTTGAATCAACTATTGGGCCTTCATCTTGTTTGCTCAATTTTGTTCCTAGTTCTATAGGAGTTTCTTTTGGCTTGCATTTCTCCATTCTAAACTTTTTCAAAATGTTTGTAGCATACTTTTGTTGACAGACAAAAATACCATGGGTAGATTGATCAACTTCAATTCCCAAAAAGTATTTCATTAGACGAACTTCACTCATCTCAAATTGTGTTTTCATGGCAACTTTAAATTCTTCTAACATAAGATTTCCTGAGTAGATCATATCATCAATATAGAGACAAACAATGAGAATTTTACCTTCTTGATTTAATTTTGTATAAAGAGTGGGCTCATTACTGCTCCCACTTAATCCACTATTGATCAGGTAAGAGTTAATCTGACTGTACCAAGCTCTTGGAGCTTGGTTCAATCCATACACAGATTTTTTCAACTTATACACTTTATCCTCTTGTCCTTTGACTTCAAATCTAGGTGGTTGATCTACACATACTTCTTCTTTCAATATTCCATTTTAAAAGGCCGACTTTACATCCAATTGGAAGACTTGCCATTTTTTTTTGAGTTGCAATGGATAAAATGGATCTTATTGTATCTAACCTTGCTACTGGAGAAAAGGTTTCACCATAGTCTATGCTAGGTTGTTGAGAGAAACCTTTGGAAAATAACATTTCCTTATGCTTATCAATCTTTCCTTTTTCATTTAGTTTTGTTTTGTACACCCACTTGACACCTATGTTGGTTTTATCTACTGGAAGATCAATAAGATCCCAAGTTTTGTTCCTTTCTATGGCTTCAACTTCTTATTCATGGCTTGTACCCAATGATCCTCTTTTAGTGCTTCTTAAAATTATTTTGGATGATAGGATAGTAAGGAAAAATGTCTTTGTTGCTTAATGTCATTGTTCTACTCATATATTTCCTTTATGCTTCTTGTTCTATGATTTTCTACATAAACAAATGATTCATTGTTGGAAGAGAACCATTTCCAGAAAGTTCTTGTTTTCTTTGTACCTGTAATCTTGGCAGTCTTGGTGGATGTGCTTGTTGTTCTAAATTTTCCATTTTTTCATCAATTTGATGCAGTGGATTTTGACTATCCAATGTTTCATTTTCTTGTTCACTCCATGATTTATTCTCTAATAATTTGACATCCCTGCTCACTAGAAATTTCTTGGTGATTGGATTATATAATCCATAGGATTTTGATTGTTGATTGTATCCTATAAAGATGCATTTTTCACTCATGTTTTCAAGTTTCTTTCTCATCTCTTCAGGGATATGTGAAAAAACAATACAACCAAAAATTATGAAGTGAGAGAGATTTAACTTTGTTCCACTCCATGCCTCTTGAGGTACTTTATCTTTAACACTTGTTGTTTGAGATCTGTTCAAGATGTAAACTGAAAAAGAAACAACTTTATCCCAATAGTCATTGGACAAATTCTTTACTTTGAGTGTACTTTTGGCCATGTTCATGATGGTCTGATTTTTCCTTTCAACCAATCCGTTTTGTTGTGAAGTACATATGGTTGTAGTTTTCATTATAATTCCATTCATGTCTACAAAAATATGCAAAATCCTTTGAATTATATTCTCCTCCTCCATCTTACCTAAGCACTTTCACAAATTTTCCACTGTATTTTTCTACTTCAACTTTGAATTCTTTGAACCTTGAAAAGGTTCCAGACTTACGTTTAAGAAAGTAAATCCAAATTTTCCTACTAAAATCATCAATAAAGGGTAGAAAATAAAAACTTCCACCAATGCATTGGGTTTGCATCGGTCCACAAAGATCTGTGTGAACCAATTCTAAATTTCCTTTTGCTCTATGAGAGGATCCTGGAAAACTGTCTCTTTTATGCTTTCCAAGTATACAACTTTCACAAGGATTTTCTTGTTCATTCAAAACAGGGAGACCTTTGACCATTGAGTGTTTTTGGAGAAGATTAAGACTCTTAAAAGGGAGATGACCAAACCTATAATGCCATAATAAATTCTCATCCGTGTTTGAGACATTTTGGGCATATGGTTGGGATAAATTGACACATCTTAAATTTAATGGAAACATATTATTCTTGGTCATTTGAATTTTTGCATTGAGTTTCCTACTGGGTGGTTTATCCAGAATTAAACATATTGAGCCTTTGAATATGACATCATATCCATGCTCCATCAATTGTCCTACACTTATGCGATTGTGTTTAAGGTTTGGAACATAATAAACATCATGTATGTATTTCTTCTGATCTTGATTAGTTAAAACAGACACAATACCTTTTCCTAAAGCTTTGAATTGAGAATAATCACCTAGAGTAATTTCAGTTTTGATAGAAGTATCAATGCTATAAATCAATTATTTCTTACCTGTCATATGATTGTTGCAATCGTTGTCCAATAACCAAAGGTCCTTGCTGCGACCTTCTTCAAAGGTATGACAGGAAATGAACATTGCTTCATAAGTTTCTCCTTCATTGTTGGAGACATTTTCTCTACCTTTATTTTGATCTGACTACTTCTTTTTGCATTCATTCTCATAGTGACGATAATTTTTGCAATAGTAGCACTAAATTCTAGATTTGTCTGTCCATTTTGTGCCTCTTTCTCTTTGATTATGTGAGTTTTTAGATTGTTGTGACTGTCATGAGTGTTCTTGTGTGGATATTTCTTCTACATGATGTTTACCTTTGCTTATTTTACTTCTACCTTTGTTTCCTTTGCCTCTGCCTTTGTTGAAAGTAGTTTGATTCTTGAAAGCATGTTCTAGAGAACCTTCTTCCAAGTTGAGTCTAGTTTCATGTGACATAAGTGATCCCATTAGTTATTCTACTGGGAAACTAGATATATCTTTGGATTAAAAAATGGAAGCTACATCCATTTCAAATTTCTTAGGCAAGATTCCAAGGACTTTTTCAACAATCCTCTGATCTTCAATTTGTTCACCACAAATCTTGATCTGATTTATAATTCCCATCAATTTGGTCATGAATTGGTCAACATTATTTGTTTCAATCATCTTCGTGGTTCCAAATTGAGTTCTTGATGTATGAGGATTTACTGTCTTCACCTTGTCATTACCCTAGTATGATTATTTGAGAATATCCCAAACTTGTTTTGTAATGGAAGCACCCGTTATCTTTGAAAAAATAGAGTCATCTATTGAATTTTGAATCTGATACTTGTTTTTGTTTTCTTTCTTTCTCCTTTCTGCAAGAGTATTTTTCTGTGCATTTGTCATGGAATTCAGTTCCGCTGGGGTGGCTCTGTGAAGCCATTTTATAATAGCTCACACCATTCCTAAGCTTTCCTAAGCTTGGAGGAAAAAATTCATCCTCAAGGACCATAACTCATAGTTCTTTCCAATAAGAACTGGTCCTTGGGTTGGCGCTAAATTACTAGAGGAAGAAATTTAAAGAAAATTCGCAGAATTGTGGAAAAAAAAACATTTTCGGATGCCCATATCTGGCCGCACTATCAAACTTTGGTAGCATGAGCTTAGCTTTTTCAATCTGTGGGATTCAAACCACAAACCAACCTTCTTATTCCTTCACAAATAACATCCACATGTTTTTCTCTCACTGCTCTAGGAACAACAGTCAACACCTACACTGCGAATCAACACTTTCTCCTCTTTGACGACGTATATGGTTTACCACTGTTGGTGGAGCCACTACACCAAAATATGATACAAGAAACTCAAAATTAAACCTATAAAGACACAATCGGGTCATATTTCCATCACTGGACAATGTTGCTGAAACTGGCCATCAAGTTCACTGAGACCTCCCTTTAACTTGATTGCCTTAAAACTGTGAGTCTGGTATGGTGTAACAAACCATTGGGTTACCAGAATACACACTACCACTGGAGAACCGGGTGATTGGGCCTCTATAAGTTTCTCCAAACCCTACAATTTGATTTTGACAATCTCACTACTCCTGGTCACGATTTCAACTCATCTGTCTCCTTCGTACATGGACTCTTCCCTAGAATTGATCTACTCTTCTCTTGAATCGGTCTACTAGATTCTGTTGGAATGGTCTATGGTTGTCGAAATTTTTTAATCAATGAACAATAGACTCTTCTGTCGAATCGATATGATCTCCACTCTGTGAAGAGGCTTACACCTTTTGCTCTGATACTGTGTCAAAGTCAGAGGCAGAGAACTAATCTAAAAAGTAAAACAAAGATGCGAGAAAAATCTAAGTTCCCTTCTCACTATTCATCCGTGTTAAATAGATTACAAGGAGATACAAAATGGATCTCAACGGATATCGAACTAATTGCAGAAAGAAATAACTCAATAGAAAAACTAACTGGAGTCTAACTGCACTAACTGGGCGTGTTGGCAGACAGGTCAACATGGAGATTAGTTCTAACATTCTCAAGTTGTTTCTATGGTTTCACTCCATTATGAAGTGTTTTTACTTCCATATTAAGTGCTTCCACCTCGTGCAGGTGTTTTGATTTCTAGCTTCAACATAAACTAGAATAACAAGTGCCCACAAAGCTCTACATCAGCATATTCTAGACGTGAGATGCACCAATGCCAATAATTACTCTAACTCATTAGTTGTTCATTGTCTCATATATCGTTCACAAACACATGTACTTTTGTTTAGTAGCACCATGCCTTTTCTATTCATGAATTGCAATTTTAGAAGAACAAATGTCGTTGAAAGAGTAGAATAAGCATGAATTGCAATTTTAGAAGAACATATGTCGTTGAAAGAGTAGAATAATAATGAGGTATGTATGGATGTTTTACCTTGAAACAACATAGATGAAAATAAAAAATGAAATTACAGGTAGAAATCAATGTTATTAATGTTAATATTAAGGTAGCTTCGGGAGGTATGAACCTCTATTGTGACCTTTGACAAGATTAGAATGTTCCGGAAGGAAGCAAAGAAATGAAGGAAACCCTAGACAAGATGTCGACTGACAATAGATAATTAATATGAATTAATTAGTACCCAGAAGGAGAAGTCGTCCCTAGTAAGTCTGCCAGAATCACTATAAATACAAGGCGCCAATATCTCATTTCACACACTTCTCAGAATTGCAGAGAGCAATTTTTGCGCATTGCACTCCAACAATTTTGTGCGCAAGTCCTGGGGAAGGTGTTGCGCCAGTTTTTGGGTGGGACTATCTGATCAACTTGGTTATTTCTTTCTTGGTGCATTAGCCTCTCTTGGCTATTGGATTGCTACCAAGATTCTTTTCTCTGTCAAGGTCAAGGTGCTCAGAGGGTGGCTTCGGCCTATGGTTGGGTGACAAGGGTATTGTCAATGGTAAAACGAGCACAATCTTTCATATTCTAACAATTAACACACAACTTACACTTGATTCATTCCTTCCTTTTTGGTAGGGGTTTGTTTCTCCCCAAATTTGCTTGTTATATGTGCATTTATTTTATTGTGGATATGGTTACCAATTTATTTATCAATTTTTCTATTGGTTTGGTGGTAGAAACTTGGTTGGGAAAAGGAACATGATTTTGAAATTTTGGCAAGACATGGGCACTCTAATGATTTAGATATATTTATCGATCAAATTTATCCTTCGAAGCATAGTTAAGGCCCAACAGATGAAATTTTTTGTTGAAATAACATTTAAAAAAAAATACTTGAACATTGAAAAATGAACAAAAATTAAAAAAGTGCATACCATTCTCCAAGATATATGTGCACATATACAATGTTAAGTCTATATCTACACAAAAAAATGACACATGTCATCACTCAAAACTATGAACTTATGGTTTTATCTTATCTCCTTGACCCATCAACTTCATGGATATTATAGCCAATCCACCATAATTGTACTATGATCCATGGCCTTCTAGAGGATGTATACCAACCATTGTGGGTTCTTCACATGGATTCAGGTATAGTCTCTATGCTCTACGAAATGGTATATAACTGGAGGGGGTGTTGAAACTTGTGCTTGGTCTGGTAGGCAGTGCCTTCTTAGGTGAACAAATGAAATGGAAGACTAAAGTCTAATTGAAAGAGTGGGGAGAAGAGAAAGAAGTTTCGAAAGGGACAAAAGCATCACAATCATAGATTACAATGCACTCTTTTTGTTTCAAGATGACTTTTCTTTCTCTTTTCCAGGCGAGGAGTGAAATAAGTAGGCCTTCTATCATGATCCGGGTAGTTGGGCTAGGGAGGTCGATTTTCATGATGGATTATAGGGAGATTAGGATTTCTTCCACTAGGCCAGGGAGAGAAAATTCCTCTCCCTATTGAAGACATTAGGCCTTCAAAGGAATATTAGTCCCACTAGGCCAGAGAGATTTGTAATGTCCCCATTACCAACAAACTAACAAAAAATTGCTCTGATACCACATTGTAGCATCCCCAACCCCAAGATGGGCAATGTCACACGAAAATTCCAACTCTTATACCATTTAATTACATAAAATTATCTGCATGTGAATTGAAATGCATTCCTAACAACATACATTTACATGCATGAATATAACAAAAAAACCCATACTAGATTCAACTCAATTTAAACACACATTAATAAAAAACTTACACAAGAAGACACTTATCTTTTGTAAATAATCACTGATTGCATGCAAACCTCAGACATTCTTCCCAATGTTAGACTCTGCTACTCATAAACTCTCAACAACATGTCACCCTCGAGCTGGGGATAAAACTCCACCAGGGAAAATGAATCCTAAGCCAAGATAAGGTCTGTCAACAACTAAAATACTTATATAAAGGTGCCAACTCTAGTAGACAACCCATAGTCTCTCATACCCCACATGCCTATCCCACCACATGGAGTGTGCCCCTTCTCTGCTCAACAGTCCTTCGACTTCCCCACTTCCCTTCCAGGGATTTAACAACAGGTCGAACATGAAGTCTTAGAGCCTTGTAGTTGCAACTTTGCACCTTGGGAAATCAATTCCCAACAATTCTCTCACCTGGAGAGAATTCTCATGGTCCTAAAAACCCACTTCTTCAATAGCACATGGGATTGACAACCCGCCTCTTCAACTCAATATACCTTGGTTACTTGTTAACCACAACTTCAAAGATTTCCAAGTACAAGTATGGTGATGGAAGCCAGATACAAATGACGAGAGTGAGTGAATAGTGAAGGAATGATTCAAAAAGATGAGAATTACACTACGTTCTCAACAATATATTTGCATGTTTCTAA
The DNA here is from genome assembly GCA_010110895.2 of Picea sitchensis. Lineage (NCBI taxonomy): Eukaryota > Viridiplantae > Streptophyta > Pinopsida > Pinales > Pinaceae > Picea > Picea sitchensis. The sequence continues at coordinate 600,106 of SNQJ01S0000060.1, read as the reverse complement.
CTTGACACTTGTCAAGCTAGGAACTACATGGCTCCACTTGGTGATACCTTTCTCACCCTTAGGAACTTAGAATAAAATCATATCCCACAACTTAGACTTTAGGAAATATTATAATAATATTTCCTTGGCTTAAGCCCCCTTGCTTATCCCCTCTTCCTAGACCCTTAGCCCTCTTTCCCTTCTAGTGGAGTTTACCCCCCCATACTATTTTGTCTGGATGTTCTACAACAATGACGCATTTTATTAATATTCGAGTGTGATTACATTTTATAAAGATATGCTCACTGACCTTTTAGCATCCAGGGTTTCCAGCCAAATAACCACACAGGCACTCTGGCCCCAAAGTATCCTGGCTCACCAACCTATATGTACATTTACATTGACATTACAATCGGGGTTCGGTCTAGGGGTATTACATTCCACTCCCCCTTATTTATGCATTGTCCTCAATGCATTATATACACATGTACAAGCAAAATGCTTAAAAAATATTAAAAAAGATATAGGTACTTTTCTCGCATAGCATCTTTGTGCTCCCAAGTTGCATCCTCAGGACAGTACGAGGTCCATTGGACTTTTACTATCCCTACGAATCGATTTGAGAGTTGCTTGATCTTCTGGTCCAATATGAAAACCAGTTGCACTTCGAAGTCACCTTCTTGCTCCACCTAAATCACATTCCAATCAATGACATGATTAGTATCAGGTGCATAATTTTTAAGCAAAGACACGTGTAATACATAATGAATACACATGGATGCATGTAGTGCAAGAATGTATGCAACATGACCAATCCTCTCGAAGATTTCAAAAAGTCGACAATATCTCGCTGTAAGATTTGAACAATTTCCCAACTTCAAGGAACTTCTTTTGGCCTTCACTTTCAAGAATACATGGTCACCCACTTTAAACTCTCTGTGAGTTCTACCTTTATCAACATAAATTTTCTGCCTGTCTTGGGAAACCTTTAAATTTTACTTTATTTCCACCATCTGTTCCTCCATTTCCCTGAGCAATTTTGACCCAACCACTAGTCTGTCTGTTGGGTTTGTTGGGTTGTTATATTCTTTGTAGTGAAAGTCTAGTCGAGGTGGATTGATTGAAGGTGGAATTCAAGGTGGATCGACTGACGGTCAAGGTAGATTGATAGCATGACGAAGGTCGAGGTTAGTTGATCGGGTAAAGTCAAAGTCGAAGGTCGAGGTGGTTCGACATGGTAAAGGCATCGAAATCAAGTCAAAGAGGTCAAACAACAAGACGTCAACATGAGGGCATGTGGTGAATGACTGAATATTAAATGAAGGTGGACTGGTAATCCGACTTGGAGTCGACTATAACAGAATCTCGAGATTCATAGTATTTGTAGCCAATGATCTACATGGATCTGTAACCGTTTTTGGACTCCATGTCTTTATGGTTTTCCTGTTGTAAATCCTATAAAGAGGCATGTTTTAGGGTTGTAAAGGAGAATCAATGAATCATAAGATATCCAATCTTTAGAGAAATATTTAGATGTAGGTTGTTGGTCATGCAAATGTAAGCCAGATTGGATACAGGGTTGTTCTTGCGCAGACAAAAAGGTATGATGTTGATTGTGTCTTAGGTGTGGACCAAGGTTAGACATGTAACCTTTTATTCAGATTGAATAAGAAAAGAAGAAAGCAGGACAATCAAGGAATGTTGGTTTTCCCAGTTTGGATTTCCAGGGTAAAATATCTATGTATTGTGTGATTTCTTTGTCATTAACGTTCTTGATTAAATTCTTCTTCTCTTCTTCTAGGTTTAGTGTGGAAGTGTGTCTCATTTCCTGACAAGTGGCATCAGAACAAAGTTAGGCTCTTCCAAGTGGTATTGGAGCTGTGTTAAGCTTTGATGGTTTTATCAGATCTTGATTTACCAATCTTGAATCTGAGAGATAAACCCTAGGTACAATAAGAGTTGTAAGTCATAAGTTGTGTTAAAGATCATGTTAAAGAATGGAAAGTTGTTCAATAATAGAGATAGAAAAATTCAATGGCCAAAATTTTGAGCTTTGGAAGCTTAAAATGGAATATCTTCTTGTAGATCGAGAACAATGGACAACGATATGTCCGGGTACCCAACTGACAGGCATGTCGACAAAAGAATGGGGGAAACTCGAAAGAAGAGTATGAAGTAAAATTTGACTTTGTCTTGCAGATTTGGTAATGTTGAATGTATCAGGTGAATATTTGGCCAAGAAACCATGGGACAAGTTGGAAAGCTTATACCAGTCGAAATATCTGGTAAATAAGTTGTTTCTAAGAAAGAAATTGTATCTTTTGAGAATGAGTGACGATGTTTCGGTGACTGAGCATTTAAATGTGTTTAATACCATTTTAAGCCAGTTATTGTCTGTGGATATTAAAATCACTGAGGAGGAGAAGTGTATAAGCATATTATGTTCTTTGCCAGACTCCTGGGATAGCTTAGTCGTGGCTATAGGGAGTAATACAACCACACTGGTTCTAGAATACATTTTTTCTTCTCTACTGTCAGAAGAAATGAAAAGAAATAACATGGAAGGATCGACCAAAGATGCTTTAGTGGTGAGAATCCGACCGATTGAAAGAGATAAAGTAAATTCTCTTGTAGAAAGTATAAGTCGAAGGGTAGATCTAAATCCTCGGTTCAATCAATAAGAAGATGTTGGAAATGTGGTAAAGCTAGGAATTACAAAAATCACTGTAAGTCGAGGGTGATGGAAATCAATACGGGATCTGATGAGAAGCAATCAGTTAAGAGAAAGATGACCCCAGATAAGGGAGGTGATGTGTACATGGCGTCGACCAATACATAGTCGGATCAAGGTGTTTGGTTGATCGACTCAAGAGCATCCTATAATATGAAATCACATAGAGAAAGGTTCTGTGAGTATGAATGATATGATGGAGGTGATGTGTTCTTGGGGGATGACTCGAAAACCAAAATTGACGAACGAGGAAGAGTTCGAATGATACTGTGGGATGGGAGGAAAATAACCCTTCGAGGCGTGCTACACATTCTAGGTTTGGAAAGAAACTTGATATCTGTCAGTAAGATGAGTGATGTTGGAGTGCACACTCTATTTTAGAAGGATTCGTGCAATATGGTCAGAGGTGCGATGGTCTTAATGAAAGGAGTTTGGATTGGAACCCTATATAGGTTGTTAAGGAATGTTGGCTCGATTGGATGCAACAACATTGTTGATCCTGAAGTTGACTGGACTTTGACTCATCTCGGGCTGAGTCGATTCAAACTGACTCGACAATACATGATAAAGTCGACCCGACCATGCTATGGCACGAGAGGATGGGACACATTGGAGAAAAAATACATTGAGCTATGCATATCAAAGGTACAGTCGAAGGTTTTCATGAATGTGGTTTAAAATTCAACTTTTGTGAACATTGCATATATGGAAAACAAAGTCGGGTGAGGTTCCCATCTGGAGCGACAAGGGAAAATGAGATTCTAGAATTGGTGCATAGTGATGTGTTTAGCCCGGTTATAGTGCCTTCACTTGGTGGATCCATGTATTATGTCTACTTCATAGATGATTTTTCCAGGAAGACATGGATATATTTCCTAAGGAAGAAATCAAAGGTTTTCGAGAAATTTAAATAGTTTAAAGCTCTTGTAGAAACCAGACTGATAATAAGATTAAGGTGCCAGGAACTGAAAACAATGATGAATTCTGTGGAAAATAATTTCATCAGTTTTGCAAGAAGTGTGGCATAGCACGCCAAAATACCACACCATATACCCCACAAAAAATGGGGTTTCCAAGAGAATGAACAGAACGTTGATGGATAAGGCAAGGAACATGCTTAGTGGTGTTTGGATCGCACAAGAATTTTGAGCGGAGGCAGTCAACACTACAAGATATCTAGTGAATATGTCTCATTCCTCATCACTAGTTGACATGAATCCACTTGAGGTATGGTCGGGTAAGAAGCCTTCGATTGCACATCTCAAAGTACTTGGCTGTGATGCATTTGTGCATTTTCCCAAGGAAAAGAGGATCAAGATGGAAAAGAAGGAAGTCAAATGTATTTCCATTGGATACCATCAAGGAGAACAATGAAAAATACTAGCCTAAGGAAATTGTTCAGACCAAGAATAATCCCGAGATGATGAGATTTGAATTGAGGAAAGAAGAAGATGATTCAGATGATTTGATTGAATCAGAGGAAGAGGTGAAACAACAAACTCTAGTGGTAACGAGGTCAGAAAGAGTGAGAAAAACAATCGAAAGGTATAGTCTGCCTGACTTCCGCTCCACATTCGTGTTAACTTCCATCGATGTTGAACCCAAGTCGGTTGGTGAGGCAGTTGACTCGACATAGGGTAAAATATGGAAGGATGCCTTAGTTGAAGAGATGGAATCCTTGCACAATAATGAGGCATGGTATTTAGTCAAGTTACCTAGTGGAATAAATCTCGTTGGTAGAAAATAGGTATTCAAGAAGAAGATGAATGTTGCAGAACAAGTCGAGAAGTTCAAAGCTTGACTGGTAGCGAAAGGATATTCCCAAGTCGAGGGAGTCGACTTCGCTGAGATTTTTTCCCCTGTTGCAAAATTAACCTCCATTAGAGTAATAATGTCTCTGGATACAACATTCGATCTAAAAATAGAACAAATGGATGTAAATACAATGTTCCTACATGAGGACCTGGAAGAGGAAATCTACATGAAACTTCCTGAAGGATTTGTAGTAAGGGCCAAGAAAGATTTGGTGTGCAAACTGAAAATATCCTTTTATGTTCTAAAACAATCGCAAAGGATGTGGTACTATAATTTTGACACATACATCCCTAGTTTTTTATTTGTGAGGAGCAAAGCTAATCACTACATATATTCCAAGGAATAAGGTGAGCATTTCATATATGTAACTTTGTATGTCGATGACATGTTGTTGATTGGAAACAACATGGATGCAATAAAGGAGGTGAAGAAACAACTATCCTCCAAGTTCGACATGAAGGATATTTGTGCAACTAAATTCAATATGGGAATGGATATTAAGAGATATCGAGCCGTTAGAGAGATATGGTTGAATTAGATGAAGTATATTGAAATAGTTCTAAAATGTTTCAACATGTAGGATTGCAAACCGATGAAGGTGCCAATAACTACTAAAAAATGTACAAAGACACAGGAATAAATAGAGGACATGGCACGTGTTTCCTATGCAATTTTTGTTGGTATTCTAATGTATGCGATGGTCTGCACTCGACCATATATTTCCCATGCAGTGGGAGTGCTAAGAAAGTACATGTCGACACCTAGAAAGGAACACTAGATAACTGTAAAGAGAGTATTCGGGTATTTGTGTGGCACGAAGGACTATGCTATATGCTATCAAGAATGACATGGAGGTGATAGTGGTAAATTAAATGTACATGGCTTTGTCAACGATGATTGGGCTCAAGATATGGATTGATAGAGGTCGACCAACAGATATGTCTTCAATATGTTCAGTGGAGAAATAATCTAAATGAGTAAGAAATCGTAGCCTTGTCAACAAAAAAAATTGAATACATGGAAGCCACTCATGGAATCAAGGAAGTTGTATGGATATAAAGGTTGTGTTCAGGAATCAGGTTTGAGTAGAGAGATATCAAGATAAGTTGCAATAGTCAAAGCACAATATTTTTGGCAAAGAACCATACTTATCATTTGAAGACTTAGCACATTGATGTACAATACCATTTCGTAGGAGATATGGTGGAAAGTAACAAGGTTCTATTGGAGAAAGTAGACATGTTGGAAAACATAGAAGACCCATTGACCAAGTCTGTGAGTGTTGTGAAGTTCTCTTGGTGTAGAGAGGAAATGGGCATTACTATCCTAGGTTTGTGAATGTAAGTTCAAAAGTCTCATGGTTTCAGCAAAAAAGACAACAAGTGGGATAATGTTGGGTTTTTATATTCTTTGCAGTGAAAGTCTAGTCGAGGTGGATCGACTGATGGTCGAAGTTGAGGTGGATCGATCGACGGTCGAGGTCGAGGTAGATCGAAAAAAAAGTCAAATATCGAGGTTAGTTGACCGGGTAAATTCGAAGTCGAAGGTCGAGGCGGTTTGACATGGTAAAGGCATCGATGGCAAGTTGAAGAGGTCAACGAACAAGAGGTCGAAAAACGGGAATGTGGAAAATGACTGGAGACCGAATGAAGGCCAATTGGTAATCCGACTTGGAGTCAACTGTAATAGAATCCTGAGATTCATGGGATTTGTAGCCAATGATATGCATGGATCTGTAACAATTTTTGGGCACCATGTATTTAGGTTTTTTCCTGTTGTAAATCTTATAAAGAGGCATGTTGTAAGGTCTTAAAGGCTAATCAATGAATTGTAAGGTAGCCAATATTTATAGAAATATTTAGATGTAGGTTGTTGGTCATGAAAATGTAATCCAGATTGGCTACAGGGTTGTTATTGTGCAAGCAAGAAGATCTGATGCCGATTGTGTCTTAGGTGTGGACTAAGATTATACACGTAACCTTTTATTCAGATTGAATAGGACAACAAGAGAGCATAATGCTCAAGGAATGTTGGTTTTCCCAGTTTGGGTTTCCAGGGTAAAATCTTTGTGTATTGTGTGGTTTCTTTGTCATTAACGTTCTTGATTAAATTATTCTTCTCTTTTGTTAGGTTTAGTGTGGAAGTGTGTCTCATTTCCTGACAAGGTTGTCCCAACTCATTGGCATTTTTCACTTTCTGCTATAAAATGCCTCAAATGGGATCATCTTTAAAGATGCTTGATACCCATTTTTATAAGAAAACTTAACCAAATTCAAATAATCTTCCCATTTTGATGGTTTATACATCACATACATCCTTAGCATGTCTTCAATCACCTAATTGACCCTCTCCATTTTCCCATCAGACTCTGGATGATGGGATATGATAAAGTGCAAGTTTGTACCAAATCCTTTGAATAATCCCTTCCAAACGTTTGATGTAAACTTGGGATATTTGTCAAACACAATTATCTTAGGCACACCATGAAGCCTAGAAATTTATCTCATGTAAATATTTGCAATGTTGGCTGCCTTGCGAGTTAAATTCACTGGAATAAAATGAGCAGCCTTAGTAAGCTTATCCACCACCACAATGATGGAATCATGTTGCTTCATTTTTCTGGGAAACTTGATGATAAAGTCAATTGTCACCACTTACCATTTCCACTCAGGAATGGGCAATGGTTGTAGTAAACCAACTGGGTGTCTGTGCTCAACCTTTAATTTTTGACATTCCAAACATTTGTGTATATAATCAACCACTTTCTTCTTCATACCTGACCAATAATATTGACTCTTGACAACTACAATAGTTTTCTGGTAGCCTGGGTGCCCAACATAAGGCACATTATGCATCTCTCTTGATACCAAATATTTCAGCTCTTGAAGATTTGGCACATAAAATCTGCCCCTGTACATGAGGATTCCATCCTCTCTCAACTTATAATTTTCATTTTTCTGCTGCAAAATACCTTGTTGTAATTTTTCCTTTATCACTATATAGTGCTGATCTGATTTTGCAGCCTCTAAAATTTTGTCTTTCAAATATGATTTTGTTCATGCTAATGGTTGTAGCATGTGTCTCATGCACCCTCTTGTTGAGTGCATCAACCACCTTGTTCTCTTTACCTTTTATATTCTTTATATAAAAGTCATACTCACTAATAAATTCCAACCACTTAATTTTACTAGCATTCAAAGTTGGTTGTCCAAACAAATATTTCGAACCACTATGGTCTATCCTCAACTCGAATATTTTTCCCATGAGATAATGCCTCCACATCTTTAAGGCATGTACTATGGATGCCAATTATAAATCATGGGTGGCATAGTGTGGCTCATACTATTTTAACTTCCTTTACTCATAACATATCACATGCCCATTCTGACTAAGGAATCCACCAAGCCCTTCTTTACATGCATTAGTACACACAACAAGATCTGCACGTGGATCAACAATTCTCAAAATTGGTGCAGTTGTCACAAGCTCGTCAAGTGTTGAAAACTCTTTTCACAATCAGGGGTCCATTCAGATCTCACACCTTTCTTTTGCAAAGAGGTGATTGGGTGTGCACTCTTTGAAAAACCTTCAATAAATCTTCTATAATAGCTTGTAAGTCCCATCAAATATCTCACCTCTGAGGCATTTCTTGGTAATGTCCATCCCTCAATGGATCTTATCTTTTTCTGGACCCACTGTTATTCCTTCCTTTGATATGATATGGCCCAAATAATGAATCTTCCTATGATAGAATGAACGCTTTCTCAACTTGGCATATAGTTGATGCTCCCTCAATACTCGTAGCACCATCCCCAAGTGCTTCTCATGCTCTTCTTTAGACTTAGAGTAAATCAACATGTCATCAAAAAATACAATGACAAACTTATCTAAGTAATCTCTTAAAATACCATTCATTAAACACATGAATACAACTGGTGTATTTGACAACCCAAATGACACCATTGTAAACTCATAATGGCCATACCTTGTTCCGAAGGTTGTCTTGTTTATGTATTCTTCCTTAATTATCACTTGATGATAGCCTGATTCGAGGTCAATCTTAGAGAATATTTTTTCAGCCTTTAGTTGATCGAAAAGATCATATATCCTTGGAAAATGATACTTGTTCTTCACAATCACCTTATTCAACTGCCTGAAGTCAATGCAAATCCTCAAGGTGCCATATTTCTTTTTCACAAATAAAAGCGAGGCACTCCAAGGTGACACACTTGGGAGTATATACCCATTCTTTATAATCTCTTCAAGTTTCATTTGCAATTTCTTCAGTTCTGGTGTACTCATCTTGTAAGGAGTCTTGGATACTTGCATTTCTCCAGGCATCAAATTGATTGAGAAATCAATATCTCTCTTGGGTGGTAACCCCGATATTTATCTAAATACATCTTCAAAATCTTTTATGATTGCATAGTATTCAATATTTGGTACTTTATCCTTAGGTGTTTCTTCCATATGAGTTGCAAATATTTTGCATCCCTTCCTGAAGCTATTCTTCATTTGTAAGGCTGGAACTTCTTTGATAGTTACTTCTATGGGAATACCTTGGATTGTCCTCAAATTCCCTTCCTCATACAAGCAAGTAAATTCCTTATTGTTGTAGTATTGGATAGCATGATGCTTGTCCAACCAATACATACCAATTAGGAAACCATATGAGCCCAAAGGTATGATGTTCAAATACTCCCTTGTGCTCATTCCAATCATGTCCATTGGACATCCCTTAACTATCTAATAAATTTTTCTCTTAGATCTCGTAGCAAGCTTCACCAACAAAGATTTCCAAAGCTTGCTTCTTGGTAAATGAAATATTTCCACCATCTTAGGATCTAGATAACTATGAATAGCTCCTGAATCAATTAAAATAGAAATGGTTTGGTCATTAATCTTACCTTCCATTTCAATCATGTGAGATTGAAACTCAGCTTGCTTGTTATCCAGGGCTGCATAGATCCTTGGTACATTTCTTCACATGTCCTCCATGTTAGAAAAATAGGATCGTGAAGCAATAAGATAAAATAAAAATGTGGAAATAAAATACAAAGGTACACAATACAATATAGACACAGATATATGTGGTTACCCAGTGTGGGATACGTCCACCAGAGAAATTTCCAGGTCCTTCCTTTTTATTATCCAACAAATGAAGGGATACAACCTACAACACACCCGCTTGAACTTCCTCTTATTTCTCTCACAATATCCTCTCTCATAATACAATATTCATGATAATACACAACTGCAATACAATTCCCTCATAAAAAGGATGGTTTCCTTCTAGGGAAAAAAACCTTAACAAAATATCTATCGTCATATATGTGACTTAATGATGAACGGTCAAGATTGGCTATGAAATTACAATATACATTTACAAGGTAATTTTCCTTCGGGGGCTTTGCCCTCGAATTCTCGTTGGCCCCCGGACCCCCCAGCGAGGGGGATGAGCCCCTCGGACCCCCCAGCGAGGGGGATGAGCCTCCCGGACCCCATAGGGGGGGGAAGACCCCCTATGTGGAGGGGTGTACAGTCTTCCCGGGTGTACAATATTCACAAGGTATAAAAATGACTGAAAACAAAGACCTCTGAATCAAGAAGATAATCGTGCTCCACAACCAACAATCTCCCACTTGGAGACTGATCACACCAACTCCACTACTGTTGTACATGTTGGGATATGATCCACCTTGGACCTTGAAAAATTTCTCATCTTCACCTTCATGCTTGAAGGCCAACTGAAACTAAACAAGAACTCACTTTCTTCGTGGTTGCTACCTTTGTTAACGTGTATGCATGATTCTGGCTAATATGTATCTTTTCCAACTTCAAATGTCCATCTTCCAAGATAGATTGTATGAAATGGTACCTGAACTTTATATTATTAGTCTTTGAATGGAAGGTTGAGTTCTTTGCAAGATGAATGGCTCTCTCACCATCACAATACAACATGCTATTCTCCTGCTTTTTACCCAATTCCTCCATAAACCTTTGTAACCAAACCATTTCTTTACTAGCCTATGTAGCATCAACATACTCTGCTTATGTTGTTGAAAGTGAAACAACCTTTTGTAGTTTTGAAATACAGCTTACCGTTGTTCCACCTACAGTAAAAACATACCCTGTGGTGTTCCTCCTGATATCTTTATCACATGCCATATATAAACCAACATATCCCTGTAGAACAATGTATGAACCTCTAAAACATAATGCATGAGTAGAAGTACCTCTCAAATACCTGAGAATCCACTTTACTGCCTCCCAATGTTCTTTACCTTGATTGTTCATATACCTTCTCACAACTCCCACTACATGTGTAATATCTGGTCTTGTGCAAACAATCACATACATCAAGCTACCAATTGCTAATGAATAAGGGACCTTGTAAATGTATTCTATCTCCTCTTGTGTCTTGGGACACATTTCCTTAGTTAATTTGAAATGGTTGGCCAAAGGTGTACTAACTGGTTTTTCATTCTCCATTCTAAACATCTCCAACACCTTCTCTATGTACTCATCATGAGACAGTGTCAATTTGCTATTTTTCGTGTCTCTTGTTATTCTCATACCAAGGATTTTCTTTGCAGCACCCAAATCCTTCATTGCAAATGAATTAGATAATTTCTTCTTGAGCGCATTTATATCCTGCATATTAGACCTTGCAACTAGCATGTCATCTACATACAATACGAAGATAATATAGCTTCCATTTTCTAGCCTTTTAAAATAAATACAGTGATTAGAATGACATCTACTATAACCTTGTTCTATCATAAACCTGTCAAACTTCCAATACCACTACCTTGGAGCTTGCTTTAGGCCATACAATCTCTTCTTCAACCTGCATACCAAATTTTCCTTTCCTTTGACCTCATACCCCTATGGTTGTTTCATATAAATCTCTTCATCCAAATCCCCATGGAGAAAATTTGTTTTTACATCTAATTGTCCAAGATGAAAATATTATATTTCCACAAGACTTAAAATAGTTCTAATTAAAGTCATTTTAACAACATGAGAAAATATTTCATCAAAATATATACCTTTCTTTTGTGCAAACCCCTTTACAATAAGTCTAGCCTTGTACCGCTTGTTGCCTCCATATTCTTCCTTCAACATGTAAACCCATTTATTTTGCAATGCTATTTTCCCATAGACAACTAAACCAAGTCCCAAGTTTGGTTATTTACCAAGGAATCCATTTCCTCTTTCATGTCTTTCTCCCACTTCTTTTTAGTGTCTACCTGCATTACCTCTTCATAACATTCTGGTTCACCAGAATTAGTCAACAATACATAATACAATGAAGGAGAGTATCGTTCAAGGGGTCTACTTAACCTGGTAGATATTCTAACAACATTTGTAGGAGTTTGAGGTACCTGCTACTCTTGTTGTTGTACATTTTTATTTTTTGGTACCTTTGGAATTTCTTTTTCAGTGATCTCATCAAGCACTCTATATTTTGGTTTTTCTTCTCCCTGTTTCCTTCCTTGCAACTGATCTTTTTACATGACCTTCTCATTGAATATGACATATCCACTCCTAATGATTTTGTGATTTTCATAATCCCATAAGCGATAACCAAAAACATTAACACCATATCCAATAAAGGTACACTTCTTGGATTTTTCTTTAATTTTCTTTATCAATATGGACAAATGCTTCACAACCGAAAGTCTTCATAAATGAATAGTTTACCTTTTTACCTGTCCATGCATCCTCTGGAATGCCACCATCCAAAGAAATTGAAGGTCCTCTATTTATCAAGTAAACAACAATATCTACAACATCTTCCCAAAACTGTAAGGAAAACCTTGCATGCAATCTTATACTCATTGCAAGCTCCATGATTGTATTGTTCATCTTTTATGACACGTCATTTTCTTGTGGTGTTCCTGGAACTGTTTTCTCTCTACGAATCCCATGGTATGAAAAATAATCATCAAACTCCTTGCTTCAATATTCACCTCCATTGTCTGATCTGAGACACTTCAACCTTTTTCCTGTCTCATTCTCAACCAAAGATTTCCATTTTTTAAAAGTATTAAAAACATCATATTTTTGTCGAATGCAATAAACCAAACTTTTTCTAGTTTCATCATCAATAAAAGTAACATAATAATGAGAGCCACCGAGAGATGATACCTGAGTTGGTCCCCATACATATGTATGCAAAAGCTCTAACTTTTCATTTTTCTTTGCCTTTCCAACTCTGAGAAATCTTATTCTCTTTTGTTTTCCATAAACACAGTGCTCACAGAAATCCAAATCAATTTGTTTAATATCTGGCAACAAATTTATTTTGTGAAGTATATGCATTCCCTTCTCACTCATGTGTCCAAGCCTATGATTCCATAATGTTGTATCCACTCCTATAGAAGCTAAAGAGATAGAAGAGTCGGTATTACCAATACGTAAATACAATGTACCTACCTTCTCTCCTTTTGCTATCACCAATGATCCTTTGGTGACCTTCCATGCCTTATATGTAAATATAGATATACAACCTTCACTTTCCAACTGCCCAGTTGAAATTGTAGTTTTCCTTAGATCTGGAACATGTCTTACCTCTTTCAACAACCATTGTTTTCCATTCTGTTTCTTTATTTGTATCTTTCCCATTCCAACAATTTTTCATGGTGCATCATCACCCAAATGAACCTGTCCAAAATCACCTTGAACATAATCTAGAAAATGTTTCCTATGGGGTGTGGCATGAAATGAAGCCCCTGAATATACTACCCAAGACTCATAAATATTATCTATAGAAATAATCAAAGCATCTTATAACACATCACTTGTTACATTTGCTTCTTGAATTTTCTCTTGTTGTCCATCTCTTTGTTTCTTTGGAGCTCTGCGGTCTTTCTTCAGATGTCCTTTCTTCCCACAATTCCAACATTCTATCTTTCCCAGCCTGGATTTGGATCTACCCTTCCTAGAATTCCCACGGTTCCTTGAGCCCTTTCCTTTATCCTTTTGTCTTCCCTTGTTCTCCACAGTCAACACATTACCTGATGTCTCACCTATGCTTTTCTGTCGCATTTCCTTTCTAAGGATAACACCAACAACATCATCAAATTTTAGAGTGTTTGAACCAGAGACAAAGTTACTTACAACCATGACCAATCCATTCCATCTTTTTTGCAATGGGCACAATATTAGAAGAGCCATGACCTCATCATCAAAGTCCACTTTTACAGATCTTAGTTGATTAGTAACCGTATTAAATTCATTTAAATGATCTGCAACAGACCCACCTTTTGACATCTTCATATTAAATAATATCTTCATTAGAAATACCTTATTGGACATCGATAGTTTTTCATACAGTTTATCCAATGCGTACATCAACTCCTTCATTGTATTTTCTTTTGAAATATTGAAAGCCACTGACGCTACCAGGCTCAGTGTATTTTTCCTAGTGCCTTTTTTCAAGAACCTCCCATTCTTCGT
>SNQJ01S0000060.1:552465-578175 GCA_010110895.2 Picea sitchensis | reverse complement strand
CTGGAGAGAGAGCATGATCGGTGATGACCAAAAATAAACGGACCATTACATACCATATCCAAATGGCTTCAAGGAGGAGAACGAGAAATGATCACTCTAAGCATGGGGAAAGATGAAGAAAGATTTCTAGAGTGCTTACAATGCCGACAACATCAAATCTAGATAAGGGCATAATCATTCGAATATATTATAAATGGAGATAGGGCTCTCTACTCCTTTATCACAATGGTAGACCAAGAGCCTCCCAACCACTTCACTTAGGGCCCTCTTTGAGAGTGCATCCGCTTCTGTATTATGGATTCTGGGAATATGGCGGAAGTTTATGTCGGTGAAGATGTTGGACAACTCCATCGTTTTTTGCTTCCATCCTTCAATGTGGACTGAATGGAGCTTACTATTATGGTTTATCCAATCAATTATAATTCTCGAGTCTCCTAATACAAGTAAGTGGTTTAAGGACCAAACAATAGCAAGGGTGAGTGAAGCCCATAAGCCCATGAGCTCGGCTTTGGTGTTTGATCCCGCACCACAGTTTAAGAACCATTTAGTCATCCTTGACGGATGAGATTTGAAAGTGCCTCCTGCCCCACAATAGAAACCATTTGAATGTGTTGCACCGTCAAAGAAAACTAGAGTGGTGCCTACCGCCAACTGGTGTTCACATGATTTGTTTTGGATTGACTTTGGAGAGGTCGGATGCCAATGGAAGGTGGATATGATTCTGTGTAGTACCGCTTGACAGTATGGGGGTCGACCCTCAAAGATCACCTGGTTCCGTTCTTTCCAGATCTGCCAGCAAACGAGGGCAGCCAACGAAAGTGGAGCCGATCTATCTGTGTGCCAAGATGAGAGGCATTCTGATATGGAGTCGCCCTTCCATTCAAGCGATAGAGAGAAAATTTTTAATATATGAGTCCAGATATACACTGTGAAGTTAGAGTGGATCAGAAGATGGTGTATATCTTCTGTAGCTTGTTTGCACATGGGGCAACGGACGGGCCCCTGCCAGCCTCGCCTTTGGAGCGCCTCCCAGGTGAGAGCTTTCTCCTTTACGCAGAGCCAAATAAAAATTTGTAACTTAGGTGGTATCGACCACTTCCAAATCGATTGGAGCCACGGGACCTCAACAATAAAAGCAAAAGTTTGATGGAGGGCCGCATAGGCATTTTTTACAGTTAGGAAACCAGATGCATCACCCCTAGCCCACAGAAGTGTGTCTTGAGAGTCAATGAGCGAGATTCCGGCCGATTTCAGAGCAGTTGTATATGCGTCCCATTCCAATGCCAGCGGTCCCAGGAGCTGGAGGTCGCTGCTATGGATCCAGAGGTCGGGGAGAGGATGAGTGTTGGCTGCCACTTTTACCTGCACCAGGCACCTGAGATTTAAGGAAGCGACCTGTGATCTGAGGAGGGGCGAGAGGATGGAGAGATTCTCCAAATCGAGAATTTTATCCCTCCCGAGTAAAATCTCGGTACCTGATCCGGGCTTCCATCGAAGCCAGTGTAAAATGACCGGTGTGGCGGTGGTCAGGCCCTTCCAAAAGGGTGAAGCCCGTCTCAGCTCATGTGAGGACTTTCGCAACCAAAGGAGGAGAGGAAGGGAGTCAAGATATTTATCTGAAATGACTCGGTGCCAAATGCTATTATGGGTAACCGCTCTCCAGAATGAGCAAGCCAGGAGAGCTGTGTTGAAAATTGATAGGTTCTTGAGCCCCCATCCCCCTGCCTTTCAGGGTCTAGAAAGAGACTGCCAGCTGCAAAGGTGGAAACGGTGTTTACCATCAAGATCATTCCAAAGGAAATTAAATGAGAGCCTTCGAAGTAAAATAATAATTTTGTTTGGTATACGCTCAACAGTCATCCAGTAGACAACAAGACCCTCAAGCACCGATTTGACTAAAATGAATCGCCCACCCAGGGACAGCCACCTATTGCACCAAAAGCCAATCTTCCTTTCGAATAAAGCCACTAGCCATCTCCAATCTGCAGAGGTGGAGGCTCCCAGTTTCAGCCTATATCCCAGGTAGCTGAAGCCTTCTTTCAAATCAAGAAAAGAAAAGGGGATGGAGTCTTTGAGAAGTGAGAGCTCAGCATCAGATAATCCCCAATAATGGACCGTGGATTTTAATGAGTTGATGGTCAGTCTCGAAACTGTGCAGAAAACATGAAGTACATCTAAAATAACAAGCCACTCTGTAAGGTCAGCTTTTGACATTAGGAGAATGTCATCGATGAACATGAGATGAAAAATCTTAATGAGTCTTGAAACTTTTAAACCAGAGATTTGGTGTTCGGAGATGGATTTTGCAAGGAGAAGGCTAAGGCTTTCCATAATAAGTATGAAGAGGTAAGGAGAAAGTGGGCATCCCTGTCGGAGCCCCCTTTCACTTTTGAAGAAATTAGTCGCCTCCCCATTAATCAGCACCGCAAAATTTGCACTCGTGACACAGGCCAGAATCCAATCAGTGAACTTGTCTCCAAATCCCGCTGAGTGTAGGATTAGTCTCAAATAAACCCAATCTATGCTGTCAAATGCCTTTTTGAGGTCTATTTTCATGATCAAAGCCTATAGATTTTTCTGTTTTATGGAGTGGATGCACTCATGGGCAGCACCGATGGCATCTTGTATTCTCCTACCTTTTAAAAACATGAGTTGTTCAGCTGAAAGACTCCTTTCCATATACAGCTTCATGCGGTTTGAGATAACTTTCGAAACCAACTTGTAAATAAGGTTGCACAATGAAATTGGTCTGTAGTCATTGAAAGAGCCTGCATTAACTCCACCATACTTAACCTATCTTGCAGTAAGGAAATTTCCTAATGAGGCATTAATGGATAGAAATTTCCTCCTTACCCTATGTAAAGTGATGTTCCATGCCAACCCTCTTAACTCTCTTAATTAATTTATATTTATATTTATACATATTAAACAAAACACATGTGCACACATATATAGTTACTCCATTGTGGCAATGACTAAGAATATTCACGTCCTTAATTTTAATTTGTATGGCATTAACACAAATATCTTAAGAACACACTATTGTGATAATGGTTAAGAATATTCATGTCCTTAAGTTGTATGGTATTAGCACAAATCTCTTAAGAACACACTTATTTCAGATTGGTCAATTAATGTACCTTATTCTCACATATCTTATTGTCATGTGCCATTGAGTGAATACTTAATCAAATTCAACACCTTGTGCACCTAATTCCACCTAATTCATGGAAGGGTTGACTTAAAGTATTTACACATCTAATTCATGGAAGGTTTGACTTCAATGTTTCCTACCATTAAGGTCACCTAAGGCACATCCATTTCCCTCAAGCATTAGGGCAACATAAGTCACATTCATTTCCCTCAAAGTACTTAACTACCTTTTATATTCATTCATTGTCACTAGTTATGTCTTTATGTTGTCTAATAATGGAACACT
Source organism: Picea sitchensis (assembly GCA_010110895.2). Lineage (NCBI taxonomy): Eukaryota > Viridiplantae > Streptophyta > Pinopsida > Pinales > Pinaceae > Picea > Picea sitchensis. Next base: position 574,736 of record SNQJ01S0000060.1, on the reverse strand, counting down.
ACTCTTAAGCATGCATTTATTCTAGATTAGTTGATCAATTTATCTCATTATCATTTTCCATTAATTTAATACTTAATCAGAGTTAACATGTTGCACATCTAATCCATGGAAGGTTGAACTTAATTCCCTCCTACCATCAATATTATGTATGTTGGATTCATTTTTATTAATTGATTTAAATTTTCATTTTATAAACTCAACAAAATACACACATATAGCAACATCAATATTATGTATGTTGGATTCATTTTTATTAATTGATTTAAATTTTCATTTTATAAACTCAACAAAATACACACATATAACAATTGTACAAGGGTATTATTTGGAAATAGTTTGTGTCCTTGCCTTGTTTGATATTGAAAAAATTCCTTTAAGAATGTACTTATTTCACACCATCCAATTGTGTGTACCTCAAACTCATGTACATTAACCTTTGATTTAATAAAAGAGTAAACACCTTCAATAACTAATTCATGAAAGGATTGGCTTTGAGTCCCTCTTTCCATCATGATCATTAAATCAAATCCATTTCCTTGAAGTTGTCAACTACCTTTTACACTCTTTATCCTAGTAGGAACCTCATCTACCATTCAATAATATAATTGGAGAGTCCCTATCATATGTAAGTCCAATTACAACTTTTTCCTTCTTTTAATTTTGCTAGTGTATTTCATTTTATTATGTGCTTGCATCACATCATTGACAAACACTTTTGACATTTCTCAACCTTATATTTATCACAAAATATACATTCAATCTATATATAGAAATAGACAAAGGGGAAGGCTTTGAGGGATCCTTCTCCCTTCTTTAAAATATTTGGATGGAGAGTGGATCAACTATTAACCACAATAATGGTTGATAACCCTAAGGAACTCCATTGAATTTGAACCTATAATCTATGGCCTCATTGTCAGCAATATACCTTGGGTGAATGAGTTAACCAATTGTGTTAACCTTATATATATATATATACTGGATCTTCTAATTTAGAGATTCGTTGTTATCCCTTTACTTGAAATAGGTAGATAGGGTATTAGAAAAAACATTTAAGGCAAAAAGGATAGGGATGAAAATGGATCTTTGAATCAAAAGGTTTGGATGAGCTATGGTATCTACACCTCCTTTGAGTTAGTTAAATTCTTATCCTAAAGAGTAATTATAGGTAGACATGTAAGTTTCTCGATCTCTCATGGATGTGTCAAGTTTGATCATAGTAGGGAAGGTAGAAAAATGATGAGCTAGCATAAATTTAAGAGTATATATGAATTATATGGAGAAATTTTAGATGTCCAAATTTTTATCTCTCTCACACACATATATGTGTGTGTTTCTTATCTCTATTTTTTTCTTAAGGTGTGGCTTGTTCAAAATGGTACTATGTTAGCAATGAAATTCTAAGATATCCAAAATATAAATCATTTTGAATATGAGACTAATGGTTAATCATTGAATACACTAGTGATTAAAAGTGTATTTATCATGGGTGGACGTGACTTACAATGGAATTGAAAGTTTGAAACTATTAATTTTCTTTTAAAATGTAAAAATAAATTTCTTAATAAATATTTTTAGAAACATATAAATATTATTTTAATATCAACATTTTTGAGAATCACTTGTATGTAAAAGAGATTTTATGAACCAGTTATTATAACTAGTTTTTTAAGAAATATGTTTTAAATTCAAACTTTGGAGTCCATCCCTACAACTTTTATCTCTAATATTAACCTCCCTTTTATAATTTAAAAAGAAATAACTGTAAATTTTGTAGTAAGATAATTAGGCAAAAAGGAGACAAAAGATTTCATTGCTTGAGTAACTACTCGGAGGCACTAATATCCTACCAAGTTGTCAATATTATCTTGAGCACTATGTGCTCATCTCTGTAAAAAAAAAATTATATATATAATAAGAAATATAGCATGACCTTTTGGATTTTCTTTAATTGTTCCAGAATCCTTGTACATGTCCTTTTAGCCCTACATAGGCCCTACATTTTCCTTATTATGAATTTTTTTTTAGATATTTTTTCATGTTGAAACTTTAATTAAATTTGATAACCAACCAACCTTGGATTTTCTAGCACCTCAAAGTGCATGTACTTTAAACTATATATCTTTGTCACTATTATATAATATAAAGAAGTGTTAACAATGGGATCACACATTTTAAAATAAAATTATTTTACCTATTCAATTATAAATAAATAACTATGATGGGTCATGAAATGGGCCATTTTTCATGAGAACACATCATAATTTCATGCTAATGCTACAAAATGGTTCATAAAAAATTTAGTTGTATTTTGTAAAATTGTTCCTCATTTTTCAATGCTTTAGGGGTTATTTTAGGATTACGCATGACTTTCAAACAATAAATTTGAGGTCAAGATCAAGTTTCATAAAAGGTAGCACCTAAGAATATAATATATTACCCATGGTTACCCATATATGGTCACACTAATCTCCTCTAAGTAAAGTAACACTCCTCTATGTGTTTCTCTTATTATTCTAAATACACTAACAACGCAAAGGAGTATGACGATAGAAAATACTCCACATTTCCCTCACTAAAAAGTTTTTTAAGTGGTTTGGGTGTTTTTGAATGTTGAGACTTCAATAAAACTTGATCACCAACTAACCTTGGATTCTTCTAGCTTCTAACCCCTCACTCACTTCAAACTATGTATCTTTATCACTATTATATAAGACAAAAAGGTTTTAGTAATGGGTTTACACATTCCTCTATGGAATAAAATGCTTTTACCCTTTCAAATACAAATAAATAACTTCATAGGTATTTTTTGCTACACCATAATGTCACACCTCTAATGCTACAATATGGCTCATAGAGATTTTAGTTGTGTTTTGTGGAGTTCTCCCTTTTTTTTTTTTATGTTTTACAAAATATTTTAGGATGAAACATACTTTTAAATCAGAGATTTTGAGGTTAAGATTAGGTTCCATAGAACTCGTAACATTTATAATTGTATTAGAATATAATCCAATACACATGTTTACTCATCCGTAGTCACAACATCCTCCTTTATCCTTCTTTAGGTCAACTAGCACTCCTCCATTTGTTTCTCCTATACTCTAAACACACTAACAACACAAAGGATTATGACATTAGAAAATACCTAGGTACACATTCATTTGTTTAATATTATTTTCTATTTTAGATTTGTACTTTTGATTTTTATTACACAAGACTAAATTGAATGTCATTACACATATTTTAATCAAGGTGAATATTTGGCTTCATGGCTATTTAGTTAGGTTTTTTATGTTTTTCCTTACATTCATTGAAACACGCAATAAATTGAAATTGGAGGATTTTTTTCTCCCACTTTCTTAATGCCCTAAAGTTGGTGAACATAGGAGAGATGCCTTAATACCTTCCTTTTGCTTACTTTGGTCCATATCATCTTCATAAATAAACATCTTGGGAAATAATCTCTTCTCCCCTATATAATATGGGTTCTCTTTCATTTAATAAATAAATCTTAATTAATAAACTTTCTTGGTGACATGGTTGTCAATCTGTGATTTCTTGGTTAGTTGGTGTTTATTGGTTTTCTCCCTCTCACAAGTGGTATGCTCACAAAATAAATTTATTAATTTTATACCATCTAATATTTTATGACCTTATCGGGGTGCCAATTTGTTTACATCAAACTCGTTACTTTCCTTTTTGATAATATATAATTTGTTAAGATATTTAGACACTTAGGAGTTAGTTAAGATCAACTTGGTCTAATGTGTTGTTAGGTAAAAGTGTGTTTCTTTAGTGTGCATTAGTATGCATTTGTAGTTAGTGTCAGTACTTTGTTTTGACAACTAAAAGACTTTAACCTATGAACTTTTTTCCTTTATACATTTCCATTTTACCACATTCTCCACTCACTTCAGTTCAATAAAGACATTTTCAAGGCATAAATAGGTAACAATTTATTTTATTTTTAATTGATTAAAGTCAACATTTTAAGATAGTTGAAAATTCAAATTTTACTAGTTTTTACAAGAACAATGCAGATCTTGTAATTACTCATTCATCAAGATATGTGCAGGACGATTTCGACGAAGTGGGCACTTGGAGTGTGTTCCTTGGTTTCATGACATGTATCGTGTCCTCTTGGATGCGTGAGAATGATCCAAAAACATGTCAATCAATGCATGGTCAATTCAACCACTTTGTAGTTATTTTTATAGTCTTTTCATTTCAACATGTGTTTTAAAACCTTCTTTCAAAACCTTTATCCTCACTAGTTAACATAGTATTGTTGTAAAGAGCTCACATTAGTGGCATATTTCACTTTTCAACCTAATTTATTACCGTTGGAACTGTGACAACCTAAGGTTGGAAGAATTATATTTTTATTTGAAGTTTTGAAGATTAGGTTAGACTGGAATTCCTAGATTAGTTGATGATTGCTTTCAAGATTGGATTTTTTTCTTAGTCTGTATATTGAAGCTAGTTCCCTCACATATAATGATTATGCCTCATAAGTCTATTGACCCTGGATTGACATGATAAATGTCTTATTTTATGCAAATATATTAAGTTGACATTTTTGGCGTCGTTGTCGGGGAGGAACTAAAGGAATTAGTTTTGAAATCTTTTTGTTTGTTCACATATTTAAGACTAGAAAGAGTGAAGAAGGTAAGATGGGAGGTATGAACCCACAAAACCACTTTTGTGAGTCCTCACAAGGACTGGTCATGTGTGATTTGCATGAATAGATCAATTAGACCTAGAGATAATAAGGGTAGGTTTATTAAAACCTGAAAATAAAAAAAATAATAATAAAAAAAAAGTTGTTTCATTAAAACAAAAAATCTTAGAAAAATCAAACCCCCCTACAAAACCAATTACTAAATCATCACAACCACCTACTAAGCCATCTACTAAAAAACCTACTTCATCTTCACAAGCACCTACTAAGCCATCTACTATACCACTTACCTCATCATATTCACAACCATCTACTAATTCATCTATCAAACCATCTATCAAACCATCCATAAAACCCCCCATTACTAACTTGCTTGCAGGTACTAAGAAGGATACAATGAAACAATTTGTTACAGAAATCTCAAAGCAAACACACACAAAAGATATTGTTGAACAATTTGAATATCCAGAAGAAACACTAGAAGGTTGGAGTATACAATTTTGGATTTTTTGGGACAATAAGATGTCTGATGAAGAATCTCACATTGGATAAGGAATAATACCAGGAGTTGGAGTAGAGAGAATACCAACAAACATAGGTGCAGGAGGAGAAGGGGGAGGTGAAAGAGGTCCAAGAGGTGGAGAAAGAGAAAGAATACCCGAAGGAAGGGGAGAATGAGAAAGAGATCCAAATTATGCAGGAGAAGAGGAAGAGGAAGTCACTTTTGGTTTCCACGTCTTAGATGTACCTATAGAATTTGGAAATGAACTAAAGATGAAAAAAATCCTCCTTTTGTTCTTCCTAACTTTCATGGTATGGCCTTCAAAGATCTTGATGCATTTTTTTTGAATTTGATATTTTATGTTGTATCTATGGGTATACAAATGTTTCTCAAAAACTTTGTTTGTTTCCTGCCACTCTAAAGAACACTACTTTAAAATGGTTTATGGGGATATGAGAAAATATTTTTATGCTCGGTATCCTAGAATTGAAATGCATGATTTGATTATCTGTAAATGTGATAACTTATTCCTTGCACAAAATGGATGATAATGGTGTTTATCGTCCTTTTGTAAAATATTGTGTTTGATTGGTAGTATATTGTTTGGATGTTCAATCTTTGTGACTGTGGTGGTCCAGCTGACCAAATATTTTGAGATGGGGTTAACTGGAATTCTTAAGCCTTATCGATCCCTTGAATTTCTCCTTCGTGGGAATACTAAGTTCGAAATCTGTGGAAGGAGGGCGCTTCCTTCAGATCTTTCACCTGTGTGACCAAGGGCTCGTTCCCACGACCTTGACAATTTCCTGGCCAAGTTTCAAGCGTGTAACCACGAGAATATTTGGAGGTCCCATATGACCAAGGTCTAGGAACCCTGTGCTAAGTGTTAAGCTCGAAGCCCTAGGATGTCAAACTTCATAACTATCAAAAATACCTGAATGTCGTAGCTGCGAAAGGTTGTGAGTCGTTGATCTAGGGAGTTCGTTGGGGCCCCTTCTCTATCGTCTGATCGTCTAGTGGAAGGTTTCGCGTATGGTACTTCGGAAAAGTTCCACTTCGGGAGAATGGATATTCTATAGCATCAAACTCCCTAAACGTCGAAGTTACGAAGTGAAGGAGACTCGTAGATTTGGGGGAAATCGTCAGGAATCCTGCCTATCGTTTGATCATTCAAGAGAAAGGACCCGCACATGGTACTTCGGTGAAGTCCCGCTTCACGAAAATGGAGTGGCAGTGAAGCCAAAACCCCTGAAGGTCGAAGCCGCGAAGTGACCAGGATCATTGATTTGGGGATCCTTCGGGTTTTCTCCTAGCCGTCGGATCTATGACGAAGTCAGCTCGACGTTGACCGCTTCGGGAGGACAGGGGTGTTGTAACATCAAAATCCCTAAAGGCCGAAACAATGAAGTGATGGGAAACATTGATTCGAGGGCATGTTGGATCCCTCCCTGATTGTTGGATCCCTCCCTGATCGTTGGATCCCTCCCTGATCGTTGGATCCCTCCTTGATCGTTGGATCTACCCCATGGTCAATTCGACATTGACTACTTCGGGAGAAAGGAGAATTCTATAGCATGAAACTCTCGAATGTCGAAGTTACGAAGTAGCAAAGACTGTTGATCCAAGGGGTACATGGACCAACCTTGGTCGCGAGATCGAAGGGCATGAAGAACAGTCAGTCCAGAGTGACGTAGTGTAGTGATGTCACCCAGGGTAACGTGGACCCAAGTTTGAAGTGCCACGTGTCACTCGGATTCATGTGTATCACATACCCTATGGACCCATTGAAACGTGACACATGTCACCTCTAAACCTTACACGTGTCAATCCCTGGTACGAGCCCGCCTAGCCAAAGTGGTTGGTAAAGTGACCAACCTCTTGGAGTTCAGGACTTCAGACTCCAGAGGATTTGGGGTGTAGTGTGAAGAGAGACCAAAAGGCTCGAAGGCCAGAACCACGTGGCAAGCTCACAGGACTTTGAGAGTTTGGGACTTTGGGAGATCTCGTGTGTAGACAGTAAAGAGGCATTCAATGCCGAATCGTCGAAGTGTTGAAGTGTCAAATTCCCCACTAGCCTGTGTATTAGAATAGGGTAAAGCCAATCATTGGACTGGTTGATGGATGGACCTTCCCTGCGGGAGGTAGAAACCTAGAGATGGTATGAACAAGATGAAGCCATGTGGGGATGCATGTCAGAATATCCAACACTCCGAAAGGATTTCACTCCGGAGGTTTGCATGTGTGAAAAATTGAGAACTACCGAATCCCGGAGTCCCAAAGTGAATCAGATCCATCAATTCTCTGACTACACGTGGCATCGGATTGTGAACTTCAAAGATTTGTCACTCCAGAGGTTTTTGTGGAGAAGCAGTTCAGAACTCACCGAAGCGCCTGGGCCTGAAGTTTCGGTGGGATGTTGTTCTAGAAAGGGAGAAGGGACCGTCGATCCCTCTGATGTCATTTTGGAACTTCGCCATTTTGGATTTCAGGAGAATTGGCAAGTGGTGAAGTGAAAACGCCCGAAGTTCTGAAGCACCCTTTGAGTAGGCGTTGGGTCACAGCCTGAGGTCATATGAAGGAAGGGGCCTAGCATGGAAAGCTAGTTGTTCAAATTATTCAAAGGGGCTAGGAAAGAGCCCACGGGTTTGGAAGAACCTACACTTTAGAGAAAGGGGGACCTGTGAAGATTGATTTGGGTTCCAGCAGGGGCCTGAAGAGTCGATTCAACTCAAGTGATTAAACAATCCTAAACCATGAGGTCGCTCAGTCCCAGGAGGAAGAGGGAATCCTTATTTGGAGAGTTCTAGACGAGAAGGACATGATATAAATCCCGGAATTAGGATTTGAGAGAGTTAAGAAAAACGAAATTATGATGCCCCACCCTTTAAAAGAGCATTTAGGGGTCGGGTGTGTTTCAAATTGGTATCAGAGCACGACAACAACACTTGGACTGCTTAGGCTCATGCACGAGTCATATGAAAATATTTTTGGAGGACTTTAAGGGGAAACACCCTATCTTATCGCATTCCTAAGAGGTTTAGTCAAACCTCTACCAAAGAGACGAATGAAACCCACTGTCATTTATAGATGTTTTGGTGTTTCCAAATAAAGAAGCTGACTTCACTATGAAATTGTATGTGCTATTGTACAGTCATAAGATTTGGTTACCAAGGCTAATATGAGCCCGTGGAGAATATTACTGCCAAACATAAATTTTCTGCATAAATTCCTTGAGTAGAAGGATGTAGATTAAAACATATTTGGGATTTTACCCAACGAGATTGAATCATGCTAGTTTGTGGAAAAGGAAGCCTATCATTTCTTTGGGAAATGATAGTCGATCCCACAAGAGTGGGATTATGTTGATGGGAACTAATAGAAAGACTTGGATGTGAACGGATGAAAAGGATTTGTAGCAGTAATAATTATTGCTTTAATGAAGGGTTAAACTTTGTATATGTGTATAATCCCTCATGATCAGAGGAATGAATTTGGTGACCATTCTCTAAAAAGGGAGAGCATGTGTAGCTCTCAGGTTTTGAAGGGAACTGAAAAACGAATTTTGTTTCTGTGTACAGGAATTGTTGGGTAGGGTTTTTTCTAATCAAGATGATAAACGAAGCTATGGAAATATAGAGTGATTGAGTGAGAAATCACAGAAGCCTCCCTTGCTTGGTGGATAGGAAACTAATCTGCCAGATTTCTTGTGGGCGGGGGAGAGTGGCCTCTATCCCTAACTGTTGTTGAACAGAAGGAAGAATTCTAGGTGTAATGGTTAAGATTGATCTTGACCTAAATATACTCTGGATTTCTGAACTAGGATACTTAGTAAGTAACATAACTCGAAATTTCATTTGGGCTTTAAGGGAATAGTCCAAATGTTATTAGACATTAAAAATTTATTATAATTAAGGTAAAATGGTTGATTAAATGTTGATCTTGAATGTGTTAAAGGAAGTGTTGGGGCACTTATAGAATCCCAATGGGTCAGATTGACATCCAGTGGTGGATGGTAGCCATATAGATATAGTTGGAAGCTAGATTGGGTGCTCTGTTACCTTCGGCATGGTTTTAATTGCCTATATTGTATTTATAAGTTGGGTAATGGTCTATGGAAATTAAGGCAAGAGTGATTTCTTGCTAGCTGTTATTGTACAGAAGAGAGAAAAGTAACCTTTGTTGGTTATTATCATGAAGAAAGGGAAACATCAATATGAGTTATGACTGTGAGATTAGTCATGTAAGTGACCATAATCTTTAACTCAAGAACACTAATGATAAAACTAAATTATCAAGGTGAATAAATAGGTGCAAGAGATGCAACTGCATATACACAAATATGTGTATACATACTTACGAGAATAATATGACTGCAAGCTCTCAACTAAGAGGCTAGCTCAGTGTTGAGGTTCCTATGAGACTTATCATAAGAATGATTTGAAGATCCTTGGGAGAAGGATATAGAAGTCTGATATGTCCATGTGTGTGAATGACATGGAAAAAGGTGCAAGCAATGAGCTTGAATGATGAACGTTTGGACTGTGTATGTTTATGCTTGAGTGCATGGATTTAATGCACTATGAAGCTTCTTGATATGAAGCCTGATAGTAATACCAGTTAGGTATGAATGTTATTAAATGTGAAAGTGATGCACATGTATGATGTAAGAGTATAGGTACACTAAAGGCGCGAGGTGATTGCCTAAATGAGTGAAATGAGAGACAAGCATTACACTTGCCAAAATTGAATGAATACCATGGTTGCATGGTTGACTTTGCTTTGAAGGGTCATAGAATTTTTGTTTGAGTGATAGCTTGAGGTGGATGTATTTCATTCCCTCGGGAAAGACTAATATAAATAGATGAGAGAGTAAATGAGCGAGGATGCTCTATTGTCATGATAAGAGGCAAATGATTTTTCCTTTGAGGGTCACATGAGAATGACTGTGAACAATCATGAGTTGACTGATTTTAAAACATAGATGTAGGTGGGTTGTGAAATATACCTATGGAAGCTACACACAGGCTTATGATTATGCATACGATTAAGCATATCATGGATGTAAGATATCAAAACTAGAATATGTGTGGATACATAATTTAGACGCATGACAAAGATGCATGTTTATATTCCTTATGAAATATTTAGTACCTAACTAAAGCCAACTCAAGGTTGAGGCTATCACAGATAGTGAAGGATATGCAATAAGGAAGTTGCATGCTGAAGGAGTTCCCTGTGAAGGAACTATGTGAAGAACTATGTTAGGAGAACAAAGTCACAAACTTATTGACTGTTGAGAATTAAGAAGCAAGCTACAAGCTTGTATATATATATATATATATATATATATATCTTGACCATTCTGAAAACCGAATGGTAACGTGCATGACGCAAAGGTTCACGACTCATTATGGACAAAATGATGTGTTATTAAAGCATGTTTATGTATCCTAAGAGTTAGGATGAGCCTAACCAAGGCTGCTTAAGAAAAGAGCAGAAATATCACAATAAGAAGTAGATTGCATAAGTAAATGGGGGCAGGAAGGAGGAACACTTCTCTCACCCTAAGAACCCTGAATTGTGTAACAGAGTCGTAGGATTAAAAGAGAAGTTGTGGAAACTTGTACAGCGGGTAAAAGGAAAATAAAACCCTTGAGTATGATTAAATGAATAGGTTTGTTTGAAGCCACATCAAGAAAGGGTAGTAAGGATTTAGAAATAACTCAGTTGGACTGAAGGTCCCAGGCTATGTAGAAGGGTTGGAAAAGGGAAGAGCCATAACTCTTTTCTTGTTGTGCATTATGTTTTTCTCTGGGATGAGAAACTGGTGTGTTGATGGAAGTAAATGTTTTTACACCATAATGAGATGGTTGTATGAATGTAGAAGCAATCGAGAACTGTTGGTGTTGCACTCATGAAAACATTTGAGGATAATGTGATGAAGTGCATAAAGGTATACTAGGACATTTTGAAGATGTTTTATGGATTTGAATGTTATGATACATGCATTTTATTTAATATTACAACTAATGTAATTGTGACTATGATGATGCATGCTATGTATAGAAAGGAATTGGAGTTGTTGAGGAAGACAATTGCCAATGATGGGAAACCTCAAGCAGAGGATGACCATGAGAAGGATGTGGTTGAAAGATTGTTGACAGGGTTGTAAAAGTCCCCATAAAGCACTATTGATGACGTAAAAATCAGAAAGAGGGTGCTAGCAGCCAAGAACCAGTATAAAAATGTTCTTGCCTATGTGGCACAAGGTATGAAGGGATTTGGTAAGGACCCCTTCTGAAATATTTTATTGTCTTAATGTTATGCATGAACTTTTGAAAGGAAGTTGTATTCCTTGGATACCCAAGTAGGGTATGATCCAAGAAGGAGAACCTGAATGATGGAGCTGTGAACCTATGGTAATAAGGATTGTTTGTAATCCTTGGAAGAATTCATGAACTAATATGTCATGAATACATTTACCAATCAAGGAATTCTTAAAGGCATTCATGTGAAGCCTTGAGTTTCATGAGTGACGATTTAAGGTTGTGATAGATTCAGAGCAGAAAATATGGTTCTGCTAAAATAATAAATATGGACAGAGAATCCATATGGTAATAAGTTGGTTGAATTCGAACGCACCTTGGCGAGAGTGCCTAACTTGAAAAGTGATAATCTGAAATCGATGTAAGGGCACATTATGTGTTAATGTGGCCATGGGCATTGGCACATTGATTAAATTCACTTAATGTTGAATTGCATCTGGAAAAGTTGATATATTGAACTGATGCATGTGTAAGGAATGAAAATTATTTTTTCTTTATATCATTGAATAGATAAAAGTGATTTGATTGTTAGCATGCACAATTTAAGAATTGTTTGTGATGTCATTATAAAGTTGCAGTGAAAATATATGTGCATGGGAAACTAACAATTTGTTTGGATGATTGAAGTTGAAAGTGCAGGAAGAAAAGAGTCTTGGATATTGGAGTGCTATAAGTCCATAAGGAAGACTAATTACTTGTTGAGCCAAACCACAAGGAATGGTATTTTATTTGAATCAAATGCATTTGATTGTTAGTGTGCACAGTCCTGAAATTGTTTGTGAACCACTGCAAGTGTGCAATGAAAATATAATTTGCATGAGAACTAACAATTTGTTTGGTTGAGGGATGTTGAAATTGCAGGAAGCAAAGGGTCTTGGATATGGCAATGTTGTAAGCCCATAAGGAAGACCAAAATTGCTTGTTGAGCCAAACTGCTTTGGGAAGGAAAGTCCCATAATTGGTGGATCTGGTTCCATGCAGAACATATCTGAAAATAAATGTGGAATTTGGGAATCTATGGGTGACAGATTTATAAGAAAATTCTGAATTTAGAATTTATGATGACGTCTCATGAATTTTTGTATACCTGTGATACAGGTGAGAAGAAAAGATCGGTCTAGAAAGGACAGATGAAGGATGTCAAGCTGAAAAGCATGAATAATGGCTACTATTGGGCCATGAGAACCCCTTGGTAAGCCATGATCGCCTAGAATATGTTGTGTTGAGGTAACACAAGCCGAAGGGACACCTTGATAGAGAAATTTTGAGGGATGCCTCGGCTGTAAGGCTCAACGAAATTCTCTAGAACTCTTCTTGTGCAAGAAAGCCTCGGCAAGGCAAGATGGATCGCTCGAGGGACTGTATAGCAGAGAAGGGGATGCCTGAGCCTGGGCCTGGAAGGTGAGTGATCGTAAGGAAGATGAGACTCTGATACTTCTTGTAAACTATTGATTGGGATCATGCACACAATGGGTATGTTCGGGAAAAATAGTGAGCCTGGATAACAAGACATCCATGTGGATACAAATCCACAAACTGTGCAAATGAGTATTGTGCTAAATTGTGAATTTTTTCTAGAATTTTATGCAACAATAAAATGTTTTCGTATGAAACTATGATTAATGTGCTTCTTGTCCAAATTTTTTTGAAGGAAGGTAAAGAAGGCGAAGAGGATGAAAAAGACCTGACCAGGAAAGAGAGTCAATACTTTTGAAGCAGCTGAATGAGAAAGTAATGATAGGTGTTACTGAGAAATAATATTGAGGACGATGTTCCTTTTAAGGGGTAGGGGATTGTAACACCCCTATTTCCCCCAGCTTGTAATTAATCATTAATAATGATCACCATGCTATAGCATGGGAAAAAGGTAAATGTATTATTGTTTAGATTTCAAATAACTGATTGTGGGGGGTGAAGCCTCAAAGTAATGGCCATGATATCACTAGAGCAAAGAATGTGAAAACTATAAGAGAGGGTTCATTATATCGAATGACCCCAAAACTTCCCAAGGAGGAATCAGTTAATGAAGAAAGGACCAGTGTTTGAACCATCAACCAACCCCATGAATGGAAGCATGGTCTAGATGAAGAATGTCAGTCTGAAGTACCACAGGGTCCTATAGACCCAGACTGACCCAAGTTTTCCTTCTAACGAAAGGAATGGGATAGGAGGGAAGTGCGTGCAAGGCACGTAAGAGAATAAAGAGAAGAGTGGAGAATGTGGGAAGCTCTCTAGCTGAGAATGAGTAGAAGGTCGTGATCTTGATTTTGAAGAAGCATCTTATAAACCTCTTCGAGGCCGTAACAGAGAGAAAAATCTCTGAGAGTTTGTAGAGAACAGAACTTGAGCAAAAGCTGAAATAGAGAAAGAATCCCTGAGAAACTAAAAGAGTTCCTTGGTGATATCATGGCCCGGCACGAGGGTGGCTAGAGTGCTAAGAATGAATTCCTCTGAGCCTATGGTTGGGTGGAGAGGCAAACACCCATAGTCATTTGATTGGTGATCGACTGTAATAGATAAGTATTTTTATGCCCGATATCCTAGAATTTAAATACATGATTTGATTATCTATAAATGTGATAACTTGTGCCTTGCGTAAAATGGATGATAATGGTGTTTATCGTCCTTCTGTAAAATATTGTGTTTGATTGGTGGTATATTGTTTGGATGTTCGATCTTTGTGAGTCTAGTGGTCCAGTTGACTGAATATTTTGAGATGGTGTTAATTGGAATGCTTAAGCCCTATTGATCCCTCGAATTTCTTCTTTGCGGGAATATTGAGTTTGAACTCTATGGAAGGAGGGCGCCTCCTTCAGATCTTTCACCTGTGTGACCAAGGGCTCGTGCCCACAACCTTGACAAATTCCTGACCAAGATTCAAGCATGTAACCATGAGAATATTTGGAGGTCCCATATGACCAAGGTCTAGGAACCCTACACTAAGTCCAAAATGAGCTAACTCTTGATGGCTTCAGAGCTTCGGGAGCTCGAAGCCCTAGGATGTCAAACTTCATAACTGTCAAAAACACTTGAACGTTGGAGTCGCAAAAGGTTGTGAGTCATTGATTTGGGGTGTCCGTTGGGGCTCCTTATCGACCGTCCAATCATCTAGTTATGGTACTTCGGCAAAGTTCCACTTTGGGAGAATGGAGATGCTATAGCATCAAACTCCCCAAACGTCGAAGTTACGAAGTGAAGGAGAGCCATAGATTTGGGGGAAATAGTTAGGAGCCCCGCCTACCGTCTGATCATTCAGGAGAAGGGACCCGCACATGGTACTTCGACGAAGTCCCACTTCGGGAAAATGGAGTGGCAATGAAGCCAAAACCCTCGAAGGCCAGAGTCACGAAGTGAACAGGACCGTTGATCTGGGGATCCTTCGGGTTCTCTCCTATCCATCAAATCTACGACGAAGTTAGCCTGACATTGACCGCTTCGGGAGGACTTGGGTATTGTAACGTCAGAACCCCTCAAGGCCGAAACAACGAAGTGATGTGAACCATTGATTTGAGGGCATGTTGGATCCCTCCCTGATCATTGGATCTACCCCATGGTCAATTCAGCATTGACTACTTCGAGAGAAAGGAGAAGTCTATAGCATGAAACCCCCGAACGTTGAAGTTACGAACTAGCAGAGATCGTTGATCCAAGGTGTACGTGGACCAACTTTGGCCGCGAGATCTAAGGGCATGAAGAACGATCAGTCCAGAGTGACGTAGTGCAGTGACGTCATTGAGGGTGATGTGGACCCAAGTTTAACATGCCACGTGTCACTCGGATTCGTGTGTATCACATACCCTATGGACCCATTGAAATGTGACATGTGTCATCCCTGACCCTTACACATGTCAATCCCTGATACGATCCCGCCTAGCCACAGCGGTTGGTAAAGTTACTGAAACTCCGGAGGATTTGGGGTGTAGTGCGAAGAGAGACCAAAAGGCTCGAAGGCCGGAACCACGTGGAAATCTCACAGAACTTCTGGAGTTTGGGACTTCGAGAGATATCGTGTGTAGACGGTAAAGAGGCATTCAACGTCGAAGTGTCGAAGTGTCGAATTACCCGCTAGCCTATGTATTAGACGAGGATTAAGCCAGTCATTGGAATGGTTGATGGATGGACCTTCCCTGTGGGAGGTAGGAACCTAGAGATGGTACGAACGAGATGAAGCCATGTGGAGACGCATGTCAGAAGATCTGACACTCCGAAAGGATTTCACTCCGAAGGTTTGTGTGTGTGAAGACTCGGGAACTGCCGAAGCCCGGAGTCCCGAAGTGAATCAGAGCCGTCAATTCTCTGATTACACGTGGCATCAAATTGTGAACTTCGGAGATTTGTCACTCTGGACGTTTTGTGGAGAAGCAGTTTGGAACTCGCCGAAGCACCTGGGCCCGAAGTTTCGGTGGGTCGTTGATCTGGAAAGGGAGAAGGGACCGTCTATCTCTCTCGCGTCATTTCAGAACTTCGCCAGTTTGGAGTTCGGTAGAATTGGCAAGTGGTGAAGTGAAAATGCCTGAAGCCCGAAGTTCTGAAGCGCCCTTTGAGTAGGCGTCGGGTCACAACCTGATGTCATATGAAGGAAGGGGCCTAGCATGGAAAGCTAGTGCTTGTTGTTCAAATTCTTCAAAGGGGCTAGGAAAGAGCCCACAGGTTTGGAAGAACCTGCACTTTGGAGAAAGGGGGACCTGTGAAGATTGATTTGGGTTCCAGCAGGGTCCCAAAGAGTCGATTCGACTCAAGTGATTAAACGATCCTAGATTGGGAGGTCGCGCAGTCCCAGGAGGAAGAGGGTATGCACATTTGGAGAGTTCTAGAAGAGAAGGACATGATATAAATCCCAGAATTAGGATTTGAGAGAGTTAAGGAAAACAAAATTATGATGCCCCACCCCTTAAAAGAGCATTTAGGGGTCGAGTGTGTTACAATTGATGAACTTGGAGTTTCGTTTGTGATCAATGGGAATAGGTTGGAGCTCTACAGCAAACCAATAACTTGAGATGATTTCAACTCCCAAGTTTCTCAACAAAGAGAGATGGAAGTTCTAAGGCAAGGAAATCATACTCCTACCCCTCTTTCATCTTGAATTCTACTTTCCAAAGAAGTATATATATATATATAATAATAATAATAAATGGCTTAGTTGTGAAAACCAGATTTTTTGGCACAATCTAAGTTTGAATTTTTGTCAGAAAACCAAGCAATTGGATGAAAAAAATTCCCAATAAAAGACCTATTTTGATTGATTTTGTACAGGTGGAAGACTCAACAATTTATTTTTAGAAGGGTCAAAGGATGTGATAACAATTTTTGTGGTGAAAACCAGGTTTTTGGCATCATTTAGCTTGAATTTCTGCTTGAAAACCAATCAATTGGCTAGCAAAAATTCTCACAATCCTTATAAAGCAATAAAAGAATTATTTGATAAAGATCTTGATTAAAGCTTCTTTTGTTTGTAATAAAACTGAGATATTGTGAGATTACTCACTAGATTACATGCGGTTTCCATTAAAAGTTTGCCTATAGTCTTCTTCATTTGCAAAGAAAAGATTTCAAGAAGTTAGTATCAACTTTTGTAAAGAGTTTATATGCTTATCATTTCATAAATCAAGTAGTTGATATCAAATTGCAGGAGCAGGCAGTCTTCTTTTCAAGTTCAGTAAACAAAGAATTCAACAAAGGGAAGAGGACAATTGCAACAAAAATAAATTATTTCAAGCATCAGTTTTCAGCCTACACTATCTTACATCAGCTTCCAAACTTTAGAGTTCAAGAATGGTATAAAACAAGATTTTATGTTTTAATTTGTTGATTTTAAATTAGAAATAGAATAAAGTTTATCTATGTCTATTATATCTTAACCTCTCTAATTTACTCATACCCTTGCATCTAGATAACACATTCTACCATATATCATTTATACACTAGCTCCTTTATTCCATTTTAATTTATAACTTATCATATTACTATATCCTACCCGCATACCATTTTATCCCTACAATACATTTTCTACACTATCCAAATATCCCTACACCTTTTACCTAACATTTACTTATCTACTTCATCACTAGCATTCCATTTACCATCATACTCATTTATTTTTACCATCCAATGCGACCTTACAAGAACCAAAGGAATTTTACAAAAAACATAGTAACTATTTTTCCTCACTTACTTATTCGAAGACTTAGAGACAAAAAAAAATCAAGAATTTCTCCCATATCAAGCAAGCATTGCCGATACATTTCGATTGTAAGATTACCAAGGTATAGAAGATTTTTCTATTTATAATCATTTTGAAAGGAAATTTGTTTCTATTGCCAGAACTGTTAATCTTCTCAACATAAAAAAATTGTCCCTATTTACCAAAACCATCTAATCCCTCCAGCATATGAAATCGAGCATATGAAATCGAGAAAAGGGTTTTATAATATGGTTGCGAGGTACATAAATTGGGGTTTGTTTCCAATAAATTTTGGGAAAAAATATTTGAAATTTTCCTTTGAAGACAACAGACAGAGATAGAATTGAATAATTGAAGTCACAATATTTTGGTTGGACTGTCACAAATGAGCTAAAAGAGCTAAAAGGTGAGTATTTCTCTCTTTTGGTACCCAACAAATTGTGCAAAGGAGGCAGGGTTTTAGAATGAAATTTGTTTTTAAAAATTTTGTTTCCTCTGTTGAAAATTTGTTTCCCATGTTTTGTTGTCAAAACATTACTTTCTTTATGTTTCAAAATAGTTTGTGGGAAAACAATATTCTCCTACTAATTTAAGACCAAAACAAATAAGTTTATGTTGTCTACACACCCAATTTTCCTCTGACCCGTAAAATTTACTTTGACAGATACAAGTCTTGGAAATTTCAATCTTTGAAAGGTTTAAATGTTAAAGGAAGTTTTCAAATTTTGAAGAATGGTTTTTAATCAAATAGAGCACCTAGGGTTCCATTCAAAGAATTCCTAGGGTTTAATTGATAAACAATCCGAATTTGAGCTGGAAACAAAACTTGAGTTTAAAACAGAGCTTAAAACCTTGAAGCTTGAAATTTAAATTTAAAAACAACAATTTGAACATGTAGGGAATCAGAATCAAAGAACATGTATTGAAGGACAAGGAAGGTATTGAACAGATACTGAAGGACAGAACATGTATTGGGAAAATATTAGAGAAATATACATCTTTACTTTGAAAGAAAGGATCAAGAAAACAAAGTTGTGATTGAAGAACATAATAAACATATTGAGAAGAGTTTTTGAAAATAATGGAAATCATATTTGAACCAATAGGGGTGGAGCTTGAAGGGATTAACCCAAAAAGTTGTGTAACCTTGAGGAGACCAGGCTAGCTGAGTTTCTTTGAGAAATTTGATGGATATAACATAGAGGTTACAAGAACATTTGCACAAACTTTTAATGGGGAACAAGCACACGTTAGAAACTTAACCTTGCATATTTCAGAGCATCTCATTTCCCAAATCACAGGCTCACCACAATTAGGAGAAAATTGCTTCAAAAATAAACCTATTGAGGAGAGGATTTAGACACCCTTTTTATTAAGAAATAGGCAAAATGATTTTAATTGGTCAGCAAGTGTCCCAAGGATTTGGTTGAAAGACCCTTGGAAGGACATTGCATATCTAATTAAAAAATACATGACTTGTGGGGGCAGGTTAAACTTTATTTTCTTATACCACATCATATTGTTAACACACTTAAATGAGGAGAAGTTGTTAAACTTGCCTTACTACTTAAATCTGGATAGATCCTTGTATCATCATGGACTGATAAACATGATCATCACACATGAATTGATGAAGCAATGGATGGTGTGGCCCACATTTCTAATTGCCAATGTATTTGAAATATTGGAAAATGTTCCAAGAAACACTATGGAAGTTGAATCAGATGATGCAGTTGAAGAGGTACCTCAAGCTTCTAGACAAAGCATAGCAAAGAAAAGTAAGAAAATAAAGAAACAAAAGAAAGGAAAAAAAGTGGGTGAATCTTCAATTCATCCAAGAATGAAAAGATAAAGGACCAAGCAGATTGAAAGGAATAAACAACATGACAAAGGGTTCAAGAACATTTCCAAGAAACATAGAACGAGGTATTGCAAAATAAGAAGGCCCACACTTGAGATTGATAGCAACCAACACGAATTGTATGATTATGTGGAGATATTAAAGAAAGGAGCTAGGAATCCATCCTCGTCAATCAAACTACCCTTCTCAGTTATTAACCAATACTTGGGAGAACCTTCTACAGTTGGAAACATGCAAACA
This sequence comes from Picea sitchensis, assembly GCA_010110895.2. Taxonomy (NCBI): domain Eukaryota; kingdom Viridiplantae; phylum Streptophyta; class Pinopsida; order Pinales; family Pinaceae; genus Picea; species Picea sitchensis. Next base: position 554,945 of record SNQJ01S0000060.1, on the reverse strand, counting down.
ACAACCATAGAAAAGGAAGCTTCTCTAGACTTTGATGAAATGAATGATCATATGCCAACTAAGTCTTTAGGATTCGGAGAAGATCAAGTGCCACTTTATACCTTGATTTCAAGATCAAAAGTGAAAAATAAGAAGAGACATATTAGAAAACTAAAAAATGCACTCTTGAAGACAACCAGTGCTCAGATAAGGGAAGAGAATGAGCTTCTCAAAGAATAATTCAAAATGTTAAAGGAAGAAAATCATAAAATCCTTCAAGGGAAAACTTAGACAGTAGGCCAGTCTTCAAAGAGGTATGAATTGAGGGAACATGAGAAGTTACAAGAAAAAAATATGGAGGTGAAAGATACAAGGAAACAACATAGGAGAGCTAGTAAGATCTTGATCGAGAATCAAATTCAGGAGCTTGATGGGGCTCAGAAAGGCCTAAAAATCAAAGTTCTCATAATGGCTTCAAAACGGACGTGTGCGTAGGCCTCATCGGTACGAACCCAACGCAACTTGAACGGACTCAAACAGACGTCCTATGCTCAAGTTATGGCGATCTGTTTGTTTTGCCAAATAGGCAAAAAAATGATGACTGTACAATCCGTACAATGCCACGTGGCAGCTGATTGTACAGGTCGTATGGTTGTACAGATGATGTGGCAGACACAGTCGAAACTAATGTGGCAACTTCTGGAGGTGACACGTGGTAGGGTGACTGGGCATATGGACGCTGACGTGGCAGGTACAATTGGACCAATCTGAGAGTGACATGTGTCACCACTGCAAGGGTGACACCTAGCACGTCCGTACAGTGACACATGGAAGACAGTGACAGGGTGAGTAAGCTGACAGGGTAGATAAGTAGCAGATAGTTGGCCAATGGGTGTTTGACACGTGGCGTTGTTCTCGGCAAATGGCATGGTGCCACGTGGCCCAGACATGGGTTGCCACGTGGCATCCATTGGTTGGCTCGTTATTTGGTTTGAAAAATTGTTTTGGAGTGCATGAGGTTTGACCACGTGACCTCCCACCGGGCTATGGCTTGGCAGGGTCGGGCAGGCCAGCCCTCTTGCATTTGGTTCTTGTTAACCATACAATAAAAGTAATATTTAAGTTTGTGGAAATGGTATTTCGGACGGAGGTGGGGGTGGGGCCCAGCCCCAACCCCCACGCAACCCTACATGTGAATTTACCAATAGAACCGCAGGTCTAAACTTATTATGTGTGTATGCTTCCTATTGGCTCCATTCTGGATAAGCACCAGTCCTTAGATCCTGATCATATCTCACATGACTCGGGGTTGATCGCTACAGTTGGTGCGTGCGGATTCTAGTAAGCCTTGGTCATGGGACCTATCACATGTGACCCTGTGTTGGTTGTTAGTGCAGGGGGGTTAGACCCTGGTTCCACCATTTTTGCGCCATGCAACCTGGTATTACGGAGGAGGGGCCAGCACGCAACCCCTAGGGGGCTAGCGCTTGGCCATATGACCTCATGTGACCGTGCAAAGGGGGCTTAATACTCATAGCTACACCTGTGATTGGCATGTGGAGTTATGGTATGTGGCCATATGGCCCATACAACCAGTACAACGCTAAAGACTTGGGGCTTAACCATTAGTGCCTAGCCCAAGATCACGTGGAGTGCGCCCATAGGACCAGGGGCCAGTGTAAAAGGGGTTGCACCCCAATTATGTGCATAATGTCAGTTATAAACTATATTATATGGATTTTATATTGATTTTAGACCTGCTTTTGGAGATTTTTGGCCATTATTAGGAGATATTGGGCCCTTTTTGAGGTCAGATCTTGGGGGGAAGTTGGGAGATGGTTACCAATTTCAGATCTATATAAACTAGGCCTTCTTGAGTCCATGGGAGGAGAGTCGATGTAAGGTAGCTAGAGAGGTAGTTGGGGGGGGCAGAGGGCCCATAGTGATAATAGTGGAGGCCATTCAATGTAAGGTGGACTAGGTCCACTATATTATTAAATAAGGCCCACTATGGTAGTTAGATATAATAAATGGGTATTTAGATATAATAAATGTAAGAGGACTTCTTAGAATGTTCTACTTCTAGAAGATTCCTCCTCTAGAATGTTCTTAGGTGATGGTAGCACTATATAAAGGGGTTCAAGCAATGTAATGGGATATGAAGAGAAGTATTGTATTTGAAGTGGTAGCTCAATAGGAGGATGCCCCCTCGAAGAGGCAAGTGAACAGGAGAGGATCTCTTCCATAATAGGATCCATTGTATGATGTTACCCTACCTCAAGGGTTTGATAGTAATAAAGGAGATTTTGCATATTGTTCATGTATATCTTTTGTGGTGCTTTTGTATTAAGTGTTTTGGTTCTTAACAAGTGGTATCATAGCCTTGGTTCTTAACAAGTGGTAAGGTAGCTAGAGAGGTAGTGGGAGGGCCCAGAGGGCCCATAGTGATAATAGTGGAGGCCATTCAATGTAAGGTGGACTAGGTCCACTATATTATTAAA
>SNQJ01S0000060.1:527659-542060 GCA_010110895.2 Picea sitchensis | reverse complement strand
TCCCTCCATTTCCGTCTGGAGTTTTGTCACCACTGCTTCCCTTATGCCTTGAAGGGTTGGAGCCTTCACCCTGTGACAATATGTTCCTTTCCATCAAGATCTTCATCATATATCTCATCTCCATGACAGCCTTTCTGAGATCTTCATCTTCTGCAGGAACACATTCATGACTTTCTACATGAGCCATGCTTGGTGAATGCGTCCCTGAAACTTGCGGTGATGGTATATGCTTCCTCCTTGTTGGATGAGAACTTGGCTCCACAAGTTGACCTTCTCCTCTTGTGAGTTTCAACCTTGTGAGTGTCAGAAACAAAACTTGCAAACAATCAAGTATTCAAAAACCAGTCCTCTGATACCAACTTGATCTAAAAATTAAGAAGACTTGAAATACTTGAAATTATTGCAATGTAAATGTTATGTGTTTAAAGCAAATGGATCAATTTTGCAACACATACATTAAGGGATTACTTATGCAAAATACACATAAACAACAGCATAATCAATGAACATAAGCACATAAACACAACAATTGATAAAGGAGTTCACCCCTCTCTTGGGCTACATCTCCTGGTCCAGCTTCCAATGGATCATTATTATTAATTGCTCAAAGTGCTCAAAAACATGCCTTACAATGCTCAAATTGACCAATTGACTGCTCCAATGGCTTCAGAGCATCCAAAACCCCCTATCTGGGATCTTTCGGCACCTCAATCGGCCGAAAAACGAAGAAGTTAGGCCTCCTGGAAGTCCCCCCTTCAAGCTTGTTGTCTCTGCATCTACAAAACGCGCCATTATCAAATGAACCTGGCACACACGCAATAAATAGCGTAAAAACCAGCACCGGGCACAATCGTGCCAATGGTGCAAACTGTAGGACGGTTATGGGTATGCAAGCCCCTAACCGCCTAGCACCTGGGCACATAGGGGTCCATATGATTGCGCGCATTGGCAAAAAGGGCCAAACGGTTACAACCGTGCCAACCATACTAACTCCCCCGCGCTCCGGTCGTGGGAATATGGCATATAACATAGAACCACGGGCTATGTATTATAAACTCCGCGCCAACCAACTGTCGGGCTATACCATATATGGTATGGCCATATATGCAATCAAATGACCGTGGGTCGGGGCCAAGCCCCGGCCCAACCCCCTGCCAATGGTTACAAAACTCGAACTGAAATACAATTAAATTCATATATATTACAAGGCATAATGTGTAACCCATTGGTTGGTCGGAGTTTTTGAAAGCTATGCGGTGGGGAGGTCCGGGGGTCGAACCCCACGGACTCCAACATAATTTTACATAACAATCAAAAGCCAATAAAGGGGTGCCATGTGGCAGCCCATGATTGGGCCACGTGGCACCTTACCATTAACCAACGAGATGACACGTGTCGCAGTATGATTCGACCATGCCTGCCAGTCATCATATGCCACGTCACTTCTTCCAAGTCAGCGTACTGTCGTACTGCCCTGCCACGTCAACCTGTACGAACTGTACGGACTGTACAGTCAGCATCATTTTTTTGTCTGTTTGACTTTATGAACAGATTGCAATATCTCTCGCTCCCGACGTCCGTTTGAGACGAAACAAGTTGCGTTGGGTTTGCAACGACGAGGCCTACACTCTCGTCCATTTTGAAGCGATTCCGAGCACTTTGAATTTTTGAGCAAAATTTGATCCCCTGATCAGTTACTGAAGGTATTCGTCCTCTGTTGGAATATTTGTGTTGTTGAGCATGGTATCAGAGTGCATTTGAAGACCCGCTCCCATTGTAAATTGATATCTTGAAGTTGTGTTGTTGCATCTATGATTTCTTCCATTTATTTACATTTCTAGGCCAAGAGGACTATTCCATTGTGTCTAGAGCCCTTCTTTCATCTAGAAATTATTTTTGTTTCACTCGAAAAGGTTTATGTTTTCCCAAGATATAGCAATTTCAGTCATATCTAGAGGTATAAATCATGAATACGCCATTTTACATTTTTACAGAGATAATATTTCGATTATATTTTGTTATCTGTTTTTTATTTCCAGATAGATACTCTTTTCAATCTGTGTGTTTTATTTTCCCTCTGCTCTGTGTGATCTTAGAAAACTAGAAATAGAGTTGAAAGGGTTTACCTATCTGTGTATTCTCTTTGTCGTGCACTCTGTGTGATCTCAGTAAATAAAACATAGAAGGGAAATTTGCATTTTTCGGGTAAGCTAACTGAGATATAACCCTTGTTGATGTAGAAAATAAAAAGTTTTTGTGTGTTTAAATGCATTAAAATAAGTTTTTATTGAGCACACACTCCAAGGACATCTTCCATAAAAACAACAACAACACCCCCCAATCCTCCTTCTTAAAACTATAATGTGTTTTGCACCAACTCACTTGGTCAAAAGTTACTTTACTTGGTAAGAGATCTTGAGTTCAAGTCTCTTTTTTGTTACTTTTTTAAAACGTTCATGTATTCATTGTAAAGTGCATTTCACTTAATTATAAAAGTGAATCACTATTAAACAACTTTAATATTTTATTTTAAGTTATTTTTTGCATGCAACATTCATTTACAAAGTAACTTCATTGTAAAAGTGATTCTTACATATTCTGTAAAAGTGGGTCACTTCATAAGTAACTTGATTAAAAGTGAACTTATAAGCACAGTTACGAGGAGAATCGTCATGTGGACCAACTTCTACTTGCCACATGGCTCCTCGGTTATAGTTTATGTCTTTTTTCAAAAGGATATAACTTTCACATCTGAAGTCTATTTTCAGTGTCGTTTCTTTTTAAGAAACCTATTTTTTTGAGAGATTTCCATCCAGACCAACAATTTTAGATTTTAAATCCATATTTTCTACATATTTAATATGGATTCTCCCAATGATATTTTTCTTACCAATACCAACTACTTCTCATGGAAATCTCATATGGAGGATGTATTAAGAAGTAAAGGATTGTATTAGACTACCTTGGGAAAAGAACTAGAGCACATTAATGATGAAAATAAATTCAAATGGGATAATAAGAATGATGAATCAAGTGGACTAATTGTAATTTTCATCTTTCTTGATTCAAGGTTTCACCTTCAAGGAATTGATGGCCCAGATAAATCTTGGGAAAATATTGAAGTTGCGTTTGGTAAGCACAATATTATTCAAGCCCACCTAATAAAAAATCAGTTAATGACTTTAAGTCCCAATGATTTTCCTTTCATTGAAGATTATTTATCTAAGTTCAAAACACTTAAACTGTTATCTATAGAATACAAAATAGATTTGAAGGAAGATCGATGCATCGATATTATTCTTTCTAATCTTGGTAGTGCATATTTTGTGTTTGTATCTACCTTTTATGCAATCAGAGAAGCTCTAAGGAGTGCTTACCAAAATCCTTCTCTTGAGTATTTTTGTGATGCTTTGATTAGAGAGCAAGATAAACTTGTGTAACTTGGAGTGATCATCACCGCATGTACCTCCAACAAAGCCTCAGTGGCTCAACATAAAAATAAATCCAAGGATCCCAAGAAGCAACATCCTCGCCACAACAACAAGAAAAACAAGGGTCCCAAACCCTCTCAACCAACTTCTTCTCCTAATGGTGACAAAAGAGAAAAATCTAAAAGTAAGAATACTTATAGACCTTGCAACTTTTGTGGGAAATATGGTCACGTGGACTCCAAATGTTTTAAGAAGATGGAAGATTTAGAAGCAACGATGAAGAAGTAAAACATCAATATTGATTCTTCTTCTTCTAACTCTTCTTCTCATGGACATACACTTTATTCTTCTTGTTTGTCCTTCAATGCAACTTCTACTTCTTCTTCTTATGAGTGGCTTATTGATTTTGGAGCATCTTTTCACATGGCTAAAGATAAAGCCATATTTTCTTATATAAATGAATGTAACACCAAGAAAATTGTTGTTGGTGGTGATAGATCTCTTAGTGTTGTAGGGTATGGAACAGTTCAAGTAGATAATCGTCATTTCATTGGTGTATTATATGTTCCAAGTCTTTCTGTCAACCTTCTATCAATGTATGAAATCACTCATTTAGGTGAAGGTAAAACACCTCACCAAGTTGTAATCAATGATCTAAAATATCCTAAGCATGTTCTCGCAACTGGAATTGTTGATGATATTACCAGGTTGTACAAGTTCGAAAACTTTGGTTCATCATCTTTTCCATCAGTTTTTGTTGCTCATAGCGATGACTTGAACAAACTTTGGCATGAGTGGTTTAGTCATATAAACTATCGCTCATTGCAGCAACTATGTAATCAACAAATGGTGATTGGTATTCCTCTTGTTTCTTGCAGAGATGGTGTTTCTGTCAGTTGTGTTCTCAACAAACATCATTGTGATAGATTTGAAAAATGTGCCTCTTTGCATGCCTCAACCCCTTTGCAGCTTGTTCACCGTGAATTGTGTGGCATGCTTTCTTCTCCTTATTTTCTTCGGTGTAAGTAATTCTTAAATTTCATAAATTACTTCTCCAAACACACTTGGATTTACTTCTTAAAACTTAAGAGCGAAGGGTTTGACAAGTTTTTGGCCTACAAGGCCCTTGTAGAAAAACAATCTTGACATCAACTTTAAAGGTTATGAAGAGATAATGGAGGTGAATATGTGAACAACAATTGCACAGGTTATTGCATTTCATAGGGCATCCAAATGCAACACATTGTTCCATATACACCATCACAAAATGGTGTTGTCGAGAGAAAGAATCACGCATTAAAAGAAATGGCTAATTGTATGATCCAATCTAAGGGATTAAGTCTTAATTATTGGGTGGAAGCCATTAACTATGAAAATCACATAGTAAATCACACTCCCACAAAGGCTCTAAAAAATATAACACCGAAAGAAGCATGTAATAAAATTAAGCTAGATGTAAGCCACTTTTATGGATTTCGTAGTGTAGCATGGGCTCACATTCCTCATGAGAAAATGAAATGTTTACAACCGAAAAGTGAGAAGTGTATTTTTGTTGGATATTTTGAAGATTTCAAAGGTTATAGACTTCTTCAACCTCATTCTAATGAAATTATTATTAGAATATATGTTGAATTTGATGAAAATCTCTTGGCATGTGAGCCTAATTCGATGTTTGTGCCTTCTTTGACCTATGATCCATCTTTGGCTTGTGTGCCATATTTTGTTCCTATTATGTTTTTTTCTTCTTCATATGATGAAGGTGAGGATGAAAATACACCTATACATATTCACCTTCCTCCAGATAAGTCCATTGAACATGAACCTACACTTGAGCCACAATTTCATGGATGGGTTCGTTCAATTCAAGAAGCAGTTGGTGATTGTTCTGGTAATCCTTTAGATCAACGTTGACCATGCTCAAATTTCCAACAAGGCTCTTCTCTTTTGGCACAAGTTTTAGAGACTCGTGATCAAGAAAAATTTGCATAAGCTTCAGGTCATCCAAATTGGGAGACAGCAATGAATGAAGATTATCGCTCTTTAATAGTGAATGATACTTGGGATTTTGTACCTCTTTTGAAAGGAAGAAAAGTTTCCAAATGTAAATGGGTCTACATAACTAAGTGTGCATTAGATAAAAGTGTTGAAAGACACAATGCTCGGTTAGTTTCCAAAGGATTCTCTCAAGTTGAAGGCATTGATTATAATGAAAAAATTTCCCCAATAGCTAAAATGAATTCCATCCACCTTGTTCTTTCCCTTGTTGTCTCACATAAATGGGAGGTCCATCAGATGGATGTTAAATCCACCTTCTTGCATGGGTATTTTCAAGAAGAAATATACATGGAACAACCTTCTGGCTATGTCCAAAATTACTCTAGCCTTGTTTTCGACTTAATAAATCTTTTTATGGTCTTAAGCAAGGTCCTCGAGCTTGGTATGCCAAAATGGAAAACTTTCGTCTAGACACTGGATTTTCTAGATGTCATTCTGACCCTAATGTCTATACCAAGAAAGTAGGAAGCTATCTCATAATACTTATTCTTTATCTTGATGACCTTATCGTCACTGGTAGTAACCCTAAACTTTTAAACCATGTGAAAACCAACCTTAAGAAGAAATTTGAAATGACTAAATTAGGCTATTTGCACTATTTTTCTTGGCCTCCAAGTTTTGAAAATCAAGGAAGGAATTTTTCTTTGAAGAAAAAGAACACACAATATCAAGACAAGAAATTTGGTGTAAAAGGCTTCAAGCCATAATATTACACTCATTGTATTCATTTTAATGATACAATATATAATACAATAAGGAAACCAACTCAATCTCTCTCACATAGACACCACATCAGGAGATAAGGTAGGAGGAGACAAACTAGGAATCTAGAAACACACTTATGATAAAAACTATATACTTGAATATGAAATACATAAATGTGGTATACTATGACTTCATGATTGTATACGAGTAAGAGGCTAACATTCCTCCCCTCATTTATAACTCCGAACAATAATACCAACAAAGTAGGTGCATAAATTGGTATCATAGCCAAGTATTCATGCTAAAACTCCTGAGTTGAGCCTCAATGAAAAACTGCCTAAAAAACTGCCAAAAATTGATGCTAAAAACTCTGGAAAATATCACTTAATCATGGGATCCATAATGCATGTAATTTATTCACTGATGTGAACTCCAATAGGATGAGAGAGAACCAAGAGAAGTGAATCAAATGCAAGTCTAACACATCCTTGAAAATTTCTGACAACTCAATCAATGCCAAGCTACAATGAAGAAGGATTCAATTGTCCTCTGCTACGTTGAATGACCATTCGAATGAACAAAATGTCCACAACATTTCTCTCAAAATTAACATCCCAATCATGTATCATGTGTATGGTTCAACTACAAGTCATTGAACCATAATTTTTCCAAATTCTTCCATCTACAAACTGTCGTTTCCCATCTAGAAAATTTGATGCCCATCTGGCATATTTGTTGTTAAAACTTTCAATTTGACAACCATCTTCAATTCCATCATAAATTCCCCCATTTTTCAGTTGAAAGGAGATACCACAAGTGGTTTCATGAACCATCTTCACTTGATTTATGAACTCCCCCCCTTAAGGTGCATGAGAGTTACATTGTCAGTTGCAAGATGCATAGTTTTTCGAGTTTGAATTCTTTGGTAAGATTGTAATAATCACTCAGTTGTTGATGACCATTGCCAAGGATCGATCCACTCATAGTGAATCTTCAATTTTGCAATTTTGTTTCGCTTGGAGCATTTCTCTCTTGAATGATTCTTCTTTCCACAATGCTGGCAAGGATGGTGATCAAAACATTAATTCTCTATATGACCAACTCGATTGCAATGTTGGCACTTATCATTTTGATGTTGAACTGGAATAGGTGAAGTTAAACTTCTTGAAGGAATATTGCACTAATGAAATGGATTCATTTTGAATAATCAAGAATATGAAAGGTAATGTCCTTGTCATGTCCATGTCATGTTATGTGCTTGTTGTTTATTTCTTCCCAACGTCTCATGATGGTTTTGGAAAGAGTATGTTGAACCTTTTTCTTTGAAAGTTGATTTATTATATGTTGGTACAACATTGAAAGTTTTTATGCACTGAACTCAAAGGAAAACTTTTGATATGTAGGTTCATGATTGGATTCATCTTTGTTTTCATCTGAATTTGAAGTTTTCTTATTGAGTTTCTCCTACATTGAATATGTTGATTACAATCATCATCGTCGTTGACATCAAAAATATGGTTGTTCTAAACAAGGACTAGTTAGTTGAGTCTGAGTTTGAAGTAGTTATACTTTGGCTTGCATCACTTGTTTGCAAACAAGTTAGAACATGTTGAAGAGTTGTTTTGTTTAATATCACTCTGTTGTCTTCAGAAGTGATTATTAGAGTGTTCAACAAATCTAATAATTCTATATTTTTCTCCATTTGAACTCGTTGACTTTCACTTTACATTCATTTGCACTTTACACTCACTTGTACTCGCTTTCTTGAACTTTTCTTACTTAAATTCACTAGCTTGAAATTGTCACACTTGCTTGAATTTGTTTACTTGAACTCACTTGCTTGTACTTCACACTTGCTTAAACTCTTGAAGTCACTTGGTTTTGTTTGAAAACACGGGTATTCCAACAGAGGATGAACACCTTTAGTAACCACTCACAAAACCATATCAAAGATCAACACACCGTTGTTTTGATGTGGTAAAATCCCTACGGGGAAACATCCATGGCCCCAGCCAACGTGGCCACTTGGAGCAGTTTATTAATGCAAAAGAAAAAGATTAAAAAGATATTTTACAAGAGAGTTTCTCACAATCGATCATCGACAAATGACCATCCATGTTCTTTAAATAGATATCATGGACTAATCGAGTGTTAAGCCACAAATCAATGGTCATTAAGATCGAGGAGAATATGAACAATCAGATCACTCTATGTCGGGAACATATCATGACTGTGGGATTTCCTAACTACAAATGCATACTAATGTGTACTAAAGAAACACACTTTTACCTAATGACACATTAGACCAAGTATATATTAACTAACTCCTAAGTGTCTAAATATCCTAACATCCCCCTTTAAGAACAACTTGGGATAGGATTGAAGGATTTAAAATAGTGACACAATAGGACAAGGAAGGAGGCATTAGAGGCTATCCCCCCTTGATGACAACTTCCTGAACTCCTAACATAGATCGAAGTTTGGAAAACTTCACTTCTGCAAGAGACTTTGTGAAAATGTATGCAACTTGATCTTATGTAGGGAAAAAGAGCACTTCAATAACTTGATCATGAATGAGATTTTTTATGAAGTGCATGTGTATCTTGATGTGTTTGATGCGTTGATGTTGAACTAGGTCTTTGGTGAGCTTGATGGAACTCTGATTGTCGCACCAAAGAATGGTAAAATGTTGTTGTTGGAATCCAAACTCTGGAAGGATCTGTTGAAGCCACAAGGCTTCCTAACTTTCATTTGCCATTGCTCGGTACTCTGCTTCTGCTGAAGAAAGTGAAATAACACGTTGTTTCTTACAGGCCCAAGTGACAGGTCTTGAACCAAGGTTGAAAACATAACCTGCAGTAGAATTTCGATCATCAAAGTCACCGACCCAATCTAAATCAGTGAAACCAACCAATAAAGGAGTCCCCTCTAAACTGTAATGTATTTCAAACTGAACTGTACCATGGACATAGAGAAGTATTCTTTTAGTTTTTTTTCAATGGCTTTCATGGTGTGTTTTCATATACCAGGAAACAAGACCAACAACAAAGGAAAGATCAGGATGGGTATGAGGCAAGTATAAGAGGATACCAACTAACTGATGGTACAAGGTGGCATCAACTTTGGGAGAAGTATAGGTGGCAGCAAGCTTGACTCCAGACTGGAAAGGATAAGGGTATGGCTTACAATATTCCATGTGAAAATGACAAAGAAGGTCACAAGCATACTTAGACTGGGAAAAAAAAAATCTTTCATTGGTTTGCAAAACTTGGAGGCTAAGAAAATAATGCAAAAATCATAAGTCTCTCATTTCAAATTTATTCTTAAGGTTAGTTTTCACATGGTTTAAAAGTTTTGAGTCACTACCAGTAAGGATAAGGTCATCAACATAAAGGAAAAGGATTATGAGATGGCTTCCTAGTTTCTAGGTATATACATTAGGATCATAATGGAATCTAGAGAATCTAGTGTCAATAAGAAAGTTGTCCATTTTGGGATACCAAGATCGGGGAGCTTTTTTAAGACCATAAACAGATTTCGTAAGGAGACAAACAAGGCTAGAGTAATTCTGGACATAGCCAGGAGGTTGTTCCATGTAGATTTATTCTTGCAAATATCCATGCAAGAAGGAGGATTTAACATCCATATCATGAGCCTCCCATTTATGTGAGGCAGCAAGGGAAAGAACAAGGCAGATGGAATTCATTTTGTCTACATGGGAAAAGGTTTCATTATAGTCAATTCCTTAAAATTAGGAAAATCCCTTGGAAACCAATCGAGCCTTGTGTCTTTCAACACTTCCATCTGATGCATACTTAGTTCTGTAGACCCATTTACATCTGCCAAGTTTTCTTCCTTTTGGAAGAGGTACAAGATCCCAAGTATCATTTTCCATTAAATAACGATACTCTTCATTCATTGTTGTATCCCAATCTACATAACATGAAGCTTCTGCAAATGTCTCTGGATCAAGATTCTCTGAAACTTGAGCCAAAAGAGAAGAGGCTCGCTAGAACTGTGAACGTGTCTGACGCCGATCTGAAGGATCACCAACTACTTCTCGTGTTGAACAAACCCATCTGGGAAGCGATGGAGCTGGTGCAGGTTTAGGATCAAAGGACTCATCTGGAGGAAGGTGAGCAGGCGAATATGCATTTTCATACTCACTTTCATCATATGAAGAAGAAACCAGAATAGGAATAGAAGAAGGAACAAATGTTGAAAATGGCTTGCAGGCCGAAGAAGGCACAAACGTCGAAGATGGCTCGTAGGCTAAAGAAGGCACAATCGTCTAATTAGGCTCACAGGCCAAGAGATTTTCATCAAATTTAACATCTCTTCTAATAATAATTTCACTACAATGTGGTTGAAGAAGTCTACAACTTTTGACATGTTCAGAATAACCAACAAATATACACTTCTCGCTTTTAGGCTGCAATGCTTTCCTTTTCTCATCAAGAATGTCAGCCCATCCTATAGTTCCAAATACATGGAAGTGAATTACATCTAGTTTAATTTTAGTCCAAGCTTCTTCTGATGTTATATTTTTAAGAGCTTTTGTGGGAGTGTGATTTACTATGGAATTTGCATAGTTGATGGCTTCCAACCAATACTTTAGACTTAATCCATTAGATTGGATCATACAATTAACCATTGCTTTTAATGTGCGGTTCTTTCTCTCAGCAACACAATTTTGTTGTGGTGTATATAGAACAATGTGTTGCATTTGGAGGCCATGTGTAGTGCAATAACTTGTAAAATTATTCTTCACATATTCACCTCCATTATCTATTCTTAACCTTTGAATTTGATGTCCATATTGTTTTTCTGCAAGGGCCTTGTAGGCCAAAAAAATTTCTCTGAAGTTTTAAGAAGTAAACCCAAGTACATCTGGAAAAGTCATCAATGGAAGTTAATAAATACTTGAACCCAGAAAAAGAAGGAGAAGAAAGTGTACCACACAAGTCACTGTGAACAAGCTGCAAAGGGCCTGAGGAATGCCAAGAGGCACGTTTGGAAAAATTATCCCGATGATGTTTGTTGAGAACACAAATGACACAAACACCATCTCCACATGAAACAAGAGGAAGACCAGTCACCATTTGTTGATTGCATAGTTGTTGCAATGAGAGATAGTTTAAATGACCAAACTGTTCATGCCAAAGTTTGCTCAAGTCATCGCTATGAGCAACAAAAAATGATGGAAAATATGAGGACCCAAAGTTGTCAAACTTTTACAACCTGGTAATATCATCAGCAATTCCAGTTGCAAGAACATGCTTAGGATCTTTTGGATCCTTGATTACAACTTGGTGAGGTGAAAACTCTACGATTTTACCTTCACCTGAATGAGTGATTTGATATACTGATAAAAGGTTACAAGAAATACTTGGAACACATAATACATTATTGAAATGACCATTATCTACTTGAACTGTTCCAGATCCTACAACACTAAGAGATCTATCATCACCAATGTAACACCATGTTTCCCCCAGTTTGTAATTATAACTATATTGGCCAAGGAACTATGGCAAACTCAAAGGTGTGAATGTTTGATTTGATGGACCTTCGTATAAAAGGTTGATGAATGTAAATTATGTTATTTTAATATAAAATGGATACGTCTTGCATGACAACTGGAAAGGGGATGTGCTAAGAGATACCACGAATGCTATGAAAAGGTGATGGAGGGGACCAGGAATGGTTGTACATTATTGAAATGACCATTATCTACTTGAACTGCTCCAGATCCTAACACTAAGAGATCTATCATCACTAATGTAACACCAGCGTTTCCAAATTTGTAATTATTATAACTATATTGCCAAGGAACTATGGCAAACTCAAGGTGTGAATGTTTGATTTGATGGACCTTCATATGGTAAGGTAATTGAATGTAAATTATGTTATTTTAATATAAAATGGATAAGTGTTGCACAACTACTGAAAGGGGGAAATTTTTCCTAGATAGACCATGGATGTTATTAAATATATGGTGAGGGGAACCAAGAATGTTTGAGATGACCGCTGACCAAACCAGTACCCTACTGGAATTGATGGCTCAAAACAATCCTCTGACTCATATAATGAATTACCAGTCAGCATGGTAGCTGGAGACTCCTCCTCAAGAGTTAATGAGGGTATAAGTGCATCGCCCATCTATAAGGCTTCCAGACCGGACCACGGACTAGGAATTCGAGCCACACAATCTTGGTGGTTGAGGAAGGAAAGAAAGGAAGCATGGTGGGTAGAGGAAGACCTCCGATGAGAAGAGTTAAGAGACAGGAGCCTAAGCTCTTGGGTCCGAGGAAGGACTCGAGAAAATTGGAGTGAGTTCGATCCCGTAAAAATAGAGACTCAGTCGAGAGAAGGAGAGTAACCTTTGTCCCTAACTTTCGTTGATATGGAAGAAAGAGATTGAATCTCAAATCATCGTGGTCTAAGCTCGAGGGTGGCCAGTGGTAAAGCCATTAGGAGTGATTGAGCCTATGGTTGGGTGGAAACGAGCACCCCTTTCAGCAGTCACATCATGCCTTATGGTTCTGATAAGTTTTTTCATGCCTTGTGCTTTGAATTGGAAATAATGGATGCATGCATATATTTGTGTGTCTATAAATGTTTTCTACACTGAAATGATTAAGTTACGAGTATGCATTTGTTCCCTTGAGAACGTTTGCTTCTGCTTGATTTTCCATATGCTCCAGTTTAATCCCTCGAAGGTGTTTCTCCCCAAGAAATTAAATCTTAGTCCCAAAGTCGAAGCAAGCCTCTTGGCACTGCTACTGTCTCAGAAATATCATGAGTTTACCTTGCCCTATTTCAGAGCTTAAAGTTCTATGAGATTGGGGAGGTCTTTCCTTCAGACCAGTAGTCTAAAAGACTTTGAACTCATGCCCGAGTCCTTAACCAAAAACCCAGCTAAGAGTAGAGTTTATATCCCAAGAGTCATCTGAAGGTCCATGTGACCTGGTTCTAGGAACCCTGTGCTAAAAGGAATTAGCTCATGAAGGTTTCGGAAATTCAGGAGTTCAAAGCTCTGAGGTGTCAAATTTCACAATAGTCAAAGTTACCCAAACCATCGTAGTAATGAGAGTCGTAGATGAATTAAGAACTTGATAGTGGAGATGGATGTGAGTCATTCATCAGGAGGATAAGCTATCCCAATCATCAAATCGACTAAAAGACCCACTGGAGTTAACGAGTGAAATGCCAACTGCTCGATTAAATCGATGGTTGGGAATTATTGCGGAGCGCGAAGGTGAAATTAGTGGACATGCTAGTTCACGGCCCCCAATCAACCAATGTCATTGATCTCATCGAAATGGAAGATCAACGACCAGGATTAGATAGAGTCGGGCAAGCACTTCCCAAATCGCGGAGATTGGACCCCACAATCACTGTGAATCGTCAATCCGTGAATGGGAATCGATGGTGGGGAATCATTGCGGAGTGCGGAGGCGAAATTAATGGATGTGCTTGTTAGTGGCCCGCAATTCACCAACATCGTTGATCTCATCGGGTTGGAGGATCAATGACCATGATTTGACCGAGTTTGACGAGTACCTGTCAAATTGCGGATATCGAGTTCAATGATAAAGCGTGAGCACATTGGGGACCCACAATCACTATGAACTATCGATTGGTGAACAAATCGGTATTGGTCGAATCATGACCATCGGACCTAGAAAAGTTTCTAGGCGGATAGTCATGAACTCCTTTGGAAATATGCACAGTAACGGAGTGTGTCTATGTCGTCGATATGAGAACAGGGACATGTGGTGAAAATCCATCAACTTTGGGTGTAATCACTCCGGGAGAAAGAGAATGTGGAGAGGTTGACACTCCCGAAGCCCAAAGAGTCGAAGTAGATCTAAGTCGTCCAAGCCAAAGGGACAAGTGTCTTCAGATCCTGAACTTCGGAGGAAAGTCACTTTGGGAGAAAAGGGGGTGTGTTGAACAAGAAACTCCCAAAGGCCAGAGAGCCAGATTCCATCTGACCCATCCGTCAGCTAAGGACAGGTGTCAGCAGATCTTCCATTTCGGAAGATAGCCACTTCGGAAGAAAGTGGGGTCACGAGAGTTGAGAACTCTTGAAGTACATCATGACCGTCGATTTGAAAGAGACACGCGTTGACAGATCGTCGACTTTGGGTGAAATCACTCTAGGAGAAAAGGTGGTGTGAGCGTTCGGGACTCCCGAACGTCGA